>CM033643.1:118234713-118532212 GCA_019512145.1 Engystomops pustulosus | reverse complement strand
AACAAAAATAAGCTCCGGCACCAGCTCAGCCTGAGCTGGTGCTCGGTATTTCCATCTGAAACCTGCCACTTCAAGTGGTAGGTTTCCTTTAAATATCGTTTCACAACCACTGGTGTATTACCATAGACAACATTGACACTTGAAGGTGTCATAACCATAACAACAAGTAATCAAATGGCTCTCAACCAGAAGAGTATAAAGCTTTAAGTTTGTTGAGCACGTAGAAGTTTGGTTACGTTATATCGACGATGTTTTAATAATCTGGAAGGGTTCTGAATCCTCCTTCATTAAGTTTGTCCAGAGTCTAAACGTGAATAACATTGGGTTGAAGTTCACGTATGAAATCAAGTATGACAAATTGGCATTTCTGGATGTCCTGCTCTCGAAAGGTCCCAATGGTAGAATTGAGACTGAAGTCTTCAGAAAAGCCACGGCAACTAAGTCCCTCTTGAGATGGGAAAGTAATCATCCAGTACCACTCAAGAGGGGGATACCACATGGCCAATATTTGCGACTACGAAGGAATTGTTCGGATAAAAAAACCTTCCTGAGACAGGCAGATGATCTGAGACACAGGTTCCTGCAAAAGGGTTATCCGGACAATATCCTTAAGGATGCATTCCAAAATGCTTTGAAAAGTGAACGAAAGGACCTTTTGGTCCCAAGAGTTAAGGAGGACACTGATCATGCCATTAGGTTCATAACTACTTTTAGCAATGGCTCTGAGGCGGTGAGGAAGATTATTTCCCGCCATTGGGATACCCTACGAATGGATCCAGACATTGTTGATGCGATCGATAGGGCACCGTCTATCACATTCAGAAAAGGTCGCTCCTTAAAGGATCGCCTAGTCCGCAGCCAGCAGTGGACGTGTGGCATGCCCCTTTATCTTGGTAACCAAAGAATTCAAGGCCAATGTGACAGGCGAGGTGATAAAGATCAACTCCTTCATTAATTGTAAAACTGACGGTGTAGTTTATAGAATAGCCTGTGCATGTGGTATTGAGTATGTTGGAAAAACACATTGTGAGTTTAGAAGAAGAGTTGGTGAGCATCTGGCTGATGTTAGACACTCGAGAGATACATCGGTCACAAGACATGTCCTGGAATGTCATCAAGGGAATTTAAATGTACTCCATGGCATAACCCATATATTCCGCGTAATGTAAGAGGCAGGAATTGGGACAAAAAATTTTACAAACCGAGACGAAATGGATCTTCAGACTGAATACAGATGCACCAGCTGGTCTGAACGAAACCTTAAGTTTCGCCTCGTTTATTGATGCATAGTTCTATCTCAGCATCTAATGTGATAATTAATGTCATCCTTTTGCTCCACTATAAAAGTTATTTGTTGTAATTAATGTATTTTTACACATGGTGATTAATATATTTCTACATACAGTGGTGTGCTATGACATTAAATACTTACCTATTCCATCCCGTATGAGGGGGTTAGTCAATACACCCCACACTCCAATTCCTTCTTGAACATCTATCACTGCATTGTGGGAAAGTGTAATTTGCCGTTCTAACTCAGAACCAAAACCCGCCTATTTAGTTTGATTTTAATATATTGTCCTGCTAGCAATATCAATTTATTGTATCACATGAAAAAAGTGTTCAACAAGTGATCGCAGTCTTTGCGTATGTATTGACATATGCCACGTCACAATGTATATGTGATCGGTGCATAATAGGTCTCTATCAGTGACCACCTTCACTGATAGGTAAGTTCCTATATTAAGAGATTATGTTACACTTACTATTCTGTTGTCCCTGCGGCGTGACGCTAATTGAGTGGGTGTATACTAAAACACTCCCCCGTATGCGTCACCACACAGGGATCCGTTCGGCAACTTTCCACGTGACTGGTCATGTGACGCGATCATGTGACAATGACCGGAGCTTTGCGGACTGAGCGCGCCATGGCATTTAAATAGCTGGGCATGCGCAGTAGACTCCTGCACATGCCAGCCACCTATCAGGGCGTCACTATGCCAGGATAACTCAGTATAGCAGCCACTGCTGTAAACTTCAATAAGTAACCATACTATCTCCATGCGTTGCTTGGATTGCTACAATATCTATGTCCCCTGATGAATACGCAGTACAGCGGAGGAAACGCGTTGGGAATTTGATTACAGTTTGCTTTCCAGGAGTCGATATTTAGGGACAGCTGTGGACCGTCCTTGTAAGGTCGGGAGTCTGGGCATGAATAAGGTCAGTGTCAGGGCCTACAATGTCCCATCTCCCTGAACCGATTAAAGCAGCAATGGGTCTTCAGGAATTGGTAAGAACATTCCATTTTTCTGCTTGACTATCTCTATGGCAGCGAAAATATGTTCCATTGTTTGGATATATAAACATGCTGGAGTGTTCTGGCATTGTGAGCACTACTATTTATGGGCACAAATCATTCATCTTGTTGCCCTTTGTTATAGCTGTCCTGACTATTTGCTATGATACCTAATTGGTTGTGCACATTGATCAATATCTTTGTGACTTAAAGGTTTATACTCTTCTGGTTGAGAGACATTTGATTACTTGTTATTATGGTTATACAAGTGTCAAGTATTTTATGCTTAAAGACTTTTAGGAAGTATTTAATTAAAAGTTATATTTTAATCTTTTTTCACCTTGCTTAGCTCAATCACATTCACATATTAAGATTAAAATCAAATCATATATCAATATGGAGATGACAGGTCAAATAGGTTGATAGATGATAGGTTTTAAGCTCTTTTATAAGGGAAGTCATGAGGAGATAAACAAAACTAAGCTGCTAATCTCTCCAAGTAGTGCAGTTCTAGAGGATCACAGTTATAATTCCAACTTGTCTATATCAGTCCTGCTGTACACAATTTCAGGTTTCCGACCCTGGATCTTCTGTGAGCAGCCATCTTGTCTGATGCTGAGCTCTTCTCTGCCCTGGGACATACTGGGCACTATGACTTTATGGGGACATAGCATTTATATACATTTTAGGACATGACTGTGATGTCTCTGAGTAGCTGTCAGCTTCCTTGCTGTACTAGATCAATGTGGCGCACAAACATTAGTAAATATTTGGCGCATGTCAGTGTTTTATTTCTTTTCGGGCACACATCGAAATTAAATGAGGCCAAAGGTCCTTATTGTCCTTGTGTGCATAAGGCGGTAGACCTTATAAAATTATCATCAATGTCATTTGATAGCACTGCATCAGAAAATACCTAGCACAGTTAATGGACCCTTTTTCTCCTCTCAATGCACTTATCTCAGAATTAAAGCTTAATTATCTTAACATCCGATTATGTAATTATGCTGGTGTTTGTATGACCAAATTATTATTGTTATATGAACGCCTAATGTGGTGTCTCTGTTCTATTTTTGTTATATATTTTAATCCCTCAGATTAAAAAGTTGTGATTCCATATGTTGAACACCATAGAAGACCTAAATATTGATTTTTTTTGTTGTAACCCCCAAACAAAAATGTAAAAAGATATTCCCATCCCAAAAATGTATCAATACAATTATAGCTTTTCTATAAAACAAAGTTTTACTACTGTTCCAACCTTACCTCTGTTAAAAAGACAAAATTGAGGAACGGTGGTTTAAAGAGGACCTGTCACCCATAAATAGGTCCTAGCACTTTCTTTGATGCAGAAGTGTTACAATGCCAGCTTTATCGGAACCCTCAGATAACCCTAGCACACAATGCAGCGAAGTACAATAGGAACTAATACCCCTATTGCATTCATGAGGTGATAACTGCCAAGCTTCATACAGCAGTCACCGCCCCTAGCCCTACCCCCTCATGAATATGCCGGACCGCTTTGAGCGCGGTCCAGCATTTCTATTGTAATTCACAGCAATGTTTGCTGGCGTTATCGGAGGGTTTCAATATAGCTAGCAGTGTGACACTGCTGCATCGGAGATAGCGCTAGGAGTTGCTTAATTCAGTGATTTTTTTAAGAGTGACAGGTCCTCTTTAACGTATAAATTAAATCCTCAATGTCCATTTTATGTCACCCGTTAGTTGGTGACCCGTTAGTTGGTAAGCTCGGCAAGCATTCGTTTTCCATGCATTTTTTTTTTAAACTGAGAAAAAGTATAGGAGGCACCATCATTTTTTCTCTCATTAAACGAATGGATGACGGATCGCTGCCTAACTGAACATAATGGATGACATAAAATGTACATTGACTCACAAGAAAATATACGGCAACTGCTGCTAATATAAAGTCTACTTGACGGTTAAAAACCTTTCTCAAGCTCGTTGCATGTAGTGAACATACACTTTAAATCTCAATCCAACAGAGTTCAGTTTCATATTGGAGTACAGGCAGTCCCCGGGTTACGTACAGGATAGGTTCTGGATGTTTATTTTTAAGTTGAATTTGTATGTAAGTCGGAACTATATATTTTATAATTGTAACCCCAGATACATTTTTTTTGGTCTCCATTACAATTAGATTTTAAAAATGTTGGGTTGTCATAAGAACCAGGATTAACAATAAACCTTCATTGCAAACACCTTTAATACCTGTTATAGTTGTTTATTGTAGCCTAAGGCTAAAGTACAGTAAATTACTAACATTCAGAGGTGCGTTTGTAACTAGGGGTTGTCTGTAAGTCGGGTGTTCTTAAGTAGGGGACCGCCTGTACTATAGCATCAGAATAGAGAGACATAGAATGACACTCACCCTTCATGGTATTTAACCAGGGGTCAAGCACTGTCCAGTTAATGTCATGATTCAAAATTCATTTTATGTAACCTGTTTGCTCGCCTGCCAGCTAATTCCCTTTGACATTTAATGAGAATCCAGTCTGTCCTTCATCTTTAGTTCTATATTTTGATTACAGTGCCAGCTTATCTTCTTCTTCTCAGGGAAATTAGTATAAACATATCTGTGAACAAGGCCTATTAACCTTTTCCGAGAATGTGCTGGTAAATTAATTGTGGCCAATATCATTACAGTATTCTTATCTCCTTTTCCACGCCCCCCAATGCTGCTTTTTCCGTTTTGATATATGACTGTGTTTTTGGATTTGAGTGCATCTGAAGACCATTTCTGCGTCTTGGGTTCGTTCTCTCTTCCCTGGTGCCGGGAGCCATGAAATATTTAATTTGAAAGTCACCATGCAATGGGGGGGGGGGGGTTGAGCCCCACATAAAAATCTATAACAATATGTTAAACCTCCGTTCATTACTTTCTTTAATGAAGGTAAGAAACCTTGGTTTGAATCGTAGTGTGAACTAAGCCGTAAAAGTTATCAATTATTGGTTACAACTTTATAGTTTTTTATAGTATTTTAAAATTTTCAAACAGAAGTACAAATTGGGTTGGATTTATCATTTTTGTTGGTACTTCGCATATGGTATATACATGTTGGTATATCGCATATTCACATACAAATAATCATCCTAAAACAGCATACATTAATCAAATTCAATATATTTTATTCTCTGTAAAGAAATGAGTACAACTTTAAGTTCACAATTAGAGGACACTGTACAAGAACCATATTACTTGTCTATGATAGTTGAAGTGCTGATTTTTCTTAGTGCTAGACCCTAATCACACACCATAAACTTAACATAAAGCAACTATTAAGCTGTATCTAAGGACAGCGCCATCCTATATGTTTGAGAAGTCTATATGTGAATGTATGAATAAGTTAATAACCAACTGTATGGGACCATTTTGTTCTAAATAATAATTTCAAAAGTTTATATGTTCCTTTGTTTAATAATAAAATCTCCATGGAAACGTAACTGCACATATCAGAAAATAGTTACAGCGTCTTTAATGCTTTTCCCCTTACTTGGTTGCTAACATGAAAGTATATAAAATGTATAATTAGATATGACACACTATTGTGTGCTTGAAGAAACACCATGAATTTTCTAGTGATGGAAGTGAAAAACATGTATCCATGAATCAAATTATCCTCTAGAGATCTGCTGGCAATTCTTCTGAAGTGCCACTGGAAAACACAGCTCCATTAAAATCATTGACACCAGATTACTTACCCACCACACTAAGGTCTCTTCTATAGAAGTACACTTTTGACCACCATTTTAGTCTCAATCAACTTAGAAAATTGAATAACTTTTTAAATAGATTCTAATGCATATTAAATACAAATATTGGGCTAGATTTAATTATAGTGCAAGGCTGTGCTACCATTTCATTTTAAGCAACAGCAGACAATGGTATAAAATGATACAAGTAGAATCATTTGAACAATTGCCTGATGCTACTGTGTAGTGCAACATGACACTGCTTCAGCCAATCACTGGCTTTAGTGGTGACATGTTGACCCCAATGAGGTCACTGCTGTCATTAGTGATGAACTGTAGCCAGTGACTGGGGGAGACAATGTTGTGTCAACAGCAAACAGAAATCATTGGGAAACCAGGGAAGCATCAGCATGGTATGTGTTTTACCATTGTCATCTGTTAACGTGATAGAATCACAGTCCTGTTACATGTGCAAGTAAAAAAATGTTTTATAAAAACTCTGGAGTCTTGAATAGATGGTTCCAAGTGTCTTCTATATGACATTTAGAGGTGCTGTAATATATGCTTAAGGGATAATATTTGCAGGGATGGTTTCTATCTGTTTTATGTCCACATGGAACATCAATTATGTTTATGACAAAAACTATTTTTATATACATTTTGAATTACTTGGGAGCCTAAATGTATTGACAATCATTCCCCGGATTTATAGGCAAAACAGCTTTGACTTCATAATGTGGCTGGGTGTAGTTTGACGGTATGCACATCAATATGATGGCTATTTTTCACCAAATGTTCTCCACAATGATTGTGTCCTTGAGTCTTATTTCTTTGTAAGGCATTTGCCTGTAGTCAGTCTTCTTTATAAGTATTAAGTTCTTTGAGTTCCTGGTTAGATGTCACTAGATTTATACATATCTGATAGGAGCCGTGTAATAGGAACATTGCCAATAGTTTTCTTAAAAAAAACTTCTTCTATTGTGGATGGGCTTATGGACCGTAAGGCTGGTAAAAGCAGTAGAAGTTTTCCAAACCGGCAGGGCTGTGTAGGGTATCTGAAATACATATATAAAGAGGATAACAGCTGGGTAACCAGTATACATGTGTTAGAGATGTTACATATGCTTTACAGTAAATTCTGTTCACTTTCAGAAAATATCATTATATTTTAATTAAATAAATAATAACTACCGGTATATCTGAAGTTTTATCATTATTGGAAGGAAAATTTTCACAATATTTTCACTATTCAATAATTTATTCCCTTTCTTACTATTTTTGCAATTTCTGTTCATCGCACAGATACTGAAATTTTTGATGTCCAAATCTTTGCTTAGCATTACCAATTGGAAGCCCAAAGTAGAATCTTAAAGGGGTTGTCCCAGTTCAGCATGTAAATATTATTCTTCATATGATGAAAAGTCACACATTTTCAAAAGTACTTTCAGAATCAAGCCCTAATGGTTTTCTAAATGTATGCTTGCTGTCATTCTCTATAAAGCATTATTGTTTACTTCCTGCTGTGTAATACAGCTGAGGCATGCTGCATATGAAGTGGGCCATACAGCCCTTACTGTTGTACAATATAGTACAACATAGTTTTACAATATAGTTTGTATGGCAATAATGAACTACTTAAAGGTGGACATAACTGTCAGCAACCTGTCCTTATGATCATAAACCTTCTGCGTAGGGACTATTTTAAAGGAAATGAGGACTTACTGCTGTAATCTCAGTGCTAAGGGAGCAGGGTGAGACAGTGTAAGGCCCCATGCACACAAATGTATATGGAGGCCGTATGAACGGCAGCCATAATTTGGCCACCATAGAAGTGCATTGTGCTCAGTATGGTGAGCACACACGTGTCTGTCATAATCGTGCTGCTGCCTGATGCACGTCTCTCTATGGAGACGGGAGGGGTGAAGAGCTCTCCCACCTCCCCTTCTCCGTTTTCAATAATAACTATGTAAATATGTAACTATCTATAGAAGTTTACAAAATCTACTGAAACATCAAGCTACTAACCAATGTTTCTTATTATTTTTTTAATAAATAGTATAAGCAAATATAACTCTGTCACACATCTTATCACAGGTTATTTTCCTCTTCTATTTTCCTCCTAAACTGCTATAATTACAGTTCATATCTCTCCCCAGTTAAGACACTTTAGCACTGGCATCATATAACATACATATTGATGTAGAGGGGAGCGGAAAGCAGCAGAAGATCTAAAGAAATGGACAAAAGGACAATGTCCTGCTACGGCTAACAGTAAGTTTTATGAGATTTCCCTGTTTTTAAGCAATATTGTGCAGTATTAATGTATATCTCTTGTACATGATGCAAAACTTAGTGTTATATGCAGCAGAATGTCTTTGTATGTCCCTCTATATTTCTATTTCACTTGGTATCTCTTCTTCCTGCCCCTCTCCACTTCATAAACTTCTAGGGGTAGCAGAATGGATTTGAGCCGAGAAGTGAGCAGTGGAGGAGGTAGAGGGGAGCAGAAGAGAGGCCTGAAAAAGGTGCATTTGTCTACATATCATATATTTCATAATGTCTTACATTTACTTGTATTATTGCTTTCTGAAAAAAAAACCAATTGAAACAAAAATTACACTTTGTGTAATTAGACATTGGGAGACCTTTATCAAAGCCCTGAAATAATTGCAATGTCTTATGAACTGTCAGGCCAAGGAAAAAGGAAAAGGTTTGAAGGGAAACACAGCTGGCAAAGGAGTGGGCCACTGGACTACCTAGACCGCATGAACGTTCATCTTGAACGTTCGCTTGGTTTTTCGAGCAAAACTATGCCATCCAGCATCTGCCGTAGTTTTGGCTGCCGCCATACCCACCTGTATGAAGCCTAAACCTCTTAATGTATCAGACAGCGCCAGGGGGGGCAAAGATTCCATCATATGCCCGCGTTCATGCACTTTGATCAATCTCCACCATTAACTTTATGTTTGAATGATAATTACCTGGTATGTATGTAACTGTTTAGAGTGAGTTGCGCTTCATCTTGTAAGGCTGCAATGGCCGCTGCATTTCTGAAACTTCTCAGTTCGGAGCCACTATGTGTAGGTACTGAAAGAACATCGACCAATTAATATACAGTAACAAAGTCAAAAGAAAAATAGGGCAGAAAATTCCAAGCTGGTAATTAATATTCTCTGTGTTGTGTAACCTGTTTGCTCCACTGCTCTACCTTTTAATGACCGAATTAGGGATCCAGAAACCAATAAGGTTAAGAAGAGGCAGTGAAGGATTGACCTCCGCATAACAATCCTGTCCTACCTGGTTCTCCATGTGAGTTATCAGTAGAGTCAAGGGGCCTACTGAAGGCCTCCAAGTATGTCTTCATCATATGCCTTGGAAAAGAAAGGTTTCTAAAAGGCTGTTTGTTAAATATACTGACAATGTATTGCATACATTGCACTACATAAGTAGTAGTGGTAAATTTTGTGTCTTCAGAAAAGCACTGACTACACAACAAACACTGTCAGAAATGCATTTTCCCTAATTCATCTCCATAACAGGATTAATAAAAAAATTTCAATAAATTCTATGTACCCAAAATTGTGCCGTTTTATATGTAACTCAATCCACAAACAACAAGGCTCCTATATGGATATGTTGTATCATGACTAAAATACCTTATCAGTTTTCCAACAATTGGGAACATCACTGATAAAAATAACATTAAAGGTGCACCCCAAACAGAACAGATCTGCTATACCTAGCAGAGTCTGATGGATGAGGTATGAATCAATAGTGTATTTAAATCTCTTTGCAATTCTACTTAAAGCTTCCACACACTGCCGTGGGCGGTCCATAAAACACGGAGTGTGTAGTATCTTGTTTCACAGATCCACCACAGCGCCAGGAACAGGGCTCCAAACGTCATATTTTTATATGAAGCAAGGAGTCCCTGCTTCCCCACTATACAGTAGCACCGAACTGTCATTCCGTTTGGTGTAGACTCGATATAGGTGGCGGCTGACCAAAGTGGGACAGGGAACACTGGTGTGGAACTGAGAATTAGGGAAAGAACTTTGCAAGAGAGCAGGATAAAAAAAAGGAGGATAACACGGATGCAGAGAATAATTCAGGCACAGAAAAGACCAAACACAGTAAGCACACACCTCTTACATACAAGCTTGTGCTTTTCATTGGTTACAAAAAAGGAACCCCAGGTCCATTGTTGGCAGCCCATGTGTCATCTAGACCCACCGAGCAGGAGTAAGAACAACAAAATAATTTTCCGATACTTTGTGAAAGTTATCGCTGTTATAAGGTACTTTGCAGAAGTTAGGTTTGGATGAATGTGTACCTTATTACCCGTACTCTCAACATGCAGTTTCTCTTACATACTACTGGTACTGGAATTACATTCTACTGGTCATTTTGCACATGGGGTGTAGGACTGATACAACTTATGTCTCCTCTGCTTTCTCCTTTCACTGTCTGGCGCTGAAGGACTGAAGGCCCAGGATCTGGCGTTCTATGGTTGACTATGTAGGATGAAAAAAGATGTGTGTGGGGGAGGAGGTGTGCGCTGCATGGGGATCTGTGACTCCAATGACCAGAGGTTAGAGGTTGTTACCATAAATTGTAAGACATTTATGTGGACACAGTGCCCTGCTCCACACAATTCTTATGGTTCATTTCTCTTCTATGACAGCAATGACAGTAATGATTTCACTTTGTTGCTGCAGTTGTGTCTATATTTGATGACTAACATTACTTGTAGCTGGGTGATCAATAAAATATATCCCATGGTTACCAAAGGTGACTATATATAGGAGGCACTCTGGGTGAGGGATATAATATAGATCAAATATATACACAACTACTGAACCACCAAATGAGAAAATAAATTATTTGTTCATCTATTGCATGAAATTAATCTGCACCATCCACTTAAGCTGCTCACTCAATGTGCTTGGATTGCGCTTAGAGTCACAGTGGAAGGGCATTGGGGGAAAGTCCTTCCTGGTGAAACATATGTGCATTTTGGGATTACTTTTTTGTGGTGAGCTTGTGAAGAATATCAAGATGTCCTTCAAATGCATTGTGTGAACGCAACCCCAATACATGGGAGGATACTTATGTAATGTACCCTACCAATGTTTAGTGTATGATGCAAAATTCATTTGGATTTTCCAAAAGTCCCTATTTCTAGATGAAAGACAGTGACAGTAGTCTAGGAACACCATTTAAGCACAGTAGGGAGGAGTTTCTCCCCTACTTGTAGAGCTAGTGGACAAGTAACATTTGTTTGGCATCGCTACCAGCAAAACTTGTGGTGCTTGTGCTTAATTACTTTCTAAATGCAAGTCAAATGCAAACAAGTGTGAACGGAGCCTAATGGTTTCCATGTATAACTTGCAACCTCATAACTTTATCTATCCTCTGCGTCTAAAAAATAAACGCCTCCACAATACTATGAGGTCTACTTTACCTAAAAAATGTAGTTCTACTTCTGAATATATACATGGCTTATGAATTACAATGCATGTTAAGCAACATTTGGACATAGTCTAGTTTTTATGTAAAATATTGTAAGTTAACACTATGGGGAAAATGTATCTAACATTTTACCAGTTTCTAAAAATTTAAACATTTTGAGTGCAGTTTCTATATTGAGACACAATTAGAAACTTTTCATGGTCCTGTTGGATCAGGACCTATATAATTAACAAAATTCCATAAACATAATACATTCTACTATATATTTATTTCTATATTACTAATATGGTTCAATAAAGGAAAGCAGTTGCTAATTATACATATTGTATTTAAATATAGAGTGTAATGCACATAATCAACTATTGTATTGCAAATGCACTTTCACAATACACATTTACACATTGGTTTGATCTAGTCATATATTAAAGATGTCATACATTAGAAACATACCAGCCTTAAAAGTGACAATGCATTTCAGACATGCAAACTCAGTTGCGTCTAGTCGAAGCTGTCGAAATCTTGACACCACTTCCTGCAATGCCTGAATTTCAGCTATGATTTTATTCAACTTCTGGGAATCTGTGTTATCGTTGTTCATTCCTGAAATTAAAACATATATAAATGTATAGTTTTCATATCGTTCATTTCTATCCTAAGCAAATCTTTTCTACTTAACATGTATCTGTCATCCTGATATAAACTATTTCTGTGTCGATTTTTATGAAAATGATAATAAAGTACTCCTTTGGATGATAACAAACACAGTGATTAGCATTTCAATGATGATACAAGCAGTTATGAATACAACAAGACAACATTATTTGCATTTAAATATAGATTTATAAATGACAGGTATGGTCTATTGTTCACATGGGATTTGTTATTCTTCACATGTTGTTCATATTCCCAGCAATGTATTTTAATGTTAATTTCAACACAAAGTCATTAAATTGAGCGGTCCTCACCAGAGACAGCCAGTAGCGTGTTAGCATCAACCGGGATGGCCCATTGTGCTATTCCCAGAACAAATAGCTCTCTCCACGCATCTTCCAGGAGCATCAGCTGCCAAACAATATATGAATGATAGGTTTAGAAGTACATCAGCCATGCATACCGCTCTTATTTCACAATCCCTCTACTTGCTCTTTAGAACTCTTTATAGCTGAATATTTTACCTCAATTATGTTTTGTTAATGATATCGAGGATGTGCTGCGGAGATCAGACAAGATTGTATCTACAATAGTTCCCCTCTAAACTAAATTGTCTCTTACTTACAACATTTTCTCATTTAAGAAAACAAATATTCAGTATGAAAAGAACAGCACAATCTACACAGAACTGTTAGATGACAGAAATATACAGCTTAGTACAATATTAAAATTGGGGGAAGGATAAAGTGTGATAGTAAATGAAAAAGTAAATAAAAATCAAAGTCTACCAATAATGATATTTTTGGAAATTTTCAAACTTTTATTAGAAGTTCAGTTTCTTATCTATGTCAAATTTGTAGGTAGCCTTCCATTAGCAGAACAAATGTGTTTTCTTACATTGGGTAATAGACATAGAAAGAAAGATATAGGGGGGATTTAATAAAGTGTCTGAGAATAGCCCAGTGAATAAGACCACAGTATAATTCTACGCCAGATAAAGCATGCTGGTTGATTAACCTGGATTAGTTTAAAACAGTAAAGTCGTACTTTGGACCAGCTATTAGTTGGTCTAGTTTATGTCAGAAATTTCTGATGCACAGACTGATTATCTTGGAATCTGTGATCGGCCACACCCCTTTCCAGACATGTCAGAAAACTGCCCGAAAATGGTCTAAAAGCCTCAATATGGCATTTCAGATGAAATATGACTCCAGGATTCTGGGGTAGACGGATTGATAAATCTCCCCAATAGTGTTTGAAACATAATGGTGTTTTGTGTATTTGATTGTTTATCCCTTAAATTTGATGCTTGGTTTTAACTTACATTTGGAAATTTCTTTTTTCTTTTGGCAAGTTAGTATTTTTTCTTAGTCAAAGTCTATACTACAAAAATAATTTAAAACTAATAATGCATAGAAAGTCCTGCTCCCACATTATCACGGAAATCAATCTTTATGCAGAATTCCATCAATTAAGTTTAAATCGTCCAATTAACTCTGAAAATAATAAATGTATTTTAACTATGCATTTTAACAGATTTCTGCATACAAAACAAGCTCAAGTTATTTAATTGTAGCTTTAAAGTTTGGTTTTATTTTTATGTTAAAAAGTTAATATCAAATATAGGGAAAGTGAAAAACAACAACAAAGGAATGCAAACAAAGTGCAAGTAAGAATTAGTTCTTACCTGATCTTGTAAAGACAAGGTGGAGAAAGCGGGCACACTTTTTGCCCACTTAATGCTCATGAATAGAAGCCGTGCTGCGGATTCACATACTGATTCTGTGGCAACTTCATAGAGGTATAGGGGAGCTCCGTTTACCTCGTGTGGATACTAGAAAAAAGTTACATTACTTTTAGTTTGATTTTAAATTAATAATAATATTAATGAGCTTAAATATGTAAAGTATTATTCATAAATAGTAAGCACTTGATTTATAATTCCATTAACTATTATTGTGTCTTTACTTCTCTTGGTGCTACAACCCCCTATAAAAATTACCCTATACAGAAAACTATACAGAAGTGCAGTTGCAACCTCTCTTGTTTCCTAGACCTCTACCAATTGATTCATATAATATTGAGCGTGAAGAATGCATTAATGAATTCAACTCAATTTTTCATCAGAATTTCCCTTTAGATGTAGCTCAGAATATCTTGATGAGAACGATTAAGCTTTATAAGAAAAGTGCACTTATCCTTTTAATGTTTACATTGACCAGTTGTCCTTCCAATGCCATAAACTTATGCTTACCACAAGAAAACTTTGTATAAATATATTGTTAACACCATAATGTTATCAGCAAAAGCATATATTTATATATGTGTGTGTATATATATAGTGCTATAAACCACTTGTACACTGCAGTAATATATCATATTACTGTTTTTTTATCAGTCCAACATTCATAGAAAGCTTGTTCCTCATAATTTCACCACATTACTATGCTGCTGACCAGCCGACAAACAAGCAACTCCTTGTTTGTTAGCTAATTTTTGTGTGAACACTGACTTGCTACTAACATTCAGCAAATCTGATGCAAAAGAGAACTGATCAATCATCATTTGACATTGAGCAGCCCAGAACCCTAACACTATACATACAGATAAGACTCTGTATGCATCTTTCCTGCCACTACTTGGTCTTTGAGAAGGAGGCTACTCTCCTGGTACTTTACTTCTTTGTCAATTTACACTGATGAATGGTTAATTAATTAATGTTTTCTAACAAACCAGAGACCTATTAGGCAAAATTCACACTACCGTTCCTTCCCTCTGTTATAGAAGTGAAGAATGGAAGTTTAACGGAGGTTTAATGTATCAGTTAAAAATTCCATAGACATCAATGTAAATTTTATGTCTTCCATTATGGTCAGTTTGGCAGGCATGTGCTATCCATGCAATTTTTCTAAATGGAGTAAAAGTACTGCAGCCTCCATAATTTTTCTATAACGGATACCTGCCAAAATGGATGACAAAAAATTGACATTGATGTCAATGAGATTTTTACTGTAATTAATATGTTAAACCTTTATTCTTTACTTTTTTAATGGAGGGAAGGAAAGGTTGTGTGAAATGAGCCTTAGTGGTAAAATAAAAAAGGAATACTTACTCCTCCTCATTCCTTGGCCTTGCCTTCTACCCTATGCTTCCAGGACCTGGCTGGAGAATAACTTGTAAGAATTAAAATTAGATCGTACTATGTTCCATGATATAAAGCTTACCTTTGGGGTTGGTTGAGCTAGTCCAATTAAGGTTTGTCTCTCGGGGGTGGTGGATACAGCTGCTAACTCTAGGTTATGGGGTTCCAGTTGATTAACAGTAGTAAAAAAGGTAGGTGTTGGCAAAGCTGCTGATGGAAAGTGAGGGGTGTTTCCATTGACATCTTTATGTCCTCTGAAATACAGAGCCACTTGCTTTCTTATGGTGGATGTTCGTGGTCCTCTTTCATGTTGAACAGCTGAAATCAATCCAGTAATCATCTTAGTACTAATCAAACTCATTTGGTAAATTGATGCAAAGAGCAGGCTCTTAGATACTTCAGTTCATTAAAAGGTTAAAATCACGAAAATCTTCCCTCATACTGTGTCCTTGAGAGAACATTTCTTCCTTATGATTTCCTTTTTTCTAAATAACGGCATTAATCTATATTTTACCAGAGCTATGTCAATCATTTTAATGTAGGCTTCTGTTCTTAAGCATAATGCTTTTGATTTTGCTTATGTAAAAAGATACCAGTGACTGTCTCGCTGATTGCTAAGAAAATCTTATAATTGGATTTTTTTTCCTTTTGTAATATGAGCGACAATAGATGATTGTATATTTAGGCCAGAAATTATCACGTTTCCTATTAATGGGAACCAGGCGTTTAGCAAGTATTTTAATTACCATCTTTATTCATGTTGACTTCCAAACATTTCTTGAGTCGACAGGCTCGACATTGATTTCTATGCGTCTTGTCCACTGGACACCCACCCTGTACAGAAAAAGAAAATATCTTTGGTGGAAAACATAGCTTTTAATAGTTTAATTTTAACAAAGTGACACTCCAGTCATCATTTTGTTTTAACTTCTTGTCTCAAAATATATATATATATTTTTTTTTTTGGATGATGCATAATATATGGCTAAAACCCTTTTCTGAGAAACATATTTTTAATACAGGTTTTAGTTATTTGAACATGAGAGCAAAACTTTTCTTTTTGATAAATACCAACCGAAGATGTACCTTGGAGACAAACCTGGCAGTCAGTACATTTACTTCTGCTTAAGGCTAAAATATTAGGCCAAGTGGAAACCATTATGGTGCCAAGTTCCAATATTTTTTACAGCAGAAATATAGAAATAGAAATGTTAGCTGCAGAGCTATTTTTGACATTATAAAGAACAGATACACAAAGGGGAGTCAATGGAAATGCATGGTTTAATGGAAGGGATTCAGTTCACCATCTGTTCAAGGTGTCCGGGGTTTTTTCTCCATAACAAACTAAACTAATGAAAATGTGATGTGAATTTAGCCTTATAGGTAAATTAAGAAAAATAATTTATAGCATAGCATCTTCTTGTTATTAATGATAGATCTGGCTGTGGTAAACATTATATTTTCTCAGGAAGTTATGTAGCACTTGTGACTGGGATACAATATGTATAGGTCAACTAGCATATATTTTATTACATACATTACTTTCTACATTTAAATTTAAATTTTCTACAGAATAGTAATACCACACTTTGATCATGTGATCACATGATGAACAAAGAATTATTTTTTATTAAAACTTGTTGATCAAATTGTCTAGCACTTTGCCATATTTTAATATTACGGATAAAAATTGTTCTACATGAAAGATCCTTCAGACAACACCAATGATGTATATAAGCACATCCCATAGACATAAACACAAATAAAAATGGCTGACCATTTTATTTATAAATATTTTAGCCTACAATTTTTTTCTATAGAAGAAACTAAGGGTGTGTTAATATATATATATATATATATATATATATATATATACACACAGCCTTGGCATGGGTGAGAAATATCAGTGGTGTCAAGCTTTCCCTGACTTATCAGTTTAATAGCTCTCCTCTTCCTGCAGTCCATGGCTCTATCTATACTTGTCTTTTACTATGACTCTTGTACTGATACAGCAGATAGCGAGAGTTGGGGAGAGCATTACACAGCAAGTACCCATTGCACACTTATGTAAGGACCTTCATTAGCAACTCATATCTAGAGTATTGTTTAAATAGAAAGTAATTCATTAAATATATTACAACAATCTTTATAAACTCTATCTCTACAATATATACTCTTAAAACTTTAAGTCTTAAAACTTTATCCTGGTTCACTTTCTTTACAGTGGTAGAAGTTTTTACATTTCCACACAATAGTTGTAGTATGCATGGCTGATTAATTTCCTATATGTGTGGAGCCTGTGTATTTGCTCTTTTCTCTATGCTAGTTTTCATGAATGCACCTTGGTATGTTTCTGAAAACGTGTATAAACCTATCATTTGTAAAACAAAATACTTAAATAACTCATTATAGTACTCATAGTGTCAATCTGCAAGTCCTATTATACGGCCACTTGTGGAAATGAATGGTTGACAATCATATCATATGCTGTTCTTATTTCACTATTTATTACTTTCAGTGTGGCTGAAACATGAGAAAGATATCAAATTTACAGCAAAGCAAAACATAAAGCTTCCAGTATAAGTATCACATAGCTTAAAGTATACACCACAGAACCAGTATGGTAAGATCGTTTCTCAATAACTATTGATATATTCAAAAGGCAAGAATGCGTCTTGATTTCTTTATTATTCATTGCTTATACTTACATTAGCTTTATGTCTTCTACATTTATCATTTTGACTGGTGAAACTACAATCCACTTATTAGGCTTCTTTGAATGCTGTGAAAAGCCATATTTTTTGTATGCCATGGGAAAGTCTAAAAAGTAGCTTATATAAAACAAGTAGGTGATTCCACAAGAATAAAATAAAATGAAAAACAGGCAGTGGTGGCGAACCTGCGGCACTCGGAGCCCTCTCTGTGGGCACCCAGGCCATCATCCCAGCATGAAGTTCACCAGACAGGACTCAAAGAATCTTCCTACAGAATCTTCCTACAATGAGAGGCGGATTTGCCCTCCTCCTTTTAACTGCATTGGTGTCTTTAGGAGGCTGAACATTTGAAAGTTGTCAAAGAACAAGGAGAAATACATTACTGCTTAAATTGCTGTGCTGGCACTTTGCAATAAATAAGTGGCTTTTGGTTGAAGTTTGGGCACTCAGGCTCTAAAAGGTTCACCATCACTGCCCTAGAGCAAACTAAACAAAAGTTTTCCTTTTGTAATGTTCATGATTTAAATGTTAACATTTTGGTTTACTGCTATGTTCATTTTACGGTGATCATATTTTAAAATAATACAGTATATATATGTATAGATATATGACTTTGAGGAAATAGCACTTTGGGAGCGTTTAGATTTAAGACATGGTTTACCAATTAACCATCCATATTTTATATAGAAATAGAACTTATCAGAAGAAAATTACCTAATTTGTAACCAACCTTTTATGTTAAATATAATCTTGAGGATTTTTGAAATTATTTTTGCATTTATATTTCATAAAAAGTACCATATGCTATCATTGTAGTGGTCTGTAACATTACTATTACATAAATATTAATATAACTTGCTAATTGTACAGGGATTTTCAATGCAGCAGTCACCTTATCACATACAGGATTCAAATGGATAACTTATAGATAACCTCTATAGAAAACACAATTATTGCATACACTTCTAATGATGTACAGGGTGTAACAAAAAGGTTGGGATGGTGGAATATCTCTCGAAATACTATTGGATCGAAAAACTAAAAATATATGTGTAAAATACAGTCCAATGGAACCCAATTCAACCTCCTTCCCCTACCCCCTTTGAAATCTTAAATGGGAACCCCCATTGTTTATTGCAGATTCCCCAGGAAAATTACATTTACTTAACCTTAGTCTTTTTCAATTTTGGTGACAGGTGGAGCTGTAATCGACAAAAATCTAAATGTGTGTAAAAACATAGAAAAAGAGGATATTTCGATAAATACACATCACATCCAAAATCTGAAAATAGACATATGCAATGTTTTTCTAAAAGCTATCAAATGTTACCAAATTCAAGCACTTAATGTAGAGTATTCGATATTTGAAAACTTAGTAGGTATCAAGAAAAATCTCCATCATTAGGGGAGGAGACTTAAAGGGGTATTCTCGTCTGGGCATTCACATCCAGTTTCATTAATCTGCCATATATAAACATTTCTTTAATTAGATGCCATTAAAATAATGTTCCCTGTGTGAAGATAATTTCTCATAAATGTAGTCATATGGTCCCTTAGAAACAAGACTGTGTCCCTGGATATGGCCACCTCTGCTGGAGGGATTACACAAAGAAACAAAAGGTTTATGAATATTAAATGTCCGGGAGTTACTGCATGTACCACAGCGGCTATGTAGTAATGAACGCTGAATCCAGGTGGTCAGGCAGGGCTCAATATCGCATGTCTGGCCGCTGCTGCCAAAATGTGAGGTGGTCGTATCCGGGGAAGCCATCTTGTTTCTAAGGGACAACATGACTACATTTATGAGAAAATATCTTCACACGGGAACATTTTCTTTAATAACATCCAATTAAAGAAATGTTTACTCATGGAAAATGAATTAAATTAAATTTAAATGCCCAGATGGGAATCAAGTTCATCAAGTTATCTGATGTGTTAGAAGCCAGGGACTCAATTTAAACCAGCACCCAAATAGAACAGAAAATTACAGCATCCACGTCATTGTTCCTCAGTTATGCTGAATGTAGATTCTACATAAAAAATTAGATTCCCCCCACCTCACTCAAGAGGTAAAAATACAGGCTCAACTTTAGTATCGTTGGATAGATTTTTAAGAAATAATTGTCACAAATTTTTTTTGTTTTCCGATCCAATGTGTATTTCTTGAGATATTTTTAAACATGTTTTTACCCATTTTGATTTTCGGTGATTACAGCGCCATCTGTCAATAAAAATTACTTGAATCACAGATTGAATCAATGTAATTTTTCCTTAGGGAATCCAATACAAAATAGGGTTTCTCATTTAAGACTTTTAAGTTGCCCCCCTGAGGGTGGGTGTAGGAGTCCGAGTTTGATATGATTGGATAGATTTTTGAAAAATATTTGACACATATGTTTTAAGTTTTTCTATCCGATGTGTATTTTACCAGATATTCCACCGTCCCTACCTTTTTTGTAACAGCCTGTAGATGATGTCACAAATTATACAGCTCCAAATGCTGTCCATAGCCATAAGATAAGTGGTAAAGAGTATCACAAAATGCTGTTACTAGAACTCAGGTACAATGGAAGCCCCCATATCCATATCCAGAATTAAAAACAGATTAGAAAATTGCTATGGATTGATATGTGATTTATACAAATCAAGAAGAAAAATGGCAACACGTTCCCCTTAATGTTGTATAGTTTTTATTACTTAACATATCTGTATGTTCGACCCTATTGGGTCTTCTTGTCATATATTTCTGTTATTTTAAAAGGGGGTCACATGTTTATACAAAACAAACTCACAAACTGTTATCACTGTTATTCCTGTTCATTAGATGAAATCCCATCACATAGTTATAATAAAAAAGTAATCTCTGCAGCCTCCCAAACTATAGACCAGGGATGCAGAATTTTTTTCGGTTTGAGGGCCACAACCACAGTACAGCACAAATAGACACCAAAGAATGCATTTGTACAATAACTAATATAGACCCCCAGAGCAGACTACAAATACAGTGGACAAACCATGCACCACATGCACCACATGCACAAAATTGTTGATACCACTTGTTTAATTAAAGAAAAAAGACATAATGGTCACATAAATAACTTGAATTTGACAAGTAAAAATTAATTTAATTTCTATGAAAATTGACAAATGAAAGGAAGGTTTTCAACTATGCTTCAACTGAGGTTTAAAAAAAATAATGAAACTCATGAAAAAGGCCTGGACAGAAATGATGGTTCCCTCAAGGTAATATTTTGTTGCACAACCTTTTGAGGTAATCACTGCAATTAAACGATTTCAGTAACTGTCAATGAGATTTCTGCACCTCTCAACAGGTATTTTGACGCACTCCTCAAGAGCAAACTGCTCCAGTTGTCTAGGGTTTGAAGGGGGCCTTTTCCAAAGATGCTCAATAGGAGGGGCTCATAGGAGGTCACTTCAGAATAGTCCAATGTTTTCCTCTTTTGCCATTCTTGGGTGTTTTAGCTATGTGTTTTGGGTAATTATCCTGTTGCAGACCCGTGACCTTCGACTGAGACCAAGCTTTGTGATACTGACCAGCATATTTCTCTCTAGAACCCCTTGATAGTCTGAAGATTTCAATGTACTCTGCACAGATTCAAGACACCCTGTTCCAATGCAGCAAAGCAGCCCCAGAACATAACAGAGCCTCCTCCATGTGTTTTTTTCAAGATATGCTTAATATTTCTGCTTTTGAACATAGAGCTGATGCGCCTTGGCAAAAAGTTTGATTTTAGTCTCATCTCCCATAAACTTTGTGGCTTATCAACATGTAGTTGTGATAATTTCTGTCTTGCTTTTTTATGATTTCTTTTCAGCAATGGGGTCCCCCCTTGGTCGTCCCCCATTAAGTCCGCTTTGGCTCAAACAATGATGGATGGTGCGATCAGACATTAATGTTCCTTGAGCTCGAAGTTTATCGACTTTTATCTCTTCAGAAGTTAGTATTATTCGTCTCTTTGATTTGTCATCAATTTCCCTCCTGCGGCCATGTTCAGGGAGGTTGGCTACAGTCGTATAGATTTTAAAATTCAGAATAATATTTGCAACTGTAGTCACACGAACATTGAGATGCTTGGAGATGATCTTATCTTATCTTTACCTTTAAAGGTAAGCTCCTGAGACAACTCCTTCCTTCCTTCACTCACT
The DNA here is from genome assembly GCA_019512145.1 of Engystomops pustulosus. Taxonomy (NCBI): domain Eukaryota; kingdom Metazoa; phylum Chordata; class Amphibia; order Anura; family Leptodactylidae; genus Engystomops; species Engystomops pustulosus. The sequence continues at coordinate 118,510,053 of CM033643.1, read as the reverse complement.
ATGGTCCATGTTGAGCATGTTACACACCATGTCACGAAACAGCACAGTGAGTAGCGTAGCCCTATATACAGACCACTGTAGAGGACACACCTTGATTTAATGTCCCTTTGCTCACATTTTTTTTTCAGGGGTACAATCATTTCTATACAGGCCTGTTTCTTGACTTTTATTATTTTTTAACATTCTGTTAAGCATGGTTGAAAAGAAATGTCTGTCTTTCATTTATTCACTTTCATAGAAATGTTATTTATTTTTTACTTTTGTCAGATTCAAGTAATTTCTTTGACCATTGTTGTTTTTTTCCTTCACTAAACAGGGGGCACCAACAATTTTGTCCAAGTGTGTATAATAATGGAGACCCATGGGCAGACGTATATAATAATGGACTATAATACTCGAGACTATATTACTGAAGACCCCCCCCCCCCCCCCTACGCCTGCCAGTATACACGCTCCCGGCCTGTGCTTTCTCGTCCCTGTCCTGCTGATTTCAATACCAGGTCTCTCTTCCACCGCCTTCTATGGTACAGGTTGCTGGCAGCATTTCACAAGAGGGACCAAGCTGTCAGTGTGCAGTGCAGTGGTACAGGAAGAAGTCCTGTTGTTATTATTAACCTATTGTTCAAGCAGGTTTTCATGTAGGACAATGCTCCATCACATGTATCCAAATACTCTAGAATGTGGCTGGCCAGTAAAGCTCTAAAAGAAAAAAAATAATGACATGGCCCCCTTGGTCGCCTGATCTTAACCCCAAAGAGAACCTGTGGTCCACCATAAAATTTGATATCTACAGGGAGAGAAAACAGTACATCTCTCTGGGCAGTGTCTGGGAGGCTGTGATCATAAACAGATTAAGCAACTGACAGAATCTATGGATGGAAGGCTTTTGAGAGTTATCGTGAAATAAGGTGGCTATATTCGTAATTGATTTGTTTTTGGTTTTGATTTTGAATCTCAGAAATCTTTATTTCTACATTTTCTGTTGTTATATTGGTTTACCTTGTGAAAATAAGCAAGTGAGATGGGTATATATTTGTTTTTTATTAAGTTGCTTAATAATTTTGCACAGTAAATGTTACCTGCACAAACAGATATCCTCCTAAGATAGCCAAATTAAAAAAACACCCCAGAGAGCGCATGCGCGCGGGCTTAATGGCGGACGTGTCTCCTTGAGCTCCGCTACCGCTGAAGGCCCGCGGCGACTAAGAGCTATTATAAGCGCCGAACGGAGCGGAGACCGGCTGGAAAAAGAGGCGGAAGGTCGCGGGGGAGGAAGTATGCCCGGGGGAAATAGAAAGAAGGAGACAGGAGCTGGCAACGCACAGCCGACCCTGGCACGGGAGGAAGCACAGCGCTCCCGCCAGAATGTGAAGGCCATGACCAGGTATCATTAGGGTTCCATGTGAATTCGGTCATAGCCGATAAGATGGCTTTTGTGTCTCTGATGTAGCCAGGCAAACGGGTGGCGAGAGGTTGTAGAAGATCGTCCAACCAAGTTCCAAGTTTTTCCAAGAGAGAACCGGTACAAGACACTATTGGACAAAAGGCTGGTGGAAAGCCTTGTTTGTGCGTCTTTGGAAGCATGTAGAAATTTGCACATGTAGGTTTCTCGGGAATGAGGTATTCTGCAGTCCGGGTATCAATGATTCCTAGATGTAATCCCTCATGAATTAGGGATGTCATTTGGTTTTTTATGCGATTGGTGGGATCAGAAGATAGGCAATGGTAGGTACTCTTATCAGTCAGCATCATGTGAGCTTGAGTGCGATATAACTCTTTGTCAAGAACTGTGATGCTTCCTCCTTTGTCTGAAGGTCTTACAAGTATGTATGGATTGGTTCTCAGTTCTCGTATAGCGCGTCTCTCTTTGGAGGTAAGATTTTGGTCTTAACTACAAAAGTGACCTTCTATATATTTACTAAATTTATTATTTTCTCTGCCTCTCTATATAAGTGCTTTGGTCTTTGTGGTCATACACTGTTGTTTTTTTATGCATAATTTTTGCATCTTTTGTATATTCTGTGCCTGTGCTCATTTGAATATCATCACCTGTTACTGAGTATTGAAGGGGCGTAACCCTCAATGGTTTACTTCCTTTTCCGTTAAATACCAGTTCATTGCTTTACCTCTTAGGTATGACTAAGGACCCACTCTCTAGGGTCTGAAACGCGTAACCTGCTACCATGGTATCCTTGTTTTAACCATTGTTTTTTCAATAAAGCCTTTTTTTACCAGCCACTGACTTTTTTAGCCTGCTGTCGATGGAAATCACTTTTTCATTCATAACTACTATAATACTGCCTCTAATGTATAAGAATATAACTACTATAATATTACCCCATATGTAAAATAATATAACTACTATAATACTGTCCCCTATGTACAAGAATATAACTACTATAATACTGCCCTCTATGTACAAGAATATAACTACTATAATACTGCCCGTATTTACAAGAATATAACTACTATAATACTGCCCCCTATGTAGAAGAATATAACTACTATAATACTGCCCCTTTGTAGAAGAATATAACTACTATAATACTGCCTCTAATGTATAAGAATATAACTACTATAATATTACCCCCTATGTAAAATAATATAACTACTATAATACTGCCCCTATGTAGAAGAATAAATCTACTATAACACTGCCCCTATGTACAAGAATATACCTACTACAATACTGCCCATATGTACAAGCATATAACTACTATAATACTGCCCCCTATGTACAAGAATATAACTACTATAATACTGCCCCCTATGTACAAGAATATAACTACGATAATACCGCCCCCTATGTACAAGAATATGACTACTATAATACTGCCCCTATGTACAAGAATATAACTACTATAATACTGTCCCCTATGTACAAGACTCTAATTACAATAATACTGCCCCCTATGTACAAAAATATAACTACTATAATACTGTCCCCTATGTACAAGAATATAACTACTATATAACACTGCTCCCTATGTACAAGAATAAAATTACTATAATACTGCCCCTTGTGTACAAGAATATAACTACTATAATACTGCCCCCTATGTACAAGAATATAACTACTATAATACTGCTCCATATGTACAAGAATATAACTACTATAATACTGCCCCTATGTACAAGGATATAACTACTATAATACTGCTCCCCTATGTACAAGAATATAACTACTATAATACTGCTCCCTATGTACAAGAATATAACTACTATAATACTGCTCCCTCGCTCCTCCTTACACAGCAAGCTCCCCAGGTCTCACAAAGCAAGCCCCAGCCCCCCAGGTCTAGGGTGCTTAGGGCACACATGTTTTATTACCTCATGTCATATGCTGGGATCTGCGGACAACAGGGCGCGGGCCCTAACCAAAGGCTCTGCAGGCCATAACCAGCCAGTTAGTTGTGCACCCCTGCTCTAGTGTTTTCACTGGAGAGTTTATGTAAGGGCTTCCTTATTAATTTTCAGAAAATATTTTCCTACCACTGGGAGATGTTACAATCCTTAGCAGTCAATCAGAAACTGTAGTTTTCCAGTTACATTATGAGAAAATAAAAAGCTGAGCTGGTTATAGATTTCAAATTCTTAATTCCCTGTTTCCCACATATACCTATCAAGTATATCTTACAACATTTTTACTCAGTGGTATTATTATCACAAAGAATATCTACACCTGTATTTGCTCGCTAATGCTAATGCAAGAACAAGCAGTTGCATTTATCTCAGAAAGTTGATGTATCAGTTACACTCAAGGGCTTGTGTCAAAGCTTTCCTTTTGGGCTGCAGTGTAATGCAGTTTAATATTGGATCAATATTATTTATAATACTTGGTACAACCAAAACTCTGTATAAATACCACAATACTAACCTGATTTCCAGATTTGCACACATAAGTCCTGTTCCTCCGAATGCTTCTCTTGAAGAATCCTGAGCACCCATCACAAGCATAAACTCCATAATGTTTACCGGAACTGCGATCACCACATACTTTACACGGAATATCCAAGATCCGGCCTGTAATAAATATAATCATGTAACTGACTGCTACAGTGGTCATCACAGTTTTATCTTTATATTGGGTTTATAAAAATGCCTGCCTCATTCATTAAAGGGGTATTCTTTAATGCACTCAGGATAACAAAATAACACATTTTCTAATTCACTGTTATTAACCTAAATACAGGATTTCACAGATATACGTCCAGCCTGTCTCTATCAGTCCTGTTGTACACAATTTCAGTTGTCCCTAGACACGACCCTGTAACTTCTGACTTAGGGTCGGGCCGCCATCTTAGATTTCTGTGTGATGGCCATGCTTGCTGAGTTTCAGTGTCTTTCTGCCTCTGCAGTGCAGCACGGAGTTCACAGACACTCATCACTTCCTGCCAGCACATTGTGAGCAGAGACAAGCAGCAAACTATAAACTACATGCAGATAAGTGATCCAGGGGAAGGAGGCAGGCACATATCTGTGATAACACATATGTAGCAGGCTGACAGTGTGTAATAGGCATCTCATCATCTCATCTCTGATCTGTCTCATCTCTCTATGTGTCAGTGTGTTAGTACAGAAGCCAGATGAAAGTGCATATACATCTGTACCCTGATAATGTAATCACACTGTCAGCTCACAGCACTAGATGGATCATAAAGTGACTGCTTAGAGAGTTCCCGCCCACACCATTGAGTTTTAGCAGTTTAGGGAGTGAAACAGAAATAAATTGAGTAAAAGTGTAAAGTAGGGGGTTAAAATGATCTTTATTGTTTTAACATCACTAGGGGATTGAAATTTGAGAATTTTCTTTAGTGGGAAAACCCCTTTAAAGTTTTCTGACCAAACATGAGGCACCTTGTTTCTACTAGTCCATTTGTAGAAATGTACTGTAATAGTAAGAAGTCTTGAACGGTAGTGATATGTGCTCTAATTTTTAACGTCCTTATTGGCCCACATTGCCAGTGGTTTATGATGATGATGATGTTAACTATTATGTGTGAACAGCCGTGTGATAAAAGCAGGTTTAAAGCATAACAGAACTATCAACACACTTTTATGAATTAATATTACAGATGATAATAGTAAACTTTGTAATACAGCTAATTATGTTATGTAAATATCTTCCTGTGTTTTTTCCTTGCCTTTCCTTCTGATTTAGAAGGTTTACCAGTTTTCAATAAATCTCTTCTATTAGACATATTTGTCCATGTATATGTACCTGTGCTCCTTTGAAAGCTGCAGCCTTTTCCTGGTCTTGAAATGCTTCCCTCTGCATGCACATGCAGGGCCCTAAGATAGTAAATATTATATTTTATTTTAGACCACAGATAAAAAGAAAGAGCCTTAGGGGGTTTTGCTCATTTGTGTCTTATTTAGTATTTTTTTATATGGGGTTTGGGCTTGTTTGATTTATCTTAGAAGGTGATATATACGCCATGTGAATCTGTTGGGTTTTTGTGACTTTTTACTATGCCTGCTCAGGAGAGGTATGTATTAGTGCCAAAATTGTGATTTCTCTATATGTCCAAATATGGATTTTAAAGATTTATGCAGGAAAACTTTGCTAGAAAAGTTGCAAATTTTGCCACAAATATACAAATTCACCAAAAAAGTTGTAATGAGTTGTTATAAAATAAGAGGTAAAAAAAAAGACTAAGATGCCAGTTATTAATTGTCATTTCAGTGTTTGTGATGATTAAAAGCATTTGCCAACTGCAACAAGTGTAGGTACAGTAAGATTCCTAGGAACGCTTCAGATCTCATAAATGCTTTAAACCACTTTAAGCTTGCATGTTTAGGATTGGACAGGTTTAGGTTTCTTTCAGATACTCGTGAAATGGCTCTATGTAGACACTGGAAATCTTGAACAAATACTGAAAACCTTAGAACCTCATTTTTAGCTTGGCCAGGAAAGTTAACTATAACCTGGGCATATTTTAGCTGTTTACAGCTGAAGTGTATACCAGGTCAGACCTGGTGTAGATTTTGATTCTTGCACACAAGTTCTGTGCTTGAATTACCAAGGGGTCAGAACTTGTACCAAGTCAGCACATTTCATCTGTTGTCATTTTACCAGTTTCCTATTGCCCCCTGAGGAAGCGACAACAACGCGAAACGCACGTTGGGGAGATATTGACCACAGTCCAGGACCCAGGAGTCTTTCTTGAATGGGTAACTAGTCTCTATATGTTGATGTATACTGAGCACAATTTCAACATGGCCATGGTGCCATAATGATTTTTATGTTGAAAGAGTAATGGTTACCCATTAGTATTTATATATATTCTGCACTTGCACTTTTTTCTGTAATATATTTCCTGGGTTTCAATCAGTCTAGATAGCAATATAGTCCATTTTGGAGTACCATCACTGATGTTTTTTAATATGTGTGTTATTCATATTTATTTTTATGTCTTTTTTCTTAATAAAGTATTGATTTAATTGGACCTGAATACTCTTGATTCTTTTTTGCTTTTATATTCCTATTAAGTTTGCATTAGTTACATATAAAAAAAAAAATGATTTTAATATAATAAATTAATGAATCTTCACTTTGGGTTTCCACCTCCCCTGACATATATATTATTAGTCTTTTCTGTGAGGGTCCTTCTGCCACTTGTGCTAGTTCAGCCTTGTTTTGTGTCTAATACTTGTTTGTGCTTGTTTTTTTGCAATGTATGATAACTCCTCTTGAATGTACAGCACCTTGGAATTAATTGTGCTGTACATTAATAAATAACTAATAATATTAAAGCAATGTGCACATGAACGTGTGTTACACCTGGCCAGTTGACGATGGGTGAGCAATTTTCACTCCTCCCACCTCCATAGGGACACCACACCATGCCTGCGCCCAATAGGTCTCTGTAGGGGCTATGAACTGGACCTACACCCACTGTCGTTTGTATGAGGTTTCTTAAAGAAAAGAGCAACAAAATCAGAACTCAGCTTTCATTTTCTCACAGCAGTTTCTAGAATAAAAACAAAGATCTGATTGGTTGCCATGAGCAACTAGAACAGTTTTCCTCTCAGATCCTTTGGATATATCTCCCCCAATGTTTTCTGTCATATATAGTACAATATGGTAATTCATTTTATCTTTCATATTTAGCACATAAACATTTTGCATGTATATAATAAAATGTACCAGAAAGTAGAGTAAGGCTACATTCACACTGCCGTTGCCCGCCGTACCATACCGTCCATTGCCGTCTTTGGGGGATGTATATACACCGTATATATGCCGGCCGTATATATGTCCCCCATACGGCAGTGGGAATGTAGCCTAATAACCACAACACCCTCTGTTAGAAATTAAGCTGATCCGGCTTCTGTAGCCCCAGCCCAGAGGAAAGTTGTGTTCAACCATACACTTCCCTCTATGCACTGCACAGCAGTTTTACACTGTGGGGTCCCTAGAAACCCTTTCTATGACATCCATGTATCCTAATGGGCCATATAGATGGGTTTACCCTGTAAAGGTCACACCTTCAGTATATTTATAATACGTTTCATGGTACCTTGACATTTACAGGTCACTAAAGAATAAACCAAAATATCATCAAAGCTTAATAGAAGACTGTTGCAATTATGTGTAATATGTGATAATTAACAATAATTAGGACTAGCATGTAACTCAATTAGCATAGATTTAAAAAATCCATATATAATATTAACATTTATGAGCATTATGCACTATACTTTGTGGATATTGAACATCTGTGAATATGAGATGTAGGCTTTGATGGAGTCTACACAGTTCCAAATGCCTTCACAACACTGATTGTAAACATCTCTATACGCTGAATACACATACAATATAACAGAGATATAAAATGTCTGTATTTAAGGGGTGGTTGAGAATGGATATAATTGGGCCACATGCAGAGAATGGTCTAATGCTGCTTCTTGCTGGAGTTTGTGTACAGTGCTGGAAAAGTGACGTCACGTCAACAAATCATCAGTTCTGCCAATTACTGACCGGTGGGAAGCAGGGTAGAGGTCAATGCTTATTTTGTTATTTACACCATCCTTTGCCCTGAGCCATAATAAGGTCTAATGTTATAATGCTTCGTTTTATTTCCTTAAAATGTATTTGGTGTTGTATTTTAAATACAAGAAAAAAAGCACCAACTATAAAACAAAGGACTAAACAAACTGTGCAGCCAGGTTCAGTGCCTGTTTGACAAGCTCACGAGATTAGAATTTAGTTATAACTCTTTACTTTCCAGCCTGAGTACAGTGAATTCTTCTAGTAACATGGACCACCCATGCTAAAATGCCATGTACTATAAAATATTAACTGTGATCACTCATTGGTCTAAGCTAAAACATTATGTAAGCGATAGCCCTTTAGTATGTCCAGTGCAGCTGGGTGGTTTGAGATAAAGTTCATCAAGATGGCATAACTTGTGACACTAGCCTTTGACTAATGCAGTGCACAGAATCATTAAATGTGAATGTGGTACATTCAACAAACTTATAGTAAGAATTAAGGAGGATAAAATCAATCTTACAGCAATGCAAATAAGAATAAAATAGATACTATTATAATTTTACTAACATATACACATGTATAAGTTAAGTTTGTGAAGTTCAGGTTTTAGTGATTTAATACCACAGTTCCTGGATTTTTACACACAAGAATACATCACTGAGTGCATGAGTAAAGATTTTGGTGTAACACAGTCATGACATGCCCATGTGATCTTTTCTGTAACTCAGCTTAAAAGATGCAGTCTATAAATCTGCCCATAAAACTATGGTCTACCCATAAGATTGTCCCTATTATGAGGTATGTTACAATACTAATGCAGTTTGTGATGGTAGCATAACACCATACATGGGAAGCAAATGAGCACTGTCCAACAAAAGGCCATAATTATAGGTTTTCATATGTGAAAACCACTTTAACTTACTATTGGAAGTCATTTTTATGGTATTTAATGGCAAATGAAGATTATTTTGGGTCTATTGTGATGAATGTATGGACCGACAGCTTAATTTCTAATTACTTTTATAATAAATATGCAGCGGTACATGAAAATATGGGAAAGGGCCTAAGAGAAAAATATGGAAATATTCGGCTCTGTATATCTACAATTTATTATCTCTCACTTGCTTTTGAAGAGTTAATTGTATGTTTTTATACATGTTCATACTTTAGGACAAACTTTTGTCTCAGTTGCTCTTCTGTATGAATAGCTCATATTAAATTATTTTAGAGGAGATATTATAAAGTGGTATTAGATTTATTACATGTTATAGTATTATTTTGGTTACTACATTATACCTCCTAGAACACTTGAAATAGTATCCGTCCATATCCATGCTCGCATTTTACCTCAAAGTGTCATTTCTAACCAATACTAAAGAAACAGTTTTTAAATTATTGATGATTTCTATGCATAATCTTTAGAGGTAACTATTTACATTAATATACATGGTGCAGGGGAGATACTGTAATAAAAGTAGAAAACTTAAGCTGTATGTGCTTAAAGTTGAACTTTCACAGGTATGTTTAAAACCTTGATTTCTTATCAAATTACTATTACTACTATTACTTTTTAAACCAACCAGCAAACAATAAAGATATATATATATATAATTAACATAATGTTAGGGTTTTAGATAGATAATATATAGATGGATGTATAATACATTGTGCACATACTGTATATTATATACAGATATAGATAGATAGATAGATAGATAGATAGATAGATAGATAGATAGATAGATAGATGAGAAATCTACACAAAAATATTTATTGTGTATACAGATACTTGCCTTTAGTCTACTACTTAATAATTATAATTTAGATATATAATAAACAGCAGAGATTAACTATACAAAACAATAAAATAATTCTATTGACTGATCACCAGGGCTGGTGTAAAATTTATTTAACAAAATCTATATTTTCTTTTCAACATGAATTTTTTATTGAAAAACAAAACACTAATTGAAATAAATAATATATTCCTACATTCATTCCTCCTTCATTAACTGGCATTCAAACTTTTAAAGTTTCCCATTAAGTGTGACTCCTATCAAAACGAATCCATGTTGCAGGTGGTTGATATCACGTATGAAGTTTACCAGGAATGTGCATCGATATTTATAGGATACATTGAAGGAATCGTTGTTCGATTTCTTAAAAAATAAGTCAAATTTTCGGTATAGACGGAGCAACGGTATAAATATGCAATAGGATAGTTGGAAACATCCCAAATAAAGTTAAGTTTTACAGGGACATCGAGTAAATTAATTTTAAACAGATCTATCTATATTTATCAATCGCTATTTTATTTTTTTATCTATTTATATATCATTATATCATCTATTTTTCTAGGTGTATGTATCTCAAATGTATCTATCTATTTCTCTCATGAATTTCATATAAAACACACACTCGTCCATGTTTATGTTTTATCTCATCATGAGTTTTATCTCATCGTGGAATATTTATAAAGTGGATAGTCAACCTGTAAAGTACCTGATTAATTGCTATGTGACTTTGTTCATCTTTTATATGAACAGACACAGAGAATTAAAAGAATGTAAGAATATGAAGCAGTAACATGCAAGATAGTGGCTGTACTACAGTGATTACTACTACTGTACTACAGTGACTATACTACTACTGTACTACTGTCACTATAGTTTACAATAGTTCTCTATGGGGGGGTGGGAAGATAGATAATGCAGATACATAACCTAAAAATAAAGGAAATGAAAGAAACTTAAGACCTGGTCACAGTGTATATACACGGGCACGACATGAATGGGCATATTTCTGGGGTACGTGTGAGAACCCTTAGTCTAGCACAAGTGAAGCAATATCTAAGGCTTATGGGAAGGTGTCATCTGAGGAACCGGGTTGATAACTTGACAGCTACTCAATTTCCCAAGGGGGCAGCATGGAGTGGAGAGTAGGGGTAAAACAATGCCCAGGGAACAACAAGGGAGACATTACATAAAGTGTTAACTTAATGATTTCCCCATTGAATGTGGTTTGACTGCCTCCAGCCAGCGCAAGCTGCCACATCTCCTACTAAATGAAACCCGACAGCTGCTATATACAACAGGGCCAGGGGAAAGAGGGATTAAGCTTGGGTGGGAGTGAGGGGGGCTATGAAGTTACTTTCCTACAATTAATATTAGTCATAATTCAGCTTACTTTCACAGGGGGCAGGTAAGGGCCAGATGCCATGTGCCAGTCCCCAGGTATGCTGTACCCCTGGCACTGGCAGTACATGGTAAATTCCCCTGTTTATATTCATGTGTAATTACAAGGTCTTTTGCTACCTACCTATTGATTCACCAGTGACCCGTCAAAAAGAGTAGCATGGGAATTCTGGTATCACACAATGCCAACAGGGAGAGCACTCACCCCCCTTCCTCCTGCAGGCTTAGCATCCACTGATACAGACTCCACCTCTGAACCCCACACTCACATTACAACATGACTGCTGCATCACATCACATCCATAGACAGAATATTATCAGAGTGGTCCACCACACACAAATAGTATTAAAGAGGAATGTGTAGAAATGAAGAACACTATATTCAGTGCAAAAAAATGGGGAACATGATGATAAGAATAGTGCTAGGAGCTGTGCCAACCATGTGACTGTGACCCAGGGTCATTCATTAGGCTCAGGGGAGGCCTGTGTTTGGGCAGAATCTCTTCCTCCAGGCAGCATGGTCTTGACAGTACAACCAGAGAAAGCAGATTTTTATTGAACTGGGAAACCGTTGTGAACATCCCGCAGCAGGGGAGCCCTGGGACTTTTTGTGTGTTATAATTGCTTAAAGATATATGGCAGCTTAGATTACTGTAATTACCATCAGAGGCTGCTGAAAGAAGTTAGTCTGGGTAGAAGGGACTGCAGCTTGGCTTCTTATTACCACCCAGGCAGAGATCAGTTCACATAACTATACACTCAGCCAGCCTGGACTATAGGGGCCACAATTACACTGGGCACCTGGGCACTCTGTCATTAGTCCCAACCCTGTCATTTGTCAGTCTATCTAGCTATGTATCTATATGTACTATTTTGGCATTATCTATGTATCTAACTACTTTTTTTCATCTATTTATGAACAATGTATCAATTTCATTCTTTTTTTATGTCATCTTTCTCCAAAAAGTTTTATCTAGATAGGTATTTTTTAATGTTTTTTTTTTTTAACCATGAACCTATTTTTGCTTTGTATATCTGTTTTCTATTGTATGTATTGTATGCATCGATATATCTATAATTTTTATTCTACTCCATTTATATTCTACTCTTATCTATTCCATATCTTATACTCCTATGAATCTAATGTATAAAACAATTATATCTGTTACATTTATCTACTTGACATTTTGAAAAATAAATCAGACATTATCGATGTCTATATTCTATCTATATTATCGATCTTTTTATCAACTTATCCGTCTATGCGATTGCCTGTTATGAAGTTTGGCAACACAAGGTAAAGACTTGGTGTGTTCATCTACTAATTAAATATATATGTTTAAACATATATAGAACACAGTACTTATTTTTCTACAGAAAAAAAAACCCACAATAAATCTCTGAAATTTTTCAATAATTATCTGAATCTATGACTATGTATCCCCTGAGAAGGATTGCACCAGCACAAATGACTTTTGGCACACTTGCCCAGAAGAATGTGTCTTTCTCCCCAGTAACCTGTGCTGAGGATTAGCTGCAGCGACTTTCCCTATACACAATCAGTCGCAGTGTATGGAGCCTGCATCCAGGATTAGGGGCAATGTGACTTTAAAGTTGTTTTCTGCTCTGCTATCCATGGTTTCTAGCATTGTTTCATTAGTCATTCTGGGTGCAATAGACTGAGCTCAAATCCGCTTTCCCTTCATTATGCTCGCGCTTGTCAAATCCCTCCTTGTTCTGCACAAACTATTCTAACTTATCACAAAAGTCTCAAAGTAAACTTGTAATGAGTGTTCATGACAACAGCTGCTCTAAGAAGGTACAGTTCTATCTATCTATTTATCTATCTCTCTATCAATGATCTATCAGTTATATATCCTCTATTAATCATCTATCAGTTATATATCATCTATCTATCTATCTATCTATCTATCTATCATCTATCAGTTATATATCTATAAACCATCTGTTATATATCCTTTATCAATTATCTATCTATATATCAATAATCTATCAGTTATATATCCTTTGTAAATCATCTATCAGTTATATATCATCTATCTATCTATCTATCTATCTATCTATCTATCTATCTATCTATCTATCTATCTCTCAATCATCTATCTATCTACACATATTCTATTGAATTCATACAAAGCAGAATGCGTTACCCACTTGTTGATCCGGCAGGTTTACTCATGTTGGCAGAAGGTCCAGCAGCCAGAGGCAAGGTCCAGTGACAGGTGTCTTCCAGAGCTCAGTGCTCTCCCCTCCAGGACAGTCCAAGCATCCTCCAAACACCACAGTCAGGACTTGGAAATTTTTAATTAAAAGTCTCAAGGAAAAGAAGAATCAATGTCTTTGTCTTTTGTTCTGGTCTTGATTTTATCAGATATTTCCAATGCCAACAAAAATATATGTGAGTGCCCAAAGCAAGTGTCAATGCTCCTTGTACCAGTCAGTGGTCTCAGCATTCACTGCCAGGTTGTTAGACTTGTGTGAGGGGCTAACAGCTGAGGGAGTGTGACACTAGGCAGTGCCTGGCTCTCTGGAGGGATTGGGAAGTTGAATGCACTGAGTGACTTTGTGCTGCAGCCCTTAGAATAATTTGGAGACAGGAGCAAGTGACAGGACACTAGGGAGGAGGAGGGAAATGCGCCCTGTGCCCACTTTAGCGCTGCCCTGCTCTTCCCCAGTCCTGGAGGAGCGTGACGTCAGCACAGCCCAGGGGAAGGGGGTAGGATGAGATTCATGATATGGACCTCCCTGAGGAAACCCTACATGCTCCTTCTATGTGCTGGTCAAGAAGTGCAGGTATATACTGTGCCCTCCTGCTATGCCATGGCACTGCTCAGGCTGTGGAGCACTTCAGGTACTTGTGTGTGTCTGCCTGCTCTATCTGTGCAGTGTGTGAGCTTTGATATTACTGTTTTATGTTACCTTTATTTCACCAAGACACAGAGTTTTATTTGTTACTATGAATTCATGAATGTACAGCACATCCAGTTATCTCCAGTGAATGCCTGCTGACCTGAAAGGCTTCCATACAGCGCACTATGACAGTAAGGAGGCAGCACCCACCTGTTGTACCCCAGGCCCTGTTCACTACCACCCTTAACACTTGTTCTGAATAAACGTCTATAGAAACTTTCTAAGTGATATGTAATGCCTGATCACTAGAGAACAAATATCTATCAATCCACCTATCTGTCTGTCATCTATACATGAGGACTTTCCCACCTTTTAATGACATAGCATTGAGCACACCTGCCTGTGAACGTATATATATATATATATATATATATATATTATAAACAAAATCATATAGAGGCGTGTATGATGTGTAAGAAGATGCAATTTTCATTTGTAACATTTAAATGATTTAAATGGAGAGACAGTGAAAAACAACAGATAAGGTAACTCAAAAGGTAAATTAATTTTGGGGCTATATCTTTTCTGCAAAAAATGAGTATATATATATATATATATATATATATATACAAGTGCTCGTTTACCAGATGTTTGAACAATTAATTATAATACCATAAGCATTTAAAATATTCAAAACACAAAATCCGCTGTTTTCCGCTACATTAGAGTAGGAATATGAATGTGTAGGTAGACTTTGTTGCTTTGAAAAATAAATTTATATGTATTCAGATATATGGAGGGCATTCGCGGATATGAATGTCTTTCACTCATCATCATCATCATCATCATCATCAATACCTAGAGAAATTACACAAATGCTGCATGATATGGATCCATGTCTGTGTACTCTTGAGTTATTCTTACTAGATTGGATTTAGTTGCGGATTTTTTCTTGTTTGCTGCATACATCCAGCTCTCATTATTTTATTTACCTTAACAGAGCTAATACTCGACTTGGCTGAAATTGTACTAGGGATATGCAAATGTCACTTGTTAGTCCTACAATGAGGAACTGTCATTGATATGCAGACAAGATTATTAGCTCTGGGAATATTTTACCCTAATTAAATTGGAAAACTAGAGTCTAGAGGGGACAAATGGCGCATATTCCATCTCCTGTAAATGGGACCTTAATGTTATAACTAACTTACTAGTAAGACACAGATGACAAAAGCCGTGTATAACCTCACTGCTTATTACAGTGCAATGTATTATACAGCATAGCGAACATACAGTGAACGGTATCTGAATATTAGGATATATAGTGCATGTGAAATAGAAGATGCTTTGCTGGGATATAGTATATACTGAATAAAGTCTGTATCAAATTATGAATGTTATATAATAAAATTAATGATTAAAATAAATTAAATTATAGAAAATTATTCTTTAATATTGCATACATTTAGACATTTTGCTCTATATTGACGACACAACACTTATACCATCTACCTATGACACATATTTTTGTACTATTTTGATCTATAATATACATTGAGTATGCATAGTCTGGTATATAATGTGTATTGAATATAAAACATTGATATCCAATGTGTATTCTATATACGGCACAGTTCAATGTGAACACACAACACAGCTGTTGTAAACCCTATTATGATATAGCATAGATATATGTCCCAGGGTATTGTATAGGCAGTAGGTAGAACCCACTGCAGTGGCCTCCCCCAGCTGCTCCCGATCCTTGAGTGTAGTGTCAGAGGATGCCCCTGCTGCTCGGGATCTCATTATCTCCAGTACCACCCTATGCTATCACTGCCATGTGCTGGCTGGGATAAGTTAATTGCTGATTTGTTGGATGCTAATAGGATTAATTCACTTTCATTATTACAAGCAGCAATAAAATATTTTCAATAAGTATTATAACACTGTGATCCAAACTGTCTGCTATAATTATTATACTACAAACACAATCTATGCTATAT
Source organism: Engystomops pustulosus (assembly GCA_019512145.1). Taxonomy (NCBI): domain Eukaryota; kingdom Metazoa; phylum Chordata; class Amphibia; order Anura; family Leptodactylidae; genus Engystomops; species Engystomops pustulosus. The sequence continues at coordinate 118,493,986 of CM033643.1, read as the reverse complement.
GTACATTGCTCCATTACAGTTGTCTATAGGACACCATCCCCATGAATCTGTAAAATCACTTAGTACTGAGAAGTCATTTATTGTTTTCATCATTCATAAATTCATAAATGCCATGGCATAGGGTCAAGTGATTGCTGTAAGGCACCAGACACAATTCTGCTCAGTCCAGGAGCTATAAAAGATTAAGTTCATCCTAGAAGAACTACTTCATTACTTTACTGGCTGTATGTGAATGGCTCTGAACACAAGCTGCAGTGTAAGCAACATCACTGTTCACAGTCACATCTTAGGTTATGCACGTTTTATAATAGATAGATGATACTACATCTTAACTTACAGGCACATAGATCTCTCCTGCTATAATGACTTGTAATGTTTAGTTCCCAGTACAGGCAAGCTGAAAGAGTTACAACTTTTATAATCAACAGAACCACATTATGATATGATCAGAAAATCAATACATAGTGACAATAACAATGATGATAATTTTGTATCATGTAAAAACTATTTACAAACCTATGGAAATGAAGCATTAGTCCTACTGCCAATCTTCAAATTCGCTATGTATTACAAATAAAATGTTCCATTTGGCCAATATCTTTGCACTGTTATCCTTGGGTGACTATGTGTTATATAAATAATGCTTAGCTACGACAGACTGGAATCAATTGTTATTTAAAAAAAACAATGGGTAAAAAAATAATCTTATGTAATACCTGTTTACCTGTTACCTCCCCTGATATCTTCGCATAAGTAAATACTTGCATTTCTTATGAAATAATAATTGTGTGTTGCTCCTTACCAAACCCCTGGGTCTGTCTAACACTACCAGCACAGATGATAAATAATGTAGGAGCTCACCCCAAAAGCGTAACATATATTTATCAACTTAAGTGTGCTAGCATATTAATGCTTAAAAAAGCTAACAAAAACATATTTAATATTTCTTTTTTCAGCACAAATACTGCTAGAATTAACAAGTAGTTAAATGAGTAATTTACATGAGTGCCATCTTTTGAAGACACTGCTGTTTTTGCACTTTTGTTGTGTCTTTTCAATTAATTTTATCTAAACTGTGGAATGTGCTACCTAAAACTATTAATGGCCTATCCCTAGGGTAGGTCACTAACAGGTGATCCAGAAGGGGCCACACTTGACGCCTCTGCCAATCGTATGTTTTAAGCTACATCAGGAGCAGGAAGCTAAAACTGTATCATGCTGCCTGTGCTGAGCCTGTTAGGGATCAAGGTTTGGTAAGTAATGTTTATTTTTCAGTATTACTACTGAAGCGGACACTATGCTGGGGGTACTATCCTAGTACACTAACCAGAAGACACTATACTGGAGACACTGTCCTAGTGGATACTATTCTAGGAATCACTATCCTGGAGGAACTAAAGTGGTGGGAATGATCTTGGAGACACAATGCTAAAGGGCGCTATACTGGAGGGGTTAGATTAGAGGGCACTATCTTGAGGAACCATACAAAGAGAACAAAATATTATGTTTTATTATAAAACATTATACTTTACTAAAAGGCACTAATCTAGGTGGCACTATACTAGGGGACACTATACTAAGAGACACTATACAAGGGGTAAGGAAGACCTATACTAGGGTACTTTTCTGCAAGGGGACTACAAAACCATGGGGAGCAACATCAGGGCTATAAGAGATACTGTAGAGAATATTGGGATTCCACTGTACACCACCAGGCACTACTGTACTAATGAAGAGAGACGTCCCCTGTAAGCCATCAGATTTAATTATACTGTAAGTACTTATATGGTCTACCACGTGTCTGAGCGAAAATGGTAACTTGTTCTACATGGTGGCATTATTTTTTTTTTTGTCCTCTGCATCCTTTGTTTTTTTTGTTAATTAACATACTTAATTCTGTACAATGATTACAATGAATACCCCTTACATAAAACTCATCTTAAAAGATTTGTGACAAACACTGAGGCTATATTCACATGACCATAAGGGGATGTATGTAGGGCCACAAGCTTGCAGCTGTACATACATCACCATAGGCTGGCAATGGACGCACTGAGTGTTGCGACGCAGCACACATGTGGCACCGTATCACCCTGTACACGGGGAAAAGATAGGACATGTGCTATCTTTCTCCTGTGTTAGGGCTCCATGAGCCATGTATCTGCATTAGTCTATCAATCTGCATGCATCTACTTGCTACAGTAATATTTATATACTTTAGGCCGGTGGTGGAGAACCTATGGCACGGGTGCCAGAGGCGGCACTCAGAGCCCTTTCTGTGGGCACCCAGGCCACCACTCCATCACATCAGACAGTACTTAAAGAATCTTATTGCAGTTCCAAGCAACTTAAAATATGCTGCTTTCAGTGATATTTTAAAGTGATACTTACTTGGCTGCTTGTGACTGTAGGAAGACGGAGAATGTGGGGAGAGGGCCAAATTATCTTTGGAGGTCCTCCTGCTAGCCCCACAATTCTCCATGTACAGTGCAACAATATGTTACTTCTTTAATTTTTGGTTGGCACCTTGGGATAAATAAGGGGGGCTTTGGGTTGCAATTTGGGCATTTAGTCGCTAAAAGGTTCGCCGCCACTGCTTTAGGCTATGCACATATCCTGTCTCCAAAAATAATACCAAGTGCAATTTTTTTCAAGCTTATAAATATAAGGCCTCCCATGAAAATAAGACCTAGTTGCAGTCATTAAATAACATGGGATAGAATCACTGACAAATGTGTTACAAATGTGTTATAAGCAGCTACCTGGACAAAAAGTGCTCATTGAAGGTAAGTCCTTTTGCTAAACATGAGAGATTCAAACTAATAATTCTAAACGGAAATGGAAAAATTTTGCAAACTGCACACAGTTTGGAGAGTTATAAGGATGTTGTACAAGGAAATAAAGTCACAAGACTTTCTTTATGGAATTCAGATGGTTATTCTGATGTATATGATGACATGACTACAGTATATTAATAAATGTGAATTTTTGGTCATGGAAAAAAATAACTCACCCCTTGAAAATAAGACCTAGTGCCTCTTTACGTTAAAAAATTAATATAAGACACTGTCTTATTTTCGGGCAAACATGGTATCAGTGTTAGAGGCTCCTTGCACACAGTTTAAAAAAAATACCAGAGACAACAATAGCATTTTGGTAAAATGCTGGGTCCTGTACTGAGAACCTAACATATCCCATTACAGTTAATGTAGTTCATTAATTTCCATATGTGTTTATTATATGGTAAATCTATAAACCTCCTATAAAGCAAATTAAAATTAAATTCTAATGTTAATCGGATGTTTATGACAGCAATAATGGATTATAATATGGAGAGTTTTGGTGGCTGCCCCGGGCCATGGCTCCTAGGTACCCATGGCCATCCAATCTGGCCTCAAAGTTAGATACTGCCATGTAGAGATAATATGGAGAAGGGCTTCCAGCCTTGGATTACTAATATATGTATCCTGGTGCATCTTTACTCTTGCTGTTTTTCTCACTCTGATTGCTCAGCACTCTTACACCTCATCCTTAGAGGCTGCTATATTTGCCCTTGGATTTGGTCAAATACAGCAAAGAAAAATAAAAAAGTTATGCTTCAAAAAGATAGCGATGCTAGAACAAATGAGATTTTCTCCGATTTTGTTTTTATGCAGTAAAATTGGGCAAATATAAAAAAAAACGATATAAATGATGCATCGCTGTAATTGTAGTGAACCATAGAATATAGATAATTTATTATTTTCATGGTAAAATGAAAGGGCAAAATTCCTAAACATCCAAAATAGAGTAAATAAAATATCATCAATAGGCTTTACACATCTCAAAATGATGTATATGAAAATTAAGTTGCAACATCTCAAAAATAATGTCCACATTAATAAAAAAATATTTTTTTTATAGCTGACAATGCAAATGCAATGCATTGCACTGCATTGCAATGGTGCTCTTTCCGTTCAATGGCCTGTTGCTTGTCCTTACAGAAGTTGACCACCACATATGAGTAATGGCATTCTCTGGGCACATTGGGTATCAAACTTTGCAGTGCATTTTGTCACTTAACCACACATGTACCCCGTAATGCGGTAAGGATGTATGAAGAGGGTTCACTGGCTGATCTTTTTTTTAAATGGGTTCATAGATACATACATACATTTAATATTAAATATGTAAAATTTCATTCCAAACAGTAATTATCCCCCAAAATAGTAAATTCTGAAAATATGGAAAAAGCTATGATTTTGAATTACGAAAATGGCATATTTTTCAAAAAAATTCATCATTTTTTCTTCTTTTTGGAAATAAACGCAAAACTTATCAGACAAAATTAACCACCAAAATGAAGTACAACGTGAGGAAAAAACTATCTCATAATTGCATTGCTAAGTAATAGTGTTACTTAAAGTGAGTTATAACCATATGAAGTGACGCAAGTCAGAATAGAAAAAATGGGGCTGAGCCTTAAGCTATAAACTGGCTACGTCCTTAAGGGGTTAAAGTTTGTGAAATCTTTATATATCCAAATCCGGCTTTCTATTTCTCCACAACAGTATCACGGACCTGCCTGGTGTGTTCCTAGGTCTTCATGATGCAGAACCCTGAGACCATCACAGAGCAGGTGGATTTATACGGAGACTTGATTACACACATGTGGATTATATTTATCATAATCAGTCATTTAGGACAACATTGGATCATTCAGAGATCCCCACCGAACTCCTGGAGTGAGTTCGCTGCACTGAAAGCAAAGGGGCTGAATAATATTGCATGACCCACTTTTCAGTTTATTATTTTTTACAAAAGTTTAAAATATCCAGTATATTTTGTTCCACTTCATAATTGTGTCCCACTTGTTGTTGATTCTTCACCCAAAAATTACAATTTTATAACTTTATATTTGAGGCCTGACATGTGGCAAAAAGTAGAAAAGTTCTGGGGGGGGAGGGGGGCAAATACTTTCGCAAGGCACTGTATATGGGTACAGATCAGTACTACTACCCCTATCCTGAATATATGGGCACAACTCATTACTTCTACTTCTATCCTGTATATATGGGCACAGATCGGTACTATTAACCTAATACTGTATAAATGGGCACAGATCAGTACTACTACCCTTATCCTGTATATATGGGCACAGATCAGTACTATTATCCTTATACTGTATATATGGGCACTGTATATATGGGCAGATGACCTACCATTACCCCTATACTGTATATATAGGAATAGCAAAGTACTACTACGCCTATCCTGTAAATATGAATGCTCTCAGTGATTTTTCTATCAGGGAATTTGGGCCAAGCAATTGCCCACTTTCTGTGATGTTTTATTGAATAAGGATTTTTTTTATATCCCAGTATAGGGTAGACAGGATTTGAGTACTTTGGCTACTCCCTAGCAATGATGTGAATGAGTTTTCAGAGGCTTCTCTTGTAATATCTGACTTTTGTGGATAGAAAATGATGTAGCTGATGTAGTACGTGAAAGTCACACATCCTTTTAGGGAGCAACTGGTTGTGAGTTCCCGTTCTGTGAGCAGCAGGGTAAATTATATGGTTTCTCTTTCCATGAGTGAGTTTTTGATACTGGAGGGCCATTTGGAGTATTATGTATGTAACTGGGTTATCAGGTTATGGGGAGCTGCCAGAGCTTACTCCAAGATTGTGTTGGAGTAATTGTTTGTGTTGTGAATCTAGTCTTTTACAAGTCTGAAGAGGCTTGCTAGATTGTATCCCCTAAAGTTTGGCATATTAATGCTTCCCTCAAATCTACTAAACATAATTCTTTGTAACATTATGCGTGGCCTTTTACCCGAAAGTTGAAGGCCTTCTTTAACCATGTTAAGTCTAAATGTCTTAGTAATACAGGGATGGTTTGTAGTGGGTAGAGCAACTTCGGGACGGTGATCATTTTAATTAGATGACATATTCCTAGAGTGGTCAGTGTTAATTGTTGCCACTGATGAAGCTTTGTTACCATTTTAGTGATCATCGGTGGGTAGATGAGTGGGTAAATAGGCTTGGGTGTCAATGTGGAGCCAATGTGGATCTCCAGATGAGAGGTGATTCTTGATGCCCAATTCTGATAAGTTACCCTCTGTTCTAAGTGGTGTGGGTAAAAGACCCAGGAATTCACTTTTTTCCACATTAATGTGGAAACCACCAAAGAAATCTAAAATGAGTAATGTTTTCTCAGAACCCTTTGAAGGTGTGCTTTGTGTTTAGAGGGAACAGTATGACGTCATCAGCGAATAATGACAACTTTAGGCTTTCATCCCCAACCACAATTCCATTTAATAAGGTAAAATCTTATTTATGAAATCATAAAGCCCAATACCTGACCCACTTAGAATCTCTAAACTTAAAAATAGTCAGCTTCTTCTAAATGGGTTTCCTGTAATAGCACTATGTCAGGGCTGGCTTGCCCCAGATGACCTAAGATTTTTGTTCTTTTGTGGGGGGCACGAAGTCAATTCACATTCCCCCCATATTTTCATTTTATATGGGGGTGCAGAGCATGTGTTATGGTGTGGATTTTAATAGATTGTAATAGTCAAGAGTATAAAGCAAGGAACTTGGCCAGGGGAGGAGGAATGAGAGTCCATGCTTCAAAAACGCTGTCTCATTGCTTTGCGCTGAAGATGAGAGAATTAGATGCTTCATCAAGGAGTTTTCAGCCTCTGTAGGCAAGACGTAGACTACCATCAAGTCGTCATCGTAGAAAACATGGAAATTTGCAGGAAATGCCAGTTGGAAGAGGACACTTCTGTGGGCCAATGCAGAACATATTAAGCTGAAAGCCCTCCTTAGTTTTAAACTTTTGCTGAGTATTCCTCAATTAGGAGAAGCGTGGACCTGCAGAACATGTGCAGAGCTCATTGGCAGAACGCCTTGATAGTGTCCACTTTGTCATTATCATCGCATGGTCCCTAAGTATCTGACATTGAGTTGTGAGTTTGTAAGCTTTGGGTCAGGCCCCAGATGCTGTGCCCCCTCCACTCTACAGTTGCCTTTAAGTCTCAAGGCTTTTGGGAGATCCAATTCACAAAATGACTGGATGTCATTCGGCCTAATTACTTCTGGTAGGCCAGGAAGGTGGAGATTATTACATTTTCTATGTCATCTAATTTTCTGAAAGTCTCCTAGTTTTCAACGTGACATCCTCTAGACCAGTGATAGCGAACCTATGGCACGGGTGCCAGAGGTGGCACTCAGAGCCCTCTCTGTGGGCACTCAGGCCATCACCAAAGTATCTTTTTGGATTCCCAGACAGCCCAGGACTTGCTGAGCTCAGTGCTATCTCAGCGCTGCCTAAGACTACAGGAGGAATGAGAAGATGTGGGCAGATCTGGATTATCATTGTAGCTCCGGCTCAAGGCCAGAAAATACTTCCTATTCAGGGGAACCTGAATTTGTCCTCCTTCGTTCTACTATATTGGTGTTCTCAGAATACTGATACGATTGAAATCTATGACAGAGAATGGAGAAAGAAATTTGAATGCTGGCACTTTGCAATAAATAAAACGAGTTTGGGCACTTAGTCCCTAAAAGGTTCGCCATCACTGCTCTAGACCCATTTCAGGCCTACTGTAGTATATTCAGTGTGTGACAAAAAGTAATGCTATTTTGTAAGGACTGGATAGCGGCATGCATTGAAGATATAAATGCTTTCTGGATATCTGGGGCTAATTTTGTGGCCACTTCTGCTGCCTGCAATTGGTAGTTCAGGTTTAGGTTGCTTTGGGCAATATTGGCTGCCTCTGCGCTGGCTATTGAGTCACCATCAGTTAGAGGGGACATGGTTGGAACAGTAATATCCTTTGGTTGTTGCATTGGGGAAGACTCCAACGGCGTTTTACTAGGGATACTACCAGATTTCGATTTTCTGAGTGGTATGCAGCAGGTAGCGTTCCATGCAGGTTGGGTCCCTCAAGACAGATGCAGTAGGAGTTGTATCGGTGGAGCAGAACTGCCCTGGTGGATGTCTAGCAGTCTGCTCATGACTCATAAGAGCGTGGTCTAGCGTATGTCTATTAGATTTTTATGGCCCAAGGGCTCCTGAAAGATGTGAGTGGGCAGGTCTGTCCTGATGGTTTATTTTAGTTTTTATTATGTTAAAATATTATTTGGATCACTAGGGCACTTGGTAAGAAGGAATTTATGAGTATGTTTGATTATTTTTATTTGTGTTCTATAGAAAGGGGGATATTTTGAATGTTTTTATTTTTTAACTTTTTTCTTCCATTTTTTAATTTTTTCCTTTTTAATTTATATGTTGCATCTGAATTAGACTCTGCTTTCTATGACAGGTAATACAGCTCTGTAAATGGGTTTTCCATTTAAATTAATTTCTCAAATTTAAATCCTCTAGTGATGTTAACACAATAAAGATAATTTTAACCTTTTACTTCACAATCTTACTCAGTTTTATTGCTCTTTTAGCTCCTATTGCTCTTTAAGCAGACACATTGGGGCACATTTATTTACCACATTGGGGCACATTTACTTAAGTTACTTAAATAAGATTGTGCGCCCGATTTCCGTCCCCGGTCAGGTCCCCCAGAGTTCCCCATCGTCCTCCCGGTGTATGTAAGGGCATTGTATGCGACACAATTTTCAAGTTAAATCCCCCAGATTTGTGTCGCATGAAAGCCGGCGTCGCTGCGCCAAAATTTGATTGCATGCGCCAAAATCCCCTTCTAAATGCCTGTTTCACAAATTCGAAAACGTCAGAATATCCGACTAAAGTGCGGTTTGCGGGACCCTTAGTAAATAAACCCCATTATGATCTAGTTCTAACAATTTAGAGCTGACAATGTGGTTAAATTATCAGGGTACAGGATTATATACACTCTCATATGGCTTCTGAACTTTCTACTAGTATCTGTCTCTATAAGTATTTCTATTGTGTGTTTTGGTTAGCTTGGGATGTGACCATAAACTAAGCTCTGATTATGGTCGGGCAGGTCTTCCAGTCTGGTCAGATTCCTCTCACATCAACACTGTACTGCCGGAGCAGGGCGAGGAGGAGGCAGCGATCACTAGAGCCTGAGGCACTTATACATAGCGTGAAAAAGAGAGCAACTCTACAAACCAGACATAGTAGCAGGACGGATTATATGGAGTGCTCCATGGGCAGGTGCCCTGGGGCCATCACCACTTTACTCATAAGGGTGCCCCCTCCAGCTGACTCTCTCTGGGAGTGATGCAAAGTGCCTGTCCCAATAAGGTGCATGTGCACCTGCTTCCAAGATGTGTCTCATTGGCTCTATCAGGGAGAATGTGCCCACTCAGCCTGCCCACATGCAGCATGCTTTTCAGGAACTACTATGCATGCAGAGGGACACCTGATCCCCATCTCCTTAGTACCTAACAATGGTTGACTGAACTGGTTGCCAGCCAAGTCCTAGCCAATCAAAGTTAGGTTTACTATCTCACAGATCACTCAGCCCATTCTGTGAGAGGAGAGAACTCTCAGGGATGCAGTGGCAAATGGGACTGGCGTGGTGACTAGGACTAATCGTCAGTACTACTGCCACTGTGCCAGAGCAGTTTGATTGAGCTTCGGCCACAGATGTAAACCCATTAAGCCCCACCATTGGCAACACCCATAGCATTTCCAGTGAGTGCTGATCATTGCTATGGCAAACCCCAGGATCTGAACTCCGGGGCTGTCCATAGTAAATGCCTGTATGATCCTGTCACAGACAGGACCTTATAGGCATTGTTCTAATACCCTGCAATAGATAGGTATTGCATGGTATTATAATGAACAAACAATCAGACAATGGCTTATTCATGTCCCATAGTGGGGCATATAAAAAAGGAAATAAAAATGTTTTCAAATTAAAATTTAACTAATAAATCAGTAAAATGCTCCTAAAGTTCCTTTAGTACATATAAAGTACATATAAAATTGACATATAACATTAAAAACTGAAAATCACAATACAAACCCCACATATATAGTATCGCTGCATTGATAAAGACCCATATAAATAAAACTAAATCGTTATTGGCTTTACATCAAGAATTTTTAACTATCACGTATGATTTTTACCTATCCTTTCCCACAAAAATGCTATAAAAAGTGATGAAATAAACTTATTAACTATTATTATTACTATTGCAAACAACAATATGTCCTGCAAAAACAAGCTCTCACCCAGCTCTATAGACTAAAAAAAAGAAATGTTATGCATGTAAAATATGACTTGGGGTATACAGTAAACACCAAAAAAAAAATTTTCAAAAATCAATTACAGAACTAATGTTTTTTCTACTCCCCCCACAAAAAAATGTTAATACATTTTCATCAAAAGGGCACATCCACCCCAAAATAGTATCACTGAAAAATTAACCTAAATCCACAAAAAATAAGCACATGGTGACATTTTATAGCTCACAAAAGAGTGAAAAAGAACCAACTAAAACTGCTTAATCCTGTTGGGCAAAACTGTCTTCTGCATGGCTATGCTTCCCTTCTGCACCTGGCTGTGCGCCCATACAACAAGTAGCATCCACATGTGGGGTGCCTCTGTACTGCATAATAAATTTTAAGATGGGTTTTCTCTTCTTATCTTTTGTGAATGTGTACCAACAAAATTAGACGAGAATTAGATCTGAATTTCACCCCCATTTGTCCACATTTATCAATTTACGAAGAACAGTGCAAGCTGCACTATGTGTAGTTTGCCCTTTTATAGTGCAAAAGGCATGATTTCTGGCACTCCTTATTCATGAATCTGGCCCTTCTTGCAATGCGCACCATTGTTTTTGGTGCATCTTTAACATGGGAGTGCAACACATTTCTGTTGGACTTTGCATGCTAAATGTGGTCCGACTGACCACTGGAACGTCCATTTCAGTACCGAATCTTGTGTATCAGGCATAGTGCAGCGTGTGCCCCAAAGTGCTGCATGCACCACAATCTCAAATACTCATGCCAGGACTGTACTGAAAAGAATGTGCAAAGTCCGACAGAAAACTGGCGCACAGCCTTTCGTAAATGTGGGCCTTTATTTAGAAATTTTCTAACGTATACAATGACCTCCACTGAAATCAAGTCAATATAATATGAAATGTTGTTAAAAAGACCAAAGGATAAAAGAGATGAAATATATCATGGATCCAAATCAGATTACCTCACCACTAAGAGGCCAATGCAAGACACAAAAGGGAAACCAGTACACTCTTACATCTAAAGCAGTCTGTGCGGAAACCTAGAAATCCCAAAGCAGGGAAAAGTGATCTAAGGCCCCTCTAGCAGCATAGGTGAGCTTATATACAGGATGGTTTGCCTTAATCAGGAAAACCATGTCCATATTATCTTAGTTGGTTCTGATATTTATTTATTTATTTAGTGCTCTTACCTAAAGTCCTGTAATACCCAGGAAGCACACTTTAAGGGTTTTCTCGTTTTATGTGGCTCCCTTTATATTTTGTAACAAAATCACTTTGGTAAGTTAAATTGTTCAAAAGTTATAACCATATAAAGCGACGCTTGTAAGATTACAAAAAATGGGACTCAGCCTTAAAGGAGTATTTCCACGAAGACAAAATTCTTAAATATACTCAGGATAATAAAATAACACATTCTCTAATTCACTGTTATTAACAGAAATAAAGCATCTCACAGATATAATTCCTATCTGTCTCTATTAGTCCTGGTGTACACAATTCCATTTGCCCCTGGACATGACTTTGAATCTTCTGACTTTAGGGTCGGGTGGATATATTGTTCTCCTGTCTGACGCTGCACTGAGCTGCAGTGGCCCCCATCCTTGCATTCTAAAAAACAAAACTTTATTTATATACAGCTAATGCTGTCAGATGGGAAAGACTGTTTCAACTTGTGCACCAGGGCCTGCTGGTATTCATGCACTCTCACACTCCTTTCCTCTACAGGGATGAGAGTGGAAAGATTTTGCTTGTACTGTGGGTCCAGGAGAGTGAATACCCAGTAATTGGTGCTGAAAAAAATCTTTGAACGCGACGGTCACGGGAATAGGCAGCCTAGCATGTCTATCTGCCAAATGCGCCAGAGTCCCAACGCGCAACAATTCACTCCCCTCACTGGCCTGACTCTCCATTTCCTCCTCCAACTCCTCTTCCTCTTAATAAGGACTGAGCAATGGTCCCCTCTTCTGTCTCGACGACATTCTTCTCCTCATCCTCCTCCACCTCCTCCGATACGTGCTGAGAAACAGACCGGAGGGTGCTCTGGCTATCAACAAGGGAATCTTCTTCCCCCGTCTCTTGTGACGAGCGCAAAGCTTCCGACTTCATGCTGACCAGAGAGTTTTTCAACAGGCCAAGCAGCGGGATGGCGAGGCTGATGATGGCGGCATCGCCACTGACCATCTGTGTTGACTCCTCAAAGTTACTCAGCACCTGACAGATATCAGACATCCACGTCCATTCCTGATTGTAGACTTGAGGAAGCTGACTGACCTGACTAGCAGTTCTGGTGGAAGTTGACATCTGGCAGTCTACAATCGCTCTGCGCTGCTGGTAAACACTGGATAACATGGTTAATGTAGAATTCCACCTCGTGAGCACATTGCACAACAGTCGGTGAGCGGGCAGTTGGAGGCGGCGCTGTGCTGCTCTGAGATTGGCAGCATCTGTGGTCGACTTTCTGGAATGTGCACAGATGCTGCGCACCTTCGTGAGCAAATCAGACAGATTGGGGTATGTCTTGAGGAACCGCTGAACTATCAGATTTAACACATGGGCCAGGCATGGCACATGTGTCAGTCTGCCGAGTTGCAGAGCTGCCACCAGGTTACGGCCGTTGTCACACACAACCATGCCTGGCTTCAGGTTCAGCGATGCCAGCCACAGATCGGTCTTGGGCGGTGTGCCTTTTATCGCCTAGGCTAAGCAGTTTGAGCACCGCCTGCTTTTGCTTTGCGACGGCACTGCTGCTGTGCCTAGAGCTACCGACTGATGGCGCCATGCCCACGGATGGTAATTCTGAGGAGGAGGTGGAGGAGGGGTGGGAGGAGTAGGAGGCATAGTAGGCCTGAGAGACCGTGACCGAGGTAGGCCCCGCAATCCTCAGCATAGTCAGTATATGAGCAGCCCTAGGAACTGTATTTCCTCTTGTGCCCCAGCATCTGGGGTATAGACAGCTGAACGCTGCGCATGGAGACATTGGTGGACGCTGTGGAGGCGAAGGTGTGGTTTTCGAGCAGGAGCTGTTTGTGCCGGGGTCCTGGGCAGGGGGCTGACTAGCAGAGGCAGCAAATGACACAGGGGAAGGAGCAGTGGTGGGCCCGGCCGGAGGTGAACGGCCTTGGTTTCATTAAGTGGGGTGTTTAGCACTCATATGCCTGCGCATACTGGTGGTGGTTAAGCTAGTAGTGGTGGAACCCCTGCTGATCCTGGTGTGGCACAGGTTGTACACCACAGTCCGTCGGTCATCCGCTGTTTCTTTAAAGAACCTCCAGACTTCAGAAAATCTAGCCCACGGCACGGGAGCTGCACTACGTGAAACATTTGGCACTGATGTACCAGCTCTGGCCCTGCCTCTCCGTCTGGCCCCACCACTGCCTCTTCCAACCTGCTCTCGTCGAGGAATCGCCTCCGTCTCAGAAGCACCCGGCCTATCAACCTAGCTTGGGTATGTTACCTCATCATCCTCCGATCCCTCAGTCTGCTCCCCCCTCGGCCTTCCTGCCCTGACAACAACTTCACCACTGTCTGACAACCGTGTCTCCTCATCGTCCAACACCTCTTTACACACTTCTTCCACTACGTCAACAATGTCATCATCACCCACAGACTGCGACCGGTGGAAAACCTGGGCATCGGGAAAGAGCTCAGCAGCAACCTGAGAAGTAGTTTGTGACTCTGGGAAGGGTCCAGAAAACAGCTCCTCAGAGTATGCCGGATCAAATTCCAAATTTTCCTGGGAGGGGGCAGACTGGGGGGAAGGAGGTTGAGGTGGAGGAGCTGGAGGAGTGCTCACTTGGGTAACATGGGTGGACTGCGTGGAAGACTGACTGGTGGACAAATGAGTTGAAGCATTGTCCGCAATCCACGACATCACCTGTTCGCACTGTTGCGGCCTCTACCACGAGTCCACGTAAGTTGAGACATGAAGCTAGGGAGTGTAGCTCTGTAGCGCTCCCCTGCTCCCTCATCAGCAGGTAGTGTCTCACCCCGCCCAGGATCACGGCCTCTGACCAATGCAGTAATTGGATGCCCACGCCCATGTCCTCGTCCTCTACCCTTAGCCCTCGGGTTCAACATTTTCCAAATCAAAGTCTATTTTATAGACAGAAGAGAAATATAAACTGTAAATTTTTTTGATAATTTTTTTTTTTTGGTTTTATAGAACAAAACGTGCAGAAGAAATCAGACAGCAACCTCAGAAGATGATTGGTATGGCTAGTTTCTAACCAACACTGACAGCACACAAAAGGATTTTGTGCTGTGACTGTCACTTTAACTTTTGAAAAACGCTAATGTAGCCCTAACAAGGGCTGTTGGGTTCTTGTAGAATCACTCCTGCCTAACAGTAATCTAATTGAACACCCTAACGCTATCCCTGACCAGCAGCAGCTCTCTCCCTAACGGCATCCAGACAGAGAATGATCCGAGCAGCGCGGGCAGGGGCTAGTATATTCCAGGGTCACCTAATCAGGCCAGCCAACCACTGCTATCGACATGTAAGTGTACCACGTGATGCTTGGTGTACTGCAGAGTCTCCTGGCTTGTCATTGGCTCTGTTTCTGGCTGCCAAAAATCAAAACGTTGGGAGATGCCATTTTCTCGAGCTGGCGACATACTCGTTCGAGCAACGAGCGTCAAGCTCGGACGAATATGCTCGCTCATCTCTATTAATGAGTTGTCATTCAATTCCTCCACAAATTCCTTACATTGTATATCAATAAATTTAGTTTTTTATTTAGTAGTCTATTTGTAGAGACACCAGCCCTGCTACATTAATAACGAGTTGATTGAATTCTGGTGTTTATCCATTTATTTGGGAGTAGTCGGTGGACTAAAAACATTATACAAAGTGTATAATGATACTAAGGAACTGCAGGTTGTCTTACCTATGGAGTTTCATTTCTTGATCCATCGCTTATGTTTGATTTTTTTTATAACAATACCATTAGATGGCACACAAGTAATTTATTAATTGATTCAATATCTGTCATTTATTTTTACATGTCATATGTATGTGATTTATGTAATTCATTCATTTACAGGCGGTCCCCTACTTAAGAACACCTGACTTACATACGACCCCTAGTTACAAACGGACCTCTGGATGTTGGCAATTACTGTACTTTAGCCTTACTTTAACTACAATAAACAGCTATAACAGTTATCACTGGTGTCTACAATGAAGCCTTACTGTTAATCCTGGTTCTACAGCTCCGACTTACATACAAATTCAACTTAAGAACAAACCTACAGACCCAGTCTTGTATGTAACCCAGGGACTGCCTGTATTTATTTATTTATCTATGGGTCCATTGTATTACACGCTGCTATTATTTATTTATTATTGTTTTTATACATACAGTTTCAATTTTAACTCAGTCCAGCATATCTTATAACTCTTCACTTTTGACCATATTTATTCCGACTATATTTATTTAATCCGATTGTATTAACATTATGCCCACTTGTATATACTGTACACTGTATAAATATCTATTTTTATATTTAATTGTAATTGAATTCTACCTAATTATGCTTCTTCTATAACGATTATCATTTTTTAAGTTTCGGTCTCACGAAGGGTACTATACCAGAAATGCGTTACCAATTAGATGTCTTTTGTTTTCTATGAAATAAATATTGGTTTATCTATCCCTCCACACTGTTGGTCTGTTCTACGAGTTGGTCACTAGCGCACCCGTTAAGGCCCATTTTGTCTCCTATCCTACACGTGTCTTACGGCTACATTGGATACCTTTATTGGAGTGCTTTGGAGCTGCTTTCTCTACCAACGACATACACTGGACCTTGAGGGAACATCACCCCATTGTTTGTTGTAACTATACAAGTGTATACAAGCATATTCACTCACCTGACTCATTGCCTAAACGTTATCACATTAGGCGCCGTCCTCCACTGTTGTCTTTTGTTTTACTCTTTGACAAAACTACATTGAACTGGAGCAAGTAGAAGCAGGACCCTTCCCACTTGGCGTGGAGGTGGCTTAAGGGGGTAAATTGCTGTTTGCCAGGAACTATATCAGGGTGTTCTGACGTACAAACTCTGAAAATCCCCTCCTAAAAGTATATTCCTATATGAAGACATATTCACTGAAATGTGTAGCCTCAGCCCTTCTAGCTTAATTTTATACTGAATTTGAACTATACTTCATAGCATTTCATCATTAATATACAAGCACGAACAGGTATGAAGTATTATTCACTCAGTTATGAGAAGAGTAAAATGATGCTGTCGCTGGCACAACTTATATATGAATTACTCAGCTAATTATTTTAATTCAGTCATGGTGATAGTAATGAAAGGTTCATTAAACCTTGTGGTAAATGCAAACAATATGCACAGAACACATCAAAATAATTGCTGGATACTTAAATGCATTAGGAAAATTAAAACATTAAATGTTCCCATTTACTACATGTATACACGATGCAGCTAACTGAAGATTATGCAAATTGCAATCATCATCATGTGCATTGTACATACACGGTATAGATTAAGCGGGACACACAATTGCATCTGTGATAACATGTGTATACTATCCAGACATCTATTCTAGTCAATTTATAATGGAGGTAAATACACATTTTGAATAATTAACAATTGCGTTTTGTAATAAAGTCAATGGAAATCACTTTAGGATAAAATATACTGTTGCCGAGGCATGAATAAAGTTATTAGTTTTAGAGCACAACATAGTCGGATGGACAATTTGAAACTTTTTACAACTTTGCTGTGTATTGACCACTTTAGTAAAATGTGGGTGAAGGATACCGGCGCAGGGTATACCTGCAATCTAAACAGTACATTATTTATTAGAAATTTCACTTCTGGTTCACAAGTAATAATATAGCCGACCCATTGGTTCCCAGCAATAATACACTGCTCAGGGCTAGTTCACATTATTGATTTTACTTCCATTTTTCTCTTGCTTAAAAAACTAAATAAATGAGAATGAAACTTCCCTTGACCTGATTTCTTTTTGTTCTGGTATAGGTTTTTATGCATGTGATGCATAAAAGAAAGTGCCAGATGATATGTGTAATGCACTGTGTAAGACATATTTACCCCCTTACTGTTTACCATGAAGTGGCCCAGAGCACTTTTAGTGTTGGAGACCGTGTGGTGAGGTGGGCACCATTGAGTGTTCATGGTGGTCCTATTCACAGCACCTTACAAATTATCTCTATGATGCTTGGTCCATCAGTACATCTTTTTAAAATTATGGTATTATTTTATTGTTGTTAATGCAGTTTACAATTATGTGAGTTAAAAAAAAAAGAAAAATTTTAATTTTAAAAAGGAAAAGTTGAAAGAAAAAAAAAGAAAACATGTCATAAACCTATCGTTTATAGGATTCCAATTTTTCCCATCCTCCTCCTCATTTCTCCCTTTAACCACCATAGCACCTCTGTCATGGTAGTTTCTGTTTAATGTTGTATGCCTATAATTCTTCTATCTTTCAATTTCTCATTTGTCTGTATCACCTGTTCTAGTCCTGGGCATAGTCCTACACACTGGTGTAGAGTTGTCTTTTTTGCTGTTAATAATTTTCAATATCTGCTATTTGATAATGTATCCCCTCTATGATACAAATATCCAAGAGTCTTTTGTGGTGCATCCCTTGATCTTGATCAATTTTGGAATTGAACAGTTTATAGCAAACATCCATTGGCCAGATGGTGTGTTGTATTGCATTGGAAATCTGCTCAGAAATATGTCATCAGATTAAATACACCTTTATAGTATGAGCTGTCCTTAGCTGGTTCCCCAGAGAGATAAGACAAATTAAAGAGGAGGTTGGGATTGAGGTAATGTTTCTTTGTTAAGTCTTTGGATGTCTTGAAATGTGTTTTCTCGATTTGTTGTTTTATTTGTTTTGTGTATGTCGAAAAAAATTATAAAAACAAGTGTGAAAGTCGCTTAGCATTATCCAAACACAGTAAATTCTTGTTATTAGTGATTACGGTAACCCAATGTTTGGCCCTCTCAAACATTGGCCAGAAGTTCACGATTACTTATGTCATAGTTGCGTTCAGAGGGGGAAAATGTCCTTAAGAAGAAGGCCACCAGTTGCAGATGTGTGAGACACTCAGGACCCTGAAACAAAACAGCCCCCCCCCCCCCTACCTAGGAAGTGTCCACCATAAACGCACAATCCAAATAAGGTGAGTCAGGACTGGAGCATAAACAAAACATTTCTTATGATGCACAAATACCTGTTCTCCTTCTGGAGTCCAATTGGTCAAATCAGTACCTGTTTTAATGAAATCCATTAACGGCTTGGCTAAAACAAAAAAATGTTTTAATAAACTTGTGGTAGTTGTTCAAAAAGGCCAAAAAACTTTGAAGGGCTTTGAGGTTAGTAGGGTTTTCCCACATTTTTAGAGCCATGACACATTTGATCCATACAAAAAGATCCAGTGGTGATTATGTAACCCAAGAAGGTAATTTTTTTAAACCTTAACTAGACACCTGACATACTCAATATGAGTCTGCAGAAAATCTAATAATATCGTCCAAATAAACTGCTACGTACTGACCCAGGAAATCAGGAAAAATGAAATTCACAGATTTTGTGAGAATGCAGGTGCATTAGAAAACCCAAAAGCCATTACTAGGTATTCAAAATGTCCTTCTGGGATGTTAAACAATCAATCTCAGAGATCAATCTCAGAGTACCAGCGAGTACCCACAACCTTATTTGTAGTGCAAATGAAAGACCTTGCTGCCCTACTTTATATGACTTTCTATGAGTGTAGATGCAAGTTTTCTGATACCCTTCTGCTAATCTATCCTATACTGAGGCTTGAAGAGTCCATTGCCCAGCAGGATAAACAGGATATCGTAGATAGTAGTATATTCAGTAGGGATCAAGCCCTAACTGGAGCAAAACATGGTGACCACCAAGCGCCATAGTCACAAATAATGGAATCACAATCCCCTTCTGTGGTGTAGATAATAATAATTCTTTATTTATATAGCGCCTACAGATTATGCAGAGCTTGCCAAATAGGTCCTTGTCCCCATGGGGCTCACAATCTAATCAACCTACAAGTATGAGTGTGGGAGGAAACCGGCGGACCCCGAGTTAACAGGAGGTACCTCTGACATGGCAGGTATCGACCCTATTATGTATTTACAGAGGGTGGGGGAGGATGGGGTAGCAGCCCCACAGCATGGTCAGGCACCAGCTATAACATTTCCCTTTTAGCCCAGTTAGTAAAGGCTGGTAGCAAAGTTCAATATTACACCATATTATAGATAACATTCATCAACACTGATAGTAGTACTCCCCAGAGCCCTGTCATAATTATACACTTGGGCTTCCTATTTTATGCCTGCCATACTTTTACCAAAAAAATGTGAAAGCAGTATCATAGTTTAGGTAACAGATAAACTTCTCTAACTTCTCACCCTAATAGAGAGGGCAATACAATTTAATAAAGTCTTAAGTTTTCAAAATTGTGGGGACAAATTAATGGAATACAGGGAGGTATAGGTGGGAGGGATACAGATTACTAGATATTTTATATAGGTAGTTCAAAAGTTATGTTACATCTGAGCCAGTTCAGCTAGAGAAATTTCCAAAGAAAGTCCTCAGTTAGACGTGTTCACCTTCTACCCTACCATGCATGCATACTATTTATCGATAATTAGGAATATGCGGTCATAAGGTACTTAATTAAAAAGAGTGAAGCAACAAGAAAAGAGTGAAACAAAGGGAAGTTCTGTGACATATCCTATATTCTAATATAGGTTAAAGAAGGCAGTGAGGGCTACTGGGTAAGCAGGGAGCCTCCTGTACAATATGTGCATCTTTATCTTTCGGGTGGTAACAGAGACTGCCACAATTGTCCCTGTTGGCATGATTTTGGAATAACCTTTTCCTGGGAACTATAATTACCGCTGTACTGAGTTGGTAAATAATGAGAAATAAATAGCATTAATATTTTAATCCTGAAATCTAACTTTAAAATGAAAAGCATAGTCTAAAACACAAAGAGGGAGATGCTCAAATGCTGTGATGCTTTATCATGAACAGAATCATTATATAGGCAGTTCCCGGGTTACATACAGGATACTGTATATTTTATAATTGTAGCTACAGACCAAGGATTATCAATAAAGCTTCATTACAAATACTTTACAGCTGATCATTGCAGTCAGGGACTACAGTAAAGCATTCAGAGAGCTTCACCATAGGTCAAGTGGGAAGAGAGGTCCGTCTGTAACTACGGGTCGCCTGTAAGTCGGGCGTCCTTATCAGGGGGCCGCCTGTAAAGCTAATGATTGCATGCAATGTTTTTAACATGGTTCATGCATTTTCTTAAATGGGTATGACAGGTTCAACAAACAATTTATGTAAAGAAAATGTTTTCCAAAACACTTTGGGGCACATGTATTATAAGTCTGTCTTTGTCCTTCCGCTTTTTGGGACTTTTCTTGGCTTTTCTGCCGGTCAGATGTATCTAAGTGGTTTTTCCTTATTGATACATGTGCCGTTTGGTCTTGAGTGAATTTGCAACTTTAAAACAAAATTCGCAAAACGTCTCCAAAAGTCACAATCAGTTCTAGTCAGGGGCAGTCTTGGATTTGGCCAGGGGCAGTCTTGGTCTTTGATTGAAGAACGGGGGTGAAGCATGCACCTGCCGCTACTGTCACTGTTTGTAAGCCTGCTGGAGATAGAGAGGTAGAGGCGGCTTAGTCAAGTGTCTAGCAATACCAGACAAGCTATTGACCTGATTGATGTGACTAACTCCAGTATGCCACAGAAAATGAAGCAAGCAGAGGATATGATTCATTCAGGGGAAAGAAGTGAGCAGAGAGCTTCTCAATTCACACTTCTTATTGTAAGGAATCGAGAAAATGTATAACTTTTCATTGTATTTTTAGAATTTAATTTCCTGCAACTGATTTATAACATTTCTGTAATACCAAAATGTTTAATGTTTTTATGTTAATGTTTTCATTCATGTAGATCTTTTAAGTCACTCTCTTGTTTTAACTACCAATTCTTTATTACCCTTACATTTCTTCTACCAGTTTTCTCCACACTCTTGGCTTCTGACCAGGATTTCATGCTAAAGCTGGTCTTAGCTAGTCAGTTCAATGGTTAATGGGTCAGACCACTCTTCTATGACTGCAATGGTGGACTTCTTCAAGATATATGCAAGGAAACCTGAAACTTGCTTTCTATCAATAGAACATTGAGAAGTATTTAATTTTAATTTGCAGTGTGGAATTGCATTGGTATTGGCTATTGGATGTTTCAATTGGTAGTACATTAGTGGCTATAGGCAGGAAACTGTTTGTGAAGAGGGTACTTCACCACATGAAGAGAAACACTATAAGCAGCTTGCAGGCTTTTTAACTCTCACTCCTTTGTGTCAAACAAGCAGCTGTGAAGATTGAGCTATCTTCTGCTCTATTCTACCACTGGATGTTACAAAATAATTGACTAAAAGGGTAATCAGGATTATGTTTTAAATAGGAGTCACGTCTTCAAACTGGAATAATGTCCTTTTGTAAAGGCAGTTCTCCAGCCCCTGTTCACATGGCTTCTCTGAAAGCCGTAATTGGGTGGGTCTGGAATAAGAAGAAATGTTTCTTTGCTGTTGATGGCTGTACAAATACAATAAAGAGAGAATAACTTTTGATCTCAGAACCATATTTTGTGTGTGAGTCTTTTCAGGAAAGTAAAGACATGATTTATGCCCACCCAGTCCTCAACATCTTAGCCCACTGAGTAATTATTTATCTTATCATGACCTTGCTATTCACCAAGAGATAAAATCCATTTTGGTATTTTCCATTAAAAAATAGGATCACAGTAGAAAATAAGTAGTATTAGTATTGGTGATTTCCTACAGGCTTACTTTTCCTATGAAAACTCTGTGCTGGATCCGAAGTAACACGGTTCATTGCTGTTTAATACTGTTCCCATTTCCTTCTCCCTTCCCTTTCCATGGATAGGACTTTTACTAGTTTTATGCAATTTTATGCAAATCTGTTTATAATATGATGCACACATTTCACATGAGTAGGGACCACTTTACACTCTTTACAAGATAATGGGGGACATTTACTTACCCCGCCACTGGAGAAACACTGTCTGACGTCAATGCACTGTGCCGCAATCCGCTAAGATCGCGCGCCTGATATCCTGCATCTGTTGCTTCCCTGCTCAGGTGCGCCAGAGTTCACCATCTTCTTCCCAGTGTATATAAGTGCATTGGATGTGACACAATTTGAAAATTAAACCCTGCGGTTTTCCGTAACAGTCGGATCGTCCGGTGGCCCGCCCCCCGATTTCTGTCGCATGAAAATCTGATCACGTGCGACACAATCCCCTTCCAAATCCCTGTCACAGCGGTGCAAATCCCAAAAATGTCTGAAAGTCCCAAAAATGTCTTTCACGACCCGTGATGTAATAGCATCTCACGGGTCGGCTGCGGGTGCATGGAGAGTGCTCACAGGCTGGCAATATATGGTAGGATCAACCGGACAACCTAGGGTTAAAGTACCCTAGGGAGTCTAAAAATGGTAAAAGTAAAAATTAAAACAAATTTGAAAAATAAAATTTATAATAATAAAAACCTAACAATTCAAATCATCCCCCTTTCCCTAGAACTGATATAAATATAAATAAACAGTGAAAATCACAAACACATTAGGTATTGCCGCATCTGAAAATGCCTGATCTATCAAAAAATAGCGCCCAAAGTTGAAGATGGCACTTTTTTGCTATTTTGAAAAATAATTTAAAAAATCAATAAAAAATGATCAAAAGGTCGTACAGTCCTAAAAATGGTAGCATTGAAAACTTCATCAGAAGCTGCAAAAAAAGATACCACCCACAGCTCTGTACACCGAAGTATAGAAGATGGCAATCTTCTAATTTTTGTAAATGTATGAAAACTTTATAAAACCTATACAAATTTGGTATCCCCATGATCACATCAACCCAAAAAATAAAGTAGACATGTAATTTGTGGTGCACAGTGAAAGCCGTAAATTCCAAGCCCACAAGAAAACTCAGCAAATGTATTTTTTCACCAATTTCACTGCATTTTGATATTTTTTCCTGCTTCCCAGTACATGGCATAGGATATTAAATACCGTCACTATGAAGTGCAATTTGTTACGCAGAAAACAAGCCGTCACAGAGCTCTTTACGCGTTAAAAAAAAGGTATAGATTTTTGATTGTGTGGAGTGAAAAATAAAAATGGAAAAACAAAAAAGGGCAAGGTCCTTAAAGGGTTAAGACAAAAAAATATATTTTTTTTAGAAATAGATGGCTAAGTTTCTTTCTTAAAATAGCGTCTCATGAATACCCATTAGTGTTACCACCTCAATCTAAGATTATTTGCTTCTTATAAAGCTGGTTGAAAACTCCTTTAACCCCTTAATTACACACCCCTTTTTCATTTTTGCATTTCCATTTTTCCCTCCCTACATTTGAAATTCCATAACTTTTTAATTTTTCTGCATACAGAGCTGCATAAAGGCCTGTTTTCTGTGTAGCAAAATGTACTTCCCACTGATGGTATTTAATATTCTATACCATGTATTGGGAAGCTGGAAAAAAATTTGAAATGCAATGAAATTGACAAAAAAAACCACTGTATCATTTTTTTGCAGGATGACATGAAGTTTCCATTGCTACCATTATGGGGACTGTACAACCTTTTGATCGCTTTTTATGAAAACATTTTTTGTGTCGCAAAATTTAAAAAAAGGTGTGCGTCAGACATTTGGGCATTATTTTCCATTACAGGGAATTCCATTACCGAAGGGAATAATAGTTTTTAAATAATAATAGATAAGGACTATTGGGATGTGACAATAGCTTACATGTTTATTAATTATTTATTATTATATGGATCTAGGGAAAGGGGGATGATTTGAACTTTTTTTTTTAATATTTTTTTAAACTTTCTTTAGAAAGTGTTTTTTTTTGCAACTTTTTAGATCCCCTAGGGTACTTTAACTCTAGGTTTTATAATCAATTCAACCATATACTGCTAAATTATAGTAGTATATGGGGATTTCGCACATGATATGTGGCACATTAAACAGATCTTCAAAAATGACAAGTCCTGGGGTCTTGTAAAGACCACGTCATGGCAACTGATTGGCAATTGGTGGCGGTGGGGGCTTGCTGCATTATGCAGCAAACACCCCATTTGTGTGAAGAGGACTTACCCCGTGAGCCCTCTTCATACACCTGCTGCCGCACCACAATGTTAGGGAACGTCATAGTGTGAAAGGGTGTTAAATTCATATGCAGCAAAAGTTAGCAACAGTGAATTCTAAAGCCCTAGTCTTTAGACACATTGGCCCACATTTATTAAAGCCCCTGCACCAGTTTTTTGTCTTACTTTGCACATTCTTTTCAGTGCAAACAGCTTGCACATATGTTTATAGAGTGGCCTGGCACGACACAAAATTCTGCAGTGAAAGGGGCGATCCGGTGCACAGTCGGACCATGTGCCGCATTTAACATGAAGGGGCCAACAGAATTGTGTTGCACACTTGTTGTTAATGGTGCTCCAAAAAAAGTTGGTTCACTTTGTCGGAGCAGTGCAGGGTGTGCCAAATTCATGGATCCCCCCTTCACATTTCACAGGTAAACTGCACCTAATGCAGTTTGCACTGTTTTTGATAAATGTGGGCCATTCACTCGGTATTAAAACGAAATCTACGACATGGATGCAGTGCTTCTAAACCAAGCACGCTTACTTGCTGGTGCGTTCCTCCTGAAACAGGATCCTTTGTTCTTTTTGCTTCTAATTGTTTAGTTTTTGAGAAAAATGTCTTACGCAAAGTTGATCTAAATTATGCAAATGAACCTCAGGGGCTCCTGGTTATGTCACACACTTCTGGCTCATTTGTCTGCTAATTATTCACGCCTTCTTTCAACTAGCAGATTAGCAGGCAAATACTAGTATGGAACAAAATCATGTAAAGAATAAGGTTAGACATGTGCATTGTGGCTTCCTCATTATTTTAAAAAATAAGTTCCATTAGTTCCTACAAATGCCCAGAATTTTACAAGACCAATACAATACAGTAAACAAGCAATAATGCATTTTGAAAGAGTGTGTTTCTTTATCCTTCTAACACAAGCGCAGAAACTTTTCTTAAACTTTTTCATTAGTTGCCTAAACTTAATGAGCCACTTTTACTAAACCTGGCATTATTTTTTTTACATCAAATTCAAGGATGCAATTGTCGATTTACACTACATGTATTAAAAGGTACATGTCTTATATTTGGTGATGGAAAGTAATCTATGTATAGATGCTATGAACATATGTATAGTCATGGCCAAATTTTATCCTAATCTACACAAGTTTGCTGTAAACTATGTGGGTGATTTATGATTAGGCAGGCTCTGTGTGACAGTCTAACTGCCTTTGGTGCTCTCCTACCCATCAGATTTATTAAAGTGGCTTTGACCCTTTAATAAATTTGTCTGCATTGTTCTTATGCATTGCTGGCCTTTTGCAGCTTTTTTGTTAAAGAGTTGTAAAAAGCAAAAAAGCACTACACATACAACATGGAGGATTGGGTTAACTTAGGAACTTTTGAAACAGTTGAATGGCGTTGCTCTTGCTGACAAAATGATACTACTGTTGGTTAGTGCTTGTATGTGGCGTGAATCTTCCCATATGGCTTTTTGGTGTTAAAAAGTCGCTAAACACCTCAATAAATAATTATGAAAAAAATTATGAAAATAAACTTATTTCTGTCTCCCAACAGTTAAGCAGTTCCAAGCCTGGAGTTATGTCTTCAGTATTTTTGCAATTTCTCCTTCACAGATAACAGGAACAGGATGGGTCTCCCTGAGAAGGAAGGAGCTGTTTATTAGCACCTCTGCATTCTGCCTTCTTCACTACACAGTGCTAAACTAGAACTCTCATATAGCGTATGATATATAATATTTACAAGGAAAAAGACTCCTCCAAAGCCATGTGAAAAGAATCAGAACACTGGCAGTTTTAGCCGGAGATGAGTCAGACTTAGAGGCTGGAAGGGGAATGTCACTTTAGACACCAATATATTGGGTTCTATAACAGTTAGACCCAGATGAAAGAAAAAATATTTATCTCTCAGACTGCAATGGCTTGTGATTCTGAGATCGGCGGAACAGGGGGATATGGGATGGTTAATTCATAATTGGAAATCAAAGCTGCAGGTGAAGATCGAATTGTTGCATTTTGCATTAACTTCTGTATCACTAATTTCTGTTCAAAACAGTTCTGGTGTCATTTTAAAAAGGAGAATACTCTTTTTTATTATGACATCATTAACATTGTGTTTCTTAGCCACTGTTAAAGTTGCAGTCAGAAATGCACTATTTATACCCACACCTATGAATATCGCTGGTTGTGTGGCACATAGAAACACAATGCTGATACAATGTTAACAGTTTTATGTCCAAGGATGTATCTAACATGCAGAGGTAGGATTTAACATTTTTAACAACAGGCTCCGTACTCTGGAAGCTAGAAGTCTACAGTGTAGCGCGGCACGAGAAAAAAATTATACCTACTCTGATAATAAGAAATTGAAATATTTAAAATGCTCCTTATATTAATAAAGTATTTTTATTAACATTTTGTATCTCAAAGTGATTAAATTAACTTTTTTTTTACCTTATAGTCTTCTAGTCTAGAATTTGAAGTAAACATTTAGATAACTATGAAAAGAACTACTAGAAGGTAAAATATATGTAACACCAAAACCAATATTAAATACAGCACCAGAACTAAGCCCAGTACATAAATACCGCTCTAAAAACATGTTCAACCCATTAATACAATATCAAAACCAAGCCCTAAATATACCCCCATGATGTAGCACCAGAACCCAGCTCCATGGGAAAATACAATAGCCAAATACATGAACACAGCACTAGAACCAAGGTCAGTATATAAATTGAAAAATATATATGCAGCTCTGATCCTATGTAGTAACAGAACAGGAATGGAGATCACTCCTGACATGTCTGTTTTAGTACATATTTGTATTCTTAGTAAAATAACAATTCTAAATCATCTTTTTCTCAAAAATCTTAATTGTGGTTCTGTAACTCCTTTGAATAAATTGACAACTGGGTGTTGGCAGTTCTCCCGTTACACAGCTGTGTTAGATATTCACTCTGAAATTTTCAAATAATTACTGGAGATTTAATTCTAAGTAGAATGGTAACACCTGTTTGATAATTGGTCATGCACTACACAGATACTTTTGGTGGTGCTACTGATTAATTTTTAACTATTGATTAACAGCTGCAATCCACCAGATTCCATGAAACTCCATGGCTGTAGTCCATGTATGGATGTACACTGCCACAGTAGATCCATGTATGGCAGTATACTACAGCTATTGCTCTATGAATGGCTGTATACTGCCGCGGTAGCTCCATGTACAGCTGTTTACTAACAGTGTAGCTCCATATATGGCTGTGTCTATAGCTGTATCTCCATGTACAGCTGTGTACTGCCTTTTCAGCTCCATGTATGGCTGAGCATTGCCACAGTAGCTCAGTGTATGTCTGTATACTAGCTCTTTGCATGACTTTGTTCTGTTGCTGTAGCTCCATTTATGGCTGTGTACTGGCTCTGTAGCTCAATGTACAGTTGTGCTCTGCAATGGTAGCTCCATGTATGACTATGTATATTCACTGTAGCTCCATGTATGGCTGTAGCTCCAGGTATGGCTATGCACTGTGGCTTTAACTCCATGGATGGCTTTGTAATGCTGCTACATATGAATAATTTATTATAAAAAGTATCTGTGTAGGCCCCCTCACAGGAGAAATAACAAAACACATAAGAACAAATGGGAAGATGCAGCAAATTTGTGTGTTCATGTGTAATACCAACACTTACTGTAACTTTGCCAACTTACAGATGACCTCTATGACCTGAGGAGTCTCTTTAATTTTATTTTTCTACCAGGGGACTCCATTACAGTTTCTTCTGGCTACAACTAATTTCTATAGATTTTGCAAAATAAATCTTTTTTGATTCCTCACCTCATCATCATCTCCATCACCACTGTATCCATTATGGCTCCAGTGCCCAACAGTAGACAATATTCTCAGTGCCCACACAGTAGCCAATAGTCACAGTGCCCACACAGTAGCTAGTAGTTAATAGAAATAGTGGCCATAGAGTACCCAACAGTCACAGAGCCCCCTGTAGCCAATAACATGGCCTCCAGCAGTCTATAGTAAAAGAGTCCCACAATAGCCAGTAGTAATAGTGTCCAAGGTAGCCAGTAGTATAGTAACAGTGCCCTCAGTAATAATAGAGACCCCAGTGACTAATAGTAACAGTGCTCCCAGTGACTTGCTGCAGCGTGGTAACACCAGGTCGTTCCACAGGTGCAACCTTTTCCACTGTGGCGGCCAAAGTACAGAATCATAAGGCAAGCTTGTGGTCGGGGACAGGCAGGAGGTCAAGACAGGCTGCACAGGATCAGATTCGGGGAGGTAGCGGTAGGTCAGGACAGGCAGCACGGGATCGGAGTCAGGAACGGAATCAAGGTCACAACGGCATGGAATAAAACTTTCGCTCAGGTATAGAGCACAGCAGGTGTACAGGGAGAGGCAGGGTTATATAGAAATTTGGGAAATGACCAGGGCCCATGTGCTGGCCCTTTAAATTAATTTTCAGAAGCCGGCGTGTGTGCCCTAGGAGATGGGAACGAGTGCATGGCTGAAGGACCAGGAGCAGGAGCGATGTAAGGTAAGTTGCAGTTGAAAACACAGTGCAGGGGAAGTCCTGTGCCAGAAGTGTAGCCAGAAGATGTGCAGGAAGAACAGGCTGGCGAGGTGTGGAGCTGATGGCAGACCTGGCAGAGGAATAAAGTGGGACATCTTAGAGAGACGATCCATTACCACCCAGATGACTGTATTGTAAGAAGATGGGAGATCTGTATTAGAGTCCATGGGCAACTAGGTATCGGCAATGTCAGTAGCAGACCTGTTGGCTTGAGACGTGAGGACTTACTAGGCATAGGAAGCACAGGTACCCACAAAATCTCGAACATCCTTGACCAGATCTGGCCACCGGCAGTACCTAGATATGAGAGCAATAGATCTCTGCAAACCAGGGTGCCCAGCCACATGAGAGCAATATCCCCAAGTTAGTATCCTTTTCCAAAGAGCTGGTCAGACATAGGTCTTGCCAGGAGAAAGCTTCCATAGGTCCATAGGAGCAGCAACAACCATTCATTCCAGAGTAATGATATGACGAGGGACTGATTCTTCCCCAACAACAACAGAGGGACAAGAGAGGGCATCAGCTTTGACATTCTTCTCGGCTGGACGGAAGTGAATCAGGAAGTTGAATCGAGAAAAGAAGAGGGACTAGCGAGCATGATGAGGGTTGAGACACTGAGCAGTCTGGAGATACAGGAGATTCTTGTGGTCATTGTCATCTCTGTATGGCACGTAGTCCCAGTGGGCATGGCCACTGAAGTATGGCAGACAATTTGTCAGGATCCATCTGAAGTTCTTTGTCACAAATAATGTATCCCAGGAACGGAAGACTACTCTCATTGAATTGGCATTTCTAGAGCTTGGCATATAAGCGATTGGCCCTTAGTTACCTGGGAACTTGACAGACGTGGACCTGATGAGACTGTAGATCCAGAGAAAACACCAGAATATCGTCCAAGTAGACAACGACACAAGCATAGAGCAAGTCTCTGAAGATATCGTTGACAAATTCCTGGAACACCGCTGGAGCTTTGCAGAGTCCAAAGGGCATTACCAGATACTCAAAATGCCTGTCATGAAGGCTATCTTCTATTCATCGTCTTTGCAGATGTGGATGAGGTTATATGCCCCCCGCAGATCTAGCGTAGTGAAAACCTTGGCACCCCGTAGGCTAACAAAAAGCTCAGTGATGAGAGGCAAAGAGTAGCATTTTTTCACTGTGACCGCCATAATTCATGTACGGACAGAGGGAACCATCCTTCTTGGTCACAAAGAAGAATCCAACACTGGCTGGGGAAGATGAGTTGCGGATGAACCCCTTCTGCAAATTCTCCTTGATGTAGGCTGACAGAGCCACAGTTTCTGGCACAGATAACAGGTATACCCGACCTCATGGAGGAGATGTACCCGGTAGCAGGTCAATTGGGCAATCATAGGGACAGTGCGGTGGCATAATCTCTGCTTGCTTCTATGAGAAGACATCTGTATAGTCCATAGAAGAAGCGGGAAGACCTGCCAGCTGCTTGAATGAGTCCACAGAAGACATGGCGGACACCGGATAGAGAGCCATGAGACAGTGAGAATGGCACTTCAGTCCCCAACTAAGGATTTCCCCAGTCTGTCAGTCGATCACTAGAGTGTTGCTGCAACTACGGGAGGCCCAGAAACACTGAGGAAGTAGACCGGAAGGGCGCATTAAATGTCTCTCCTTCTGCAACGCCCCAAATTGCAGAGGCAGGGGCTCAGTACGATATTAGACTGGGTCATGGGAAATCTGTCCACTGATGGAAGAGATAACCAGCAGCTTCTCTAGGCGAACCACAGGAAAGTGATGCTTGGAGACCAAGGCAGCATCCACAAAATTTCCTGCAGAGCCAGGAAGGCAGAAACTTGAACTGGATTGCCTGTTCCAAAATTAAGAAGAACAGGAACATTCAGATGAGGAGAAGCTTTGCTCTTACTGGGGGACGCTTCTCCCAAGGACCCTAGGTGCCGGTGTTTCTCGGAAGCTGTGGACAGACTGGACAAGACATGAGAAAGTGCTCCAGGCTTGCACAATAGAGGCAGAGGTTCTCCTGTCTCAGTCTGGAAAGCTCTTGGGAAGACAGGCGAGCTCTATCCACCTGTAAGGGCCCCTCTACAGCAGACACTGGAGATGGCTGAGGTAGTTTTTGGAAGACTGGAGCCAGGCAGGGCAGAAGTTGGGTCCTGACTTGCGGTTGTTCCAGACGTTGTTCCTCAGAACGCTCAGTAAACCGGATGTCAATCCGAGTGACCAGAGAGATGAGACCACTCAGCGTAGTCGGCAGTTCCCGTGCAGACAAGGTATCTATGATCTGACCAGACAGTCTTTTTTTAAAAGTAGCAAGCAAGGCCACCTCATTCCAATCCAGCTTGGAGGCTAAAGCACGGAACTGGACTGCGTAGTCTCCAACAGAGGAGTCCTCTTGATGCAGGTCCAGCAGGTTCCTCAAAGACGGACCGGAATTCAGCGAAGAATGTGGTGAGAGTAGCCGTGATCGGATCGTTCCTGTCCCAGAGGGGAGGAGTCCATGCCAGGGCTTTCCCAGAAAGAAGACTGATCACAAAAGCCACCTTAGCCTGGTCTTTGACAAAATGGGAAGGCATCAGCTTGATATGTATGGACGTTGGTTCTGAGTAGCTAACAGGGTGGCGGCGGGGGTGAGTTGTCTAAGTTATTGTCCTTGCACGGAAATCTGTCAGGACTACTGGTAAGATCAGCCAATTCTGGAAGCGGAACCATGGCGGGATCCATGGCCGGATCTTACTGTCAGGATCAGTGGTAGTGGATCCTCTGAACCAGATAGCATAAGCTGACACCTGGGACTGGAGTCTAAGTGGCACCTGGTTTTCACCAGAGCCTGCTGCAAAGTGTGTTGGACTTGCTGGGGCGTGGTACCACCAGGTCATTCCACAGGTGAGACTTTGTCCACATTAGCGGCCGAGGCGGAGTACAGAATCATAAGGCCAGCTCGTGGCCGGGGACAGGAAGGAGGTCGAGACCGGAAGCACAGGATCAGAGTCAGGGACATAGCGGTAGGTCGGTGAAGGCAGCATGAAATCGGAGTCGGGAACGGAATTGAGGTCACAGGAAATCAGGATAATGATAAAGGGCATGGAATAAAGCTTTTTCTCAGGCATACAGCACAAAAATCCAGCAGGGTGTACATGGAGAGACAGGTTTCCATAGAATCCTGGGAAATGGCCAGCGCCAAATATCACAAAAACGAGGGGACCTGACGGACCCCTTGCCGCTCTGTCAGACTAATGGAGCAGATGGCTGCTCATGACCGTACTGCTCCATTAATTTCTATGGAGCTGACACAAATTGCTGAGCGCCGCAATGGAAATTGCCAGCGACGGACCCCTCGTTTTCGCGATTTTTGGGGGTCTCAGCACTGAGACACCTACTGATCAGCAAGTTAGGTCCTATCCTGTGGATTTTTATCCATTTTCCCCATAGTTTTTTATTTTGCACACCATTATGTAACGGAGTGTGCAATAATTTATCTATGTGAAGCTCACTGCAATTCTCTGCAAAAATAGTTTGGCTCCCCCTGTAGATTTAATGTTCCCTTTGCGTCATATTTTGGTGAATATGCACATGTAAGGTATGTATAAACTTGTCACATCTTACATTTATTAGGAAAGTACATTTTTTTAAATATACCGTAAATACTCGAGTATAAGCCGAGTTTTTCACCACAATTTTTGTGCTGAAAAAGCCCCACTCCGCTTATACTTGGTTATTCATATAAAAAATAGTACCTCCGGCGCTGACCCCCGGCATCCTCTTCTCCCCAAATGTTCTAACTTCCAAGCAGTGCAGGCAGAGGCATAGCTGTGCTTCTGCCCGCACTGCCGGAAAGCCGGAGTGGATGATTTTGACAGGACAGGAGCTTTTCACTTTGTGGGTCATATATTTTTTAACACATTCGTGGATTCCAACCAAATATTACAAGTCTTTTGGGAGTGTAAATTCCTGTTGTGTATTGTGTTTATATAAATCAGCTCACTTTGACTAATTATTTATACATTCTTATTTGTGCGCAAACCTTGCTTTGATGTGAGTTTTATGTAAAAATTTATATTTTGTGCATTTAAAAAAATTTTTTTATATATTTATTTGTATCACAAAGTTACATGATGGTGGTATAGACTGTCAGCTATCAAATGCAAACAGGTTGTCTGCTTTCAAAAAATGGTTTTAGGGGTGCCTTAATGGTTTAATCTCTTTAATCACCGTATTTTGCCGGTTGTGACTGTCTATGATGATTTATTGATGTGAACATATGACTTTGATGGATCATTTGAACTCTACAAATGTTCATCTATTACAAATAGGAGCAAATTATTTTCTATTTGGGGCACATTTTTTGCCATTAAATAAAATTTTTATGCATTTTTTGTAGCATTTTAATAATAATAATAATAATAATAATACCTTCAAAGTTGCATGAAGGCGACTATGTCTATAAATTCTTTAATTCAATTTTGAAAATGGGGCAAGTGTCTTCTTTTAGAAAAAATACGTTTTGTTGGGGTTTCATATAATTCTTTATGCAGTGATTTTATTTGTACATGTCAAAACTGTAAAAATGTCACTGGCCAATAACAAAATAACATTTCCAGGAACAGCTGACAGGGAAGCAGTTAAAAGGGAAATGCTAACATGGAAAATGAAGAGGTGGGAGCTGCAGGGAGACAAAGCTGAAGTACAGAAGTACATATACACTCTGAGGGGGAGATTTATCAGAAGTGTCTAAGAGCAAAACCGTTCTAGTTGCCCATAGCAACCAATCTGGATTCTGCTTTCATTTTAAACACATTGGTTGCCATGGGCAACTAGTAGAACAGTTCTGCTCTCAGACACTTCTGATAAATTTCCCCCTCTGTATCTGTAGCTGAATCTGGGAAAGGGTGATGAAACGATACTGTACATATTTTTAACATATTTTCGTAAATATTTATTCAATTATACTGCTTAATAAAGAAAACTTTAATTGGACAATTTATAAAAGTGCATATTTCACATTTTTAGTCCTTTGCTAATTCTATAAAAACATGCAATTAATAAAACTGTTCTAGAAAGTTAAAATGAAGAAAAAAATTAATGCCTATTACTATAAAACTATTATGATATGTAAATCTGTCCCAAAGATATTATAATTTAAAAAAGAACATGGCAGAACTGCAAAACTTGACCTGGACATTCAGGTACGAATGACCCTTGGTCAAGAAAATGTTAGTGGGAATGTGGTCATGTAAAGAAAACCATTATTTTCTCAGAAATTGATTGTTGCAATCTCTTTTGGTTCAAATGTAAGGATCCAAATGGACAATGCGACCATGATGTGGTTGTGATGCATTTGTGATGCAGCCGACCACATCAATTAAGAAATTGTGACAATAATTCATAACTAAATTATTATTTAGTGACAGTTTCATGTACTGTTAGCATGAAACTATTACTAAAAATTAGTCCTGTTAGAAATTACTGTCACAGTCCCTTAATTGATGAAGCCGGCTGCATCAAAAATGCATCACAGCCACATGACCTATTCGGAACCTTCTAGACCGAAATTGTGTAGGACAAGCACTACCAAGGTATACGAATGTATGTAAGCCAACACACCCCAATAGCTATACAATCCAAACAAAACAAGAAAAATGTGGGATGCGTACACAAGGCTAGACAGAAATAACAAAAAATGTTTATTGGATAAGTAACAATTTTAAACACAATCAAGACGGGACAACAATAAATATAAAAACACTTAAAAAGTACACCAGAGGGGTGTACAAAGCTGCCGAGGGCCAAGTTACCCTAGAAACCCCCTACTACAGTCTGCCAACAGTAGAACTACAGTAACCATAATAACCAGAATATGAATAACCATATAGAGCTAAAGTGCAAAAAATGATGCATAAAAAGTGAATTTGAACAATGTAACAAAGCTCTGATGCATTGATCCCTACATGCCCAACATATATAACACCATGTTATCGTAGAATAAGACAATAAAGCAAGGCAGGCAGGTGTAGGCATAGAGAGAGGGGGGGGGGGGGGGTAGGTAGACCCAACCTTATCAACACATGAAATTGCAAATCCAACCAGGATTATTTCTTATAATGCATCATTATCTGACGAGTTGTCCATGGTGCTGAACACAGAGATGAAGGAGCTGGATCCAGTTGTTATGAACTCTGCATGATAATCTCTGTGTTAATAACTTTTGAACCACAAAACATACTGCAAATCTGCCTTGCAAAAACTTGCCTTTAATGCAGTATGGCAGCTTTGCAGATAGCAGCCATGTTCTGGATATAGCCTAAAAGATAGGCCCTCTTACCCATCACCAAGATATATCCTTTTCTCTTTTATTTCAGTGTGAGATTTTTATATCACACTGTATTGTCATGTTAAAGCTACTGCTTTAATATACCATCTTCACAAGAACAGGACAAGCTTTTTTCTATACTCAGACCTGTTGATAGGTCCAACTGCTGTATTTCAGTGGGAAACTGCCTGCCTCTGTCCTAATCTGCAATGTTATAATTCTGGAACCTAACCTAACTTGTTAAAAACTTTATTTTAGTAATATGTAAATTACTTGCAGAGGCTACTGTGGCGTGGAGTAGCCTTAGCATCCAGTGCCCGGCCAGGCTAGTACACGCCCCAGTAGCCTCTGCAGTTAATTTACATATTACTTAACCAAAGTTTCCAGGATTATTAAATTACAGATTAGGGTGGAGGCAGGCAGGAGGAATCTACCATCAGATCTACTTCTTATATTAGAATCCGCATGGTAGGTTTCCTTTAAAGAGGACTTGTCACCAGATTTTGACCACCCTGACTAAACAATGCCTGCTGATAAAGGGTTACATGTCCTCCCCATATCACCTAAAATTAGCTGCCAGTGGGGCACTGTACCTTAATTACAGATTTTTTCTAATTTGCAAATAAGCTTTTGTGACTCATGTCTGGTCTTTGTGACTCTTCTCTCTCTCTCTCAGAGAGAAGAGTCCCCTTATTCTGACAGCTCTGTGACTCTTCAAATCCCTGCTCTGCCTTATTGTACTTGGGGACTGTCTGCTAATATTCAATTACAGACATATAAAGCTCTATGTACGGATGGGAAATTTTGTGTCAATTTTTTTATCACATGTGTTACATTCATGACATGTGGCCAGTGAAATCATCACAGGTCCTTTAGCATTCTAAGAATAGCAAACTGTACACCATGTATGTGATTATATGATATCATAGCAGCCTCCATGGAGGATGGAGAGGAGTAGAAGTTCATGGAGGCTGCTGTGACTTCATGCGGTTACATACATGCATATGTTATAGTTTGCTATTATTAAGACCTGAGATGATGTCACTCTGGTTATATTACATGAACTGTGACCAGTAAGGAGGCATAAGGCATGGAGAGTATTAGATGGCCAAGCAGGACACGCCCCCCTCTGATGCCAGGTGATATAAGATAAAAGGTGATTTATGTGGATGTAAGCGAAACAATTTTTAGCTAAAAGAAGGGTGTTATTCAGTTACTAGATCATTATAGGAACCTGTCACTGGCTGTATATGTGCAAATGTGTTGACAGGTTCCCTTTAAGTACCCTCTTGGGAATCCCTAGCCTGAATATCAGATGAGATATGATTGGGCAAGGTAGCATACAGGTCACAGATGCTATCCTGCTGTTAATTTGTAGACAGCTGTGACTGTAGATTCTGCTCACTTGTATATTGATGAAGCTGGCATGCAAGCTGTTCCCATTAATGATTGATTTGCAATAAATAGGCCAAGAAAATTTTCCAAACTGGTGGAGATATTCTTGCGGAATCCTTATTTTGTGAGCCAGCATTATTCAGGGGTATGTAATATCACCTGTGTCTGGATGATGGATAAGGAAACTGTGGGAGCTCCTCATGCTTGTTGTTGGTGTTGGCTCAAACAATTCTTTGTACTGGTGGTCAGCTGAGGCATCTGCAATGTTAGCTATGTGCATGTGACCACTGTCTCCAACAAATCATCATCCCATCCCACACCTGTCATCATTTAGATTTCACATACTCTATATTGAATTATATTAGTATTCCATACTATGATAATTATCATTTATGGTGCATTTTTTTCATGTTATTTTTTTCATCAAAACAGCCCAAAATATATGTCTGAAAAAACTAATTAACATTAATGGATATAAGTGCTGTGCACAGTGGTCTGCTTCCAATGATGAGAGATGATGTGACAAGAGTATATACCTGCCTACAGCTATTGGGTGGTCCATACGGACACAAAAAACAATGTTATCTGCATCTTTAAGACATAGGTACCATTGGTTGGGAAAGTGATGCAGCGGAGAAACCTCTTCTCATGCCTCTCCACAATATAGGTGGCAATCTTATCTCTTTGTGCTGTCCATCAACAACACTTGCGGGCAGAACAGCCTGGCCAAAGAAGCAGAATTCAATACATTGAGATTACTGGCAGGTAAAGAATGTTTTAATATTTTACTATTGTCTACATTCCCGGGAGAAGTTTATAATGGGGGTAGGTGAATATAAATTAATAGGAAGGACACTTTATTGTGGGGGAGGGGGCTGCATTAAATTCATGAGGTGGACATTGTTTTGGGGTATTGTATATGGATTAATTGGGGAACATTTACTAAGGGTCCACGGACAGCGATTCTGTGGGGAATATTTCCGTTTTGCGCCAAATTGCCCCGGATCGGATTTTGGCACATTGGCGCCGGCTTGCATACGACAGAAATGGGGGGGGGTGGCGTCGGACAACCCGATGGATTCGGACAAACCGCGGAGTTTAAAAAAACGAAATGTGTCGCCAGATCACCCACTTACATGCACCAGGAAGAAGAAGGTGAACTCCGGCGGACCACGGCACAGAAGCGACACCTGCAGGAAATTGGAAGCACGACCTTAGTGAATCGCGCCGGACCCGAATCCTCATCGGACAACGCACCGAGGGTAAGCGGCAGGACCGGGTAAGTAAATGTGCCCCATTATACAGAAGCTACATATAAATTTTTATGGGGGGCTGTAGATAAATGAATTCATAGGGCAAGATATATAAATTCATCAAGGGGGGGCATTATAAATAATTTTTTGGGGCGGTCCAAACCTGACTCTTGCATTGGGGCCCCATGATCTTACAAAGAAAAAAACGTACCCTATTTCATTTGTATGTTTCTATATTTATTAACTCTTCTTACTGTTGTTTTTATGTGCATGAATCGGTGTAAATGACAATAATTCAAAACACAGTTTTGTTGTGCAGCTCAGGGTCTGGAGAGGTCTTGAAGAATCAGCATCCTCTACTGTGAGAGATTTATCGCTGTATGCATGAGGAAATCCTACTAGACCATGTAATGGAGGTATAACCCCACCTGTTACTTGCTAGACAGCTAACTTTCCTTGGCTTTTGCTAAAGGTCGATGCTGACAAATCTATCTATTTGGGGCAAATTGTCAGTGAGAAACTTCCGCTCGAACTATTTCGGACAAAACTGGCTGTTTGAAAGGGTAAATCCCATTGCATGAAAGTCTGAACAATGGCCAAATGTGTTGATGTGCTGCTGGTGGTTTGGACGGGACAAAGAGCGGATTAATTGGGGCCTTGGCTGGCTGATTCGAGATGGCTCCACTCAGCCCGCACTGCAGGGTGCCCCATTGACTGGTACCACAGTCCCACTTTTCACAAACTCTAAACAAAAGTCAATTTCTCTCTCTCTCTTTTTTAGAGTGAGCGAGAGGGAGAAAAAAGGAGGAGAGAGAATCTGTGTTTGAGCTGTGCAAGGTGACTTGATGGATTATAAGACCCTATTGTTTGCTTCTTTATGCCTGCTATAAAGTTAGTTACTCTCTCGGTGCAGAAGAAGGCAAAGATAAAACAATGTCTGTTCTCACAATTCAAACAGACAAATTGATGTCAGAAAGCCATAATATTTGGCATCTTCATCACGTATACAATTAGCAAAATTCTCAGCTAAAGGGAAAACTAGGATTGCGAACATTAATGCGCTTTATTTTCATTGAATTAATTCTCTCTTACCCATCTTTTACACACATATACTGACATCTCTTTAGATGTGAGGGGACATAGGAGCTTGGAAGAGATTTAACAGGGTTGATCTGAATCCTGCACTTGTATAGAGCACAGTGTCTCTCAATAGAATTCAAAAGTCACAGGGAATCGTGTTAAAAACGGGTCATTTGTAGTAAATAATTAGGCAAGGATCCCCTGGGAAAGCAAACAAAGCAAAGTAGTATAATGTGTTGCTCCTTGGGATAATTAATATAATACAGACACATTCAAATGACTTTGACAAGAGCAGACTTATAGCATGGAAAGTTTTTATCTGTTGGCATGTAAAGAGTTTTTACTTCATCTATGGATAGGACAATCACTATGACTATCATATAGTGAGACAATTCTATAGGAAGAATCTATACAATAAGGTGTAGTAAGTATATTAGAATTACTCCATTTGTTTAGGGCAGGTTATCTCATATTCCTTCCAATGCTGTGATAATGATGTGAAATACAAAGTAGCGATAAAGCAGTTTGTATTTGTTTGAATCCTCTGTTGGAATAATATAAGTCTCATTTATACATCTAGTGGAGACCCGTGATGGAGGCCACGTAGTGGAATTCATGTTTAGTAGGTTACCATGTCAATAAAATTAAAGTATATTGACCTCAGTTGGGTGAATGGGGGTCTATGAATATTTGTAAATATATTTGCAGGGACCTTTTCTTATACTTCACTATAGATTTACACAATTACAATGTTTCATTGGCAATGTTTAAAGCAAGTATATGACTCACAGGGAACCTGCCACCACATTTTCCACAAATACAGCTAGTGACAGTTTGCTATAAAGCCCTATTAGCTAAATGCCACCTTTATTTTAGCTAAAGATTTCACAAACCCATAAAATCAATTTTGTTCTCTTACCTGCCATACAGCTGCGAGTCAAAGGGGGCATGGCCATCTCTCCCAATGTTCAGTGGCTGCACCTCATGTAATTTGCCTCTTCTCACCATTCAGCACTTCACGTCATGTGACAAGGGTGATGACATCTAAAGTCTTTCAACCCCTAAAATTTGTAAAATCTACCCCATGTATGTATCTGATCACATGAAATAACAGCATGCCTCTATGAATTTCTTGTTCTCCCCATGCCTCCATCGTCCTTATATTGTGGCCTCCTGTCCTCCACCCTCCTCATATTGTGGCCTTCTGTCCTTCATCCTAACTCCTATTGTGGCCCCCTATCCTCCATCCTCCTCATATTGTGATTTTTTGTCCTCCATCCTAACTCATATTGTGGCCTTCTATCCTCCATTCTCCTATTACTCTGGTCCCCTGTCCTCCAGTCTCTTTGGTTCTCTTAAAATGATTTTTGGGGATATAATTGAAAATAGTACTATTTTACTAACGATAATACTGAGTTTTTTTATGCCAACCTGTGGTCTAAGCTCCACTAACTGACCATGGCTTACAATTGTTACTTAGCATAGATACATAGTACAGTTGAAAAAATATTGTTCCTTAAGTTCAAATAAGAAATGAGAAAGGTTATTGCTAAAGGGAATGGAAGTAGGAAACAAATGTATTTGTAACTATATAAAACATCATTATTCTTTTATTGTAAGAAGTCTTAAAGCATTTAGCTGTTATTGCTGTTACCATCTTCAGAGGTATGGTAGGCTACTCCACCGTCGCTTCCCTCCTGTGACATCTCAGGGAGTGAACAAACCTGTACACGGTGATGAGAACTGATGAGTGCCTGCACAAGCATCTTCAAGCCGGGACCATTGCCTCCACACATGGACTCTACGTGAGTGGAAATAGCACTCTGATACACCACCCCTATGGTAACTGTTTACCATTAGGTGTTCCCAGTTTTCATTTTTCTTAGAACAATACGTTGATGGAAAAAAGCTTTTGCCCGTGACAATATATACCACTGTCACCCAGCCCTCTGTAAGTGATCTCCACTTTGTGTTGGCCCTCCAGTGAGTCTACCACCTTTAGGATGAAATGCGTAAGGCTACAATTTGTAGGACATTATTTTTTTTAGGCTAACTCTAGCTCTTTCCTGCCAGGGCATGATCCTGGTACTGACCTTGTGAGGGAAGGAGCACTTTGGGTTACAGAGACAGTTGCTAGGGTCCTCCAGGGACTTTATAGTGCTTGTACAATTCACCAAACATTTTTGAACATTTTGGCTATGGTAAGACTTTTCCAATTATTCTTCTGGAGATACAGGTGTCCCAATTTTTAAATTACAAGTGCTGGCATTTAGTCATCCAAATACATATTAAATAATGGCCTTACATTATAAGTAGAAACATTACAGCTTTGTACATAGAAGTCTTTTAAGAACTATTTTAGCGAGCTTTGGTGAAAGGTATGTAAAATAGCACTGTATGGATTTATCTTATTATAGCACCTGCATTAGCTGCAGCCTGGTCTCTGTGTAACCATACATAGACATGAAACCTAATAGTAGGCCATTAAATTTTAGCAAGCACATTTCTTTCCCAATCTTAATGTCTTATATTCAGATATGCCTTGTGTGTATGCTTAGCTTCAAAGCAAAGTTCTATAGTGGTGGCAAAATCCAGTGGCCTTCAAAGCTCTGTAGAACTACACATTCCTAAAGAGCTAGTTAAAAAGTTCATCTGAACTTGGATTCATTTGTAAGCTTGTATTATTTTGTGTAGAAATATTGGTATAAAAGGTGTTTCAATTATTTTCTAAGGCATAGACCTATGCATTCTGTGCAGTCACAAAGACTAAATGGAGTTATTTTTCCCGGCCTATAATCATCCCCCCTTTTACCCAGGCAGAAAAGTAAGTTTACTGCTGCACACAATAGCCCTCTCCAGTCTTAGGTTTGGGAGACCTGAGTGACCTAGGAAAGTTAATTAGTGGACTAACAAAGAATAAGGCAGAGTAGAATACATCGCCTCTCCTCCAGCCAAAGATGTCATCCATTAATTAGGGAAATCGTTAAGGTGGCCTTTATTGAGGCCATAGAAAATCTGCAGTTGGCGGTCGACAGTTTTGATCAGATTTGCCCCAGCTAAATAATGCTACCCTTAATGGTTAGGAGGATTTCAGGGGGTGGGATGGGGAGGGATGTGTTTCAGCAACATTACAGTTAAATAGCCGCCAATTGTGACAGCTTTGATTCTCAGGGCATACTTTGTCCATGATGTAATCTTTATTGAACCTGGTAGAGAAGGGGAGGGTGAACAGAATGAGTTGGAGATAGAGAAGGAGGGAGAGTTAGAATGGTGGAGAGAGAACGCTGAGATACACACTGGAGGAAGAAAAGGATTAATGAACTCTAGAAGGAAGACAGACAATACCACTGAGAAACATGGAAGGATGAGAAGACATTAAGAGATAAAGGTTTAAATAAGCGCATGTTACACAAAAGCATGACACAACAAAAATGGGCCTGGGATAACCAGGTCATTAAATTCCAGCAGAGGAGATAAATAACTTAAATGATGACCCAGTGACAATATAACCAGGATGTAGAATGGAATAAAACATTGATAATACGGTTCATGTCTTTCATTTACTGACAAGGTAATAAATCAGATATATGCATTATACCTTACAACTCTAAATGACTATTTTACTTGATAAAAAACAGTCACCACAACATTTGGAAAGGTCGGAATTTTAGCAACATTTAAAGAACTATGTAAGACCAGGATGAGTTGGACTTTTCCAGTATATTGATATATCTATATACAGGCGGTCCCCTACTTAAGAACACCTGACTTACATACGACCCCTAGTTACAAACGGACCTCTGAATGTTGGCAAGTTACTGTACTTTAGCCCTAGGCTACAATAAACAGCTATAACAGTTAGTAAAGGTGTCTACAATGAAGCTTTATTTTTAATCCTGACAATCAAACATTTTTAAAATCCAGTTGTCACAGAGACCAAAAAAAATTTGGCTGGGGTTACAATGATAAAGTATACAGTTCCAACTTACATACAAATTCAACTTAAGAACAAACCTACAGACCCTATCTTGTATGTAACCCGGGGACTGCCTGTATTTTCATTTAAAGAGAAATCCCATTCTATTTAAGATCACACACTGGTATCCAAATAGTTATTGTAGTGTACAAAGTAGTATTAGCAGTGTTTTTTTCTTTTTTATACACCCAAAACATGTGACACTGATGTTTCTGGGGTAATTGTTCCCATAATAAACAGTCAAAATCCATTAGTAATTTTCCTAAAGTGAAGGGAGACTGGTTGCTAAACTGTTTCTTTAGGAAAGCCAAAACAGCGGCTTTGCACTGCAAAGTATAAACTGTCCTGACACACGATGTACAGCAATAACAAATACAAAGAGAAAAAGGTGTTTGTAAACACCAAGTAGCCAAAATAATAAGTACAAAACGTCTTTATTATCACATGTAAATCAATACAACACTAAATGGCAAAACAAGACACACACTTAAAAACAATTTAAAAGTAAAATCAGCACCCATTGAAGACAATCCCAAGGTGTACATGGTAAGTTGCACCCTTACAACCTCAATGAGTATATGTGAGGCTTAATGATAGAAAATCAATAATGAACATAGAAAGTAACAATAGTCACAATTTGTTATTACAGTATATACTCGAGTATAAGCCGACCCGAGTATAAGCCGAGGCCCCTAATTTTACCACAAAATACTGGGAAAACCTATTGACTCGAGTATAAGCCGAGGGTGGGAAATGCATTGGTCACAGCCTCCCCAGTATAAAGCCTGCCGAACCCTGCCCCATAGTATATAGCCAGCCAGCCCCTCCCCCAGTGTATATAGTCTGCCAGTCCCTGCCCCAGTGTATATAGCCTGCCAGACCCTGCCCCAGTGTATAAAGCCAGCCAGCCCATGCCCCAGTGTATATAGCCAGCCAGCCCCTCCCCCAGTGTATATAGTCTGCCAGTCCCTGCCCCAGTGTATATAGCCTGCCAGACCCTTCCCCAGTGTATATAGCCTGCCAGCCCCTGCCCCAGTGTATATAGCCTGCTGCCGGACAGATCGCACAAAAGATATACAGGGGTCACCGGAAAGGTGAGTTTAGATATATTTATTTTTTTGACTCGAGTATAAGCCGAGTTTGGGTTTTTCAGCACATTTTTTGTGCTGAAAAACTAGGCTTATACTCGAGTATATAAGGTAAGTGCTGTATGGATTTACATGTGATAATTAAGACTTTTTGTACTTAATTATTTTTTTTATTTTTTTTTTTACACACGCCTTTTTCTTTTTGGATTTGTTTATACTACTACTTTAATAAATTAATGGCATTTCGCGAATTTCGTATCATTGTTTTATTTATAGTATATATGAGCAGGGTTGGATTGGCCACATTGGGACCACAAAGGGAAAATTATATAAATTAGCCACCATCAATGGATCTTCCATGTCCAAATTATAAAGTACATCAAAAGGTTATTTTTTTCCAATCTTTTCTGTAAGAATTGTGTGTAGCAGAAAGTAATTGGCTTTAAAACTCAACTTTTAGGATCTATTACTGTGTACAAATATTGACTGCAGGCTAAGGCACACTGGTAGGCCAGTCCAACCCAAATACAATATTTTAGTGGCTGAAAACCCTTTAGCTACAAAAACAACCACAATATAACTGACATGATAATGATCCCAAAGATTTTGATATAGTACATCTCAAGTAATGAATTATCAAACCTGCTTGGCCACATAATATACAGCTGAAGTTCCCAGTTTCAAACTATTGAAACAACACAATGTTTCAATGCTCAAATATATGAAACTTATAAGTTGGCTATGTTTGAGGCCTTTAAATCACATTATCCCCTGCAATTTATCCGGCTTATAAATCATGTGCCAGTAGCTGATGCAATGCAGTTTGCCTGGTTTCTGATATGCAGATGCTTACACACATATTTCAACTGAGTCTT
The DNA here is from genome assembly GCA_019512145.1 of Engystomops pustulosus. NCBI lineage: Eukaryota > Metazoa > Chordata > Amphibia > Anura > Leptodactylidae > Engystomops > Engystomops pustulosus. Next base: position 118,449,015 of record CM033643.1, on the reverse strand, counting down.
ATGATTACAATTTCTAATCCAACACATTATGTCTCTGAATATGTCTCTCTCTTCTATATCACAAGTTACAGATGTAATGTATAGGATCTGTTGAGACAATGACTAGAAATCACTGTGTATCATTCTATTCATGTATATAGGCATAAAAAGGCCATTTTCATTACACTACTGTCCCTCAGAGCAGAGTTCTTACTTTCTTTATAAAGGAGACTAGGAGACTATATAATTGAAAAACATTCAGAGCACCAAGTTAAACCAGAGAACTTGGTTACAAACTACCTTTTGGCATAGCTTTATTGAAAACACATAAGACTGTGTGATTTAATCTCCCAGCAGATTAAGACAATTCAGCAAAAGTTGGATCAAGTAGGATCTCAGATACTAGGGTATTACTGTACCTCAGAAAGTGATCATACATTCTTGGTTTTACTGTTTGCTTCAGAATCTCCCTACCTCTACTGGCTTTGCCGGGTTTATTGGCAAAGGGATTATGTAGAGGAAGGTAATTTTGAAGTAGTCTTGCTAGAATCTGTTTTCTATCACTTACCTCATGTTTGTACTGTCTAACCAATTCTCGCTAGAATCTCCTGTTACAGTTGTATCTCTTTATCGTTCATTTCTGAACCTCAAGCTATTGGTTTGTGTAGATTTGTAGCAGAAGAAGAGTGAAGAAATCAGGCAATACCTTTTTGAGGCTAATTGAGTATATTTGATGGTGAGTTTTTGAGAATACTAGTGCTCTTCGTCAGACATCATGTTATGCATGAAACAGAAAATTCATGCATTTTATACACACTAGGCAGTGATCATCAAAGTATATTAAAAAAAACTTTAACACAACAGATTGCTAAATACAGGGACATCTTAATTATGACAGAATGGCAGTAAACACACCAAAAACCTGTGGGAAGAGACAAGAGAGCCCTGGCTCTAATCTGCTTGTGGCCTTGAGATCAGAGGTAGGAGGTCATGAAGCTGGAATGAATGGTATGACCACTTTCTAAGGTGTTAAATCTCTACATTAATTTATACTCCCATTCTTTCCTCTCCGTCTGTGTCTTAAAATGTCCCATTAAAATATTAATCTGCAAATTTGCACCATAGTGTTGTTCTCTCTGGAGTAATGTGCAGCTACTGGGAGATCTTTCCTGTCATTTTTTATATCTGATCGGTGCGAGTTCAAGCTCAAGCTATTGCTCCTACATCTAAGAAAACCATCATGTGGAATTAATCACAAATAATTTTCCGTGGGCAAAGTTTTTTTGTAGGAATGAAAGACAAAATACATCCATACACTATTTTATTTCTTATTTACTCCATTCTAAAGCCTTGAAGGACTGCAGAATCATCTCAGTATCAAACAACAGCTTCCCATAGATTTCTTTGGCAAGTGGGTCCAGTTAAAAAGCAGACTCACAGAGACATGGTGCTGCAGCTTATTGTAATTTTTTAATCTCCCTTCAAGTGCTTAAGTTGCATAGATACTGTTCTATACTACTCTGTAATGTCTTCTGTGCTCTCTCTTAATTTGTAACACGATGAGAAATCACAGCAGGTAGTTTCCAGGGAGAACTGGCTGTACAGGGGAAAACTGCTAAAAATCCATTTGGCATCAGAGTCCATAGTTAGTGGACCATATAAAGAAAACACTTAAATTTAAAGGCATCATGCGCTATACCCAACTGTAGGACTCTCATTAAAACAAAGAGACTACTATGTTTTGGAAACTTCACCACTGTGAAGCTTGCATTATAAGAAATGGTTGAGAATTTTGGAATATACAGTGCGTTGTGAAAGTATTCGGCCCCTTTCTACCTTTTGCCACATTTCAGGCTTCAAACATAAAGATATAACACTATAATTTTTTGGTGAAGAATCAACAACAAGTGGGACACAATTATAAAGTGGAAATTTGTAAAAATTAATAAACTGAAAAGTGGGAAGTGAAATATTATTCAGCCCCTTTACTTTCAGTGCAGTAAACTCACTCCAGCCGGGGCTTCTGTGCTGATCTGCACCTCGTGGATTATTACTTAGATTAAAAACGCTATACAAACACGAAAGAAATCTCGCAGAAAGGACATTGTTCTACACAAGACTTACAGGACCTACGGGACTCGAACCTTATCAACGGAAGGAACTTAACTTCCCACATAGGAGGGGTGCCGTATACAGGTTAGTGCACTGTGCACACTAATGTATAAGTCATTGTATGAATAATAGTGGTATAGCGACTCTCTAATCTTACAGTTAAAATCTATCAGCCAGCGCAGGTACCTTTGTTTTTATAGAAGTAGCTATTTGTAGCAGTGGAGAGGCACACTGTCTTTACCAGCGAAGGCTTTGCTTTGCTTATTAGAAGCATCCTAGCGAACCTATCTACAGTCCTGCACCAGTGTATACCATATATACCTTTATTAAAATATAATAACGGATTTTCAGTGCATTTAACCCCGTAACGCAAAATAGCACCCAAAGTCGAAAATGGTAGCATTGAAAACATCATCAAAAGTCGCACAAAGTTATTAGCGCCAGAAATGGCAAAAAAAAAATTTGTACATGAGGTTTTAATTTTTGTAAATGTATGAAAACATTATAAAACCTATGCAAATTTGGTATCCCCGTGATCGTGCCGACCCAAAGAATAAAGTAGACATGTCATTTGGGACGCACAGTGAAAGCCGTAAAATCCAAGCCCACAAGAAAATGGCGCAAATGCTTTTTTCACCATTTTCACTGCATTTGGAATTTCCAGCATGGAATATTCAATACCATCACTATGAAGTGAAATTTGTTACGCAGAAAACAAGCCGTCACACAGCTCTTTATGTGTAAAAATAAAAAAGTTATAGATTTTTGAAGGTGGGGAGTTGAAAAAAACCACAAAGGGCCAGGTCCTTAAGGGGTTAGTAGTAGTGTAACTACACAATTCTAATATTTCTTTTATTAAATCTACCTATTAAGATGAACCTACCAGTACATATAACTCTTTCCATGCGCCCCTTAGATTTTCACAATCTGCAGAATGAAAGAATTGCATGGCAATCTGCAAGTGTAATTTTCTACAATCTACAGAAGATAACCTAGTATCAAGCTTGTGTGCTGCTGCGCATGCATGCTCTTGCACATCACCATAAATGAGCCAAGTAGCCAGGTCATTAATTTAGCTGGCACCAAGCTTTAGCATATGTTGCATGTGAGACATACAAATGCAGTTAGTTGGTAGGCAAAAACTCAAAAGGGATATGGAAGACCATATTATGGCATTGTAACTACCATTCTTATTAGTGGCCAACCCCTTTAAGGTTTCATGCACATGATAGTATGAAAATCAGGTTTTAGTCGACACTTCCAACTACACTTGTTAAGTTCTCTAAAAAAAATACAGCACATATTCTATGGGTTCAACTTCAAAAATAGTCCTTCTTGATTATAGTTTCGTGGTCAAAATTTGGACTAATCACATCCATGTGGGTATAGGTATAATGGTGTAAACATTTTTTTTATATAGTAGCGCCAATAGTATGTACAACAACATCACACAGAGGATACTTTTATAACACCTCTATACTAAGATTTATGTCATGTGCCTAAATCTGAAGTCCTAGCTGATCCCATAGGACTAAGATTCCCCATACCCACTGTCAGGAAATAAATATATATATATTATTATTTTTTATTTAAAAGTGAATATTTCTCATATATTTATGTAGCAGTTGGCTACATAAGAACTATTACATTACAGTGCTGGATTCGGGGTTTAATTCTGAATGAGACCATTTTCACACAGAAGTACAGGTGGTCCCCTACTTAAGAACACCCGACTTACAGATGACCCCTAGTTACAAACGGATATCTTTATGTTGGTAGTTTACTGTACTAGTTTTAGTCCTAGGCTACAATAAACAGCTATTAAAGGTTTCTGCAATGAAGCTTTATTGTTTATCCTGGTTCTTATGACAATCCAACATTTTTAAAATCCAATTGTCACAGAGACAAAAAAACCCTGCGATCTGCCTGTAGTCTTGTCAGTATTTTGTGTCAGCATTTCAAAGGTTTTTTTCCAGCAGAATCTCATAGAGGTTTTCCCATGAAACACGTTAGACCCTATCCATAGGATAGATCCTAACTTGCTGATCTGTGGGGATCTCAGTGATGAGACAGATCACAGAACACGAGATCACACACAGATCCCACAGATCACGAGGGGTTTGATGGGGTCCCAGGTACCTTCATCGGGTGCCTCATAGCTCCCAGATGGCCAAGCATGATAACTCCTCTACTGTGGCTCCAGGCTCCGGCATTGCTGCTCTCTTCGGGTTTGCTGACAGTACCCATGTTAAATACACTCTTAGTTTCAACTTCCAAATACTGATGCAAAATACATAAAGTGAATGTGTACCTACCAGACCTAACTGCTATATTATTCTTCACTATACTTCAGAAATGAAGCTGAAGTGCTTTGGGGATAGTAAGCAGAGCACCTCAGGGCACTGGCTCCCCAGTAATAACAACACCTTGCAATACTGCCACCACCCATTGCCTTCTGTCATCCTTTCCCCTACAACTACATGATTCCTGTGTCCAGCAAGATGTGGAGCGGGAGCCTTCAGGTGTTCTACCAAAGCACTTTAGTCTAATTCGCATATATCTAAAATATATATTTTGGGCAAGGAAAGAACAGGTGGACAGTAAAAAAAAGGTGTAATGTGACACGTGTAGCCCTACACCACTTATCTTCACACTATTGACTTCAATATGAAAAAGTACAGACATTTGTTTAGTGTGAAATTAAAGTGTAGATTACTCACACAAATGCATCAGTGTAATCACTTCTCAACTTAATGACCCAAACCTGTGAATAAGAACACAACCTAATATTCATTATTCCCAACCACAGCCATCAGTTATAAATGATATACAGTGTGATATATTATTTTGTTATTATGGTATAATATCATATTTTTTCCTCTATTCCACTCTGTTAAGTGACAAGTCAATCAATCAGTGACCTGCGTCCTCATGGATGGTGCTTGTTTCTCCTTTTCAGGAAGAGAGAGTAAAAAGGGAGAGACAGAAAAGAGACATTTTCTTTCACACGAGCCCCTCAGAATTACAGTTCATGAACTATTCAGTAAACTGACCGGCCTGAGCCTCCCCTTCAACGGCCTAATCAAAGGGGAGGATCTATGTGTTTTGTTGCTTGTCAAAAACAATCAGTGCTCGGCCCATTACATTTGCAGCACGTCGTTCTTTAATTGGTGTAACACACTGGGAGTTGAAAAGAAGAAAGCCCTACAAAAGAGCCCAAGTGAATGAACCCTGACTCACACAAAAATACTCTTCAGAAGTTCAGAGCTGGACACTAACAAGGATGTATAGAGTTCGAATGAAAAGGGGTTAAGTTCAGCAATGTGCTACCTTGAAGACCCTCTGTGCAAAGCAATGATAGCATTGACAGCTTCCAAAATAGTCATCTGTATCTTCACCAATACCTGCACCATTATCAGTGAATCCCGCCCTTGCCAAAAAAAAAAAATACAAACTTGGGAATTTTTTGAATTAGGATCATTTTAAACTTTATCATGTCTTATTGGCTTGGTATTCCCATTTATAAAATGTTATTTAGAGACATTTTTAGTGTTGGAACTTGTTGAACAAATGTTACATTGGATTTAGAACCTATGCATTCCGTCCACCATTTACATTGAATCCATAAAGAAGGTTATGATTTTTTATGATGTAGAAACTGCATATGTTTTTCTTCAATGAAGTAAGATATTTCAGTGACCATCTGGCAGAATAGCTGTTCAGAGCCCATCAGACGCTGTGAACGAAGGGTTTAATGGTTGAAAAGGTAAAGTAATGTGATTTGAAGCTCCAGACTCAGTAGGAGGAGCAGTGGAGCCTTTGCCCTGACAGAATTGATTAGTGTGATCTGCATGGAATAATTAAAAAGAAATCTAGTGTCACAAAGTTCCAGGGAGTGACCTGCTTTTTTTCTGTGAACCACACACTTAGCCGGTCAGTTTGGGTTAGCCTCTGTCACATGGGCTTTTATTCATCCTTTAATTCACTTGAGCTGAAGAAGTCAGATTCCAATGTTGTGTATTGCTATTTCTCTTTCAGGGATGTATTTTCTCCTTATACCACAAATGGAAAAAAGTAACAGAAAATACATTTAACAATTTTTTAAATCTTTTTTTTCCAGTACATCTTTGTCCTTTTTATAAATTGCAAAAAAAAAATTCCTATAATTTTTTTTTTTAAAATAGGAAATAGGGGAAATGTATCATACATTTTATGCCAGTTTCTAGCCATAATTGAGGTGAAAGTTTGCAAACTTTTTGGGTGGAGCTTGATGAAAGAGGAGAAACAGCTTAACTCATGCCAGATTTATTGTTACTGGTACAAACAATGGCTCCAATCTACAACAGCCCATAGTTGGCATAGATTTTAATCCTGAGATGCACCAGAACTATTGTTTATCAATTTGGATTTCTTACGTTGTAGTTAAGACTAACATACTCTAAATACAGCAAACATTTTACATCAATTTCTGGACATATTTGAAGCAAGTACGTTAAATGTTTTAAAAGTGATTGGGGATAGGAAAGACAGGGGTTGGAGCTTCATTCCCAGACAAATGTAATATTACTTGAAGAAAAAAACTGGCACAAATAATGAAGTTAATGCCATCACCTGATTGGTGTAGAGTAACACCTCTGTTACATGGATTACCCCAGATGCATCTAAACTGGTGTTGTCGGCCTTATTGTATGTGGACTGTGCTTATGTGATTTTTCCTGGGTCACATGTTCCATGAGGTTAAAAATGGTTATAAGTTGAAGACCATATCCTTATAAGAATTGGTACAGTTGTGACATTTTAGTCGCTAAAGCATTGTGCACATGTTGCACTATATACTAAGAGGCTCTGATCAAATATAGGGACAACTGCTATAGGCCTCCTGCTACTAAGAAGGGGAGGAGGAAGTGCACACGAGCCCCGATGTATGATAAATTCCCTCTTATATTTGTGAAATTATTGGTAATACTGGACTTTGTATAGAGTCTTTTGTTCATTATCATGTTGGTTTCTTGCCTTTATGTTGTAGTAATGCTGTGGGTCACAGTTTGGAGGTATCATTTGGAAATGGTCGTGCTGTTGTATGGATTATTGGTTGTATGGTAGTTTTATATGGTAACAGTATGGTGGTAATATCTGGTTGATCAAGGGAAAAATTTGGAATTGGAATTGGTTTAGCTGATATTTTAAACAGTGTACATCAGTGGTGGTGAACCTAAGGCACTCAGAATTTTCTCTGTGGGCACCTAGGTCATTGCCACAGCACAGAGTAGACCAGACCAGACAGAACTCATGATTATCTCCTGCACTCCCAGCCATAACATATTCTTGGTTTCCTGAGACTGTATAATGAGAGAAGATTGTTCCTGTTATTCTGGACGGATGCTACAATGATAATCCAAATTTTCGCTCCTTCTTTTAACTTATTGGCATCCTCAATGTGCTTATATGATCTAAAGCTGAGGCAAGAAGGTAAAAATAAGAGGCTGCTTAAATTGCCATGTTGGCACTTTACAATAAATAATGGGTTGTAGTTTGGGCACTGGGTGTCAAAAAAGTTCCCCATCAATATATATATAAAGCTGAGTATATGTGTGTGTATGGGTATGTGTGTGTATGTATGTCTTAAGGGATCTGCACTATTGCATTTACAATGACCAAATTTTGCGCAGTTGCTCTCTGTGACTCGGAATTTCATAGACTAGATTTTGAATCGAAACTTTACCCTGCGCTTTCCAAAATACACTTATCAACCACCATATACAGGAGCCATGGTCTGCTGGCTGCTGTGGCAGTTGGAAGCTGAACCATGATTGGTTAACATTTTCAAACATTTTCATTAATATGAGCTCTGAGCTTTGATTGGTTACTAAAGGCAATGAGCATAAGGCAGCTTATTTGTGAGGTAAGATGGATAGGGATAGAGACAGAGAGACAGGCAGGGGATTGAGTGACAGAGACAGGCAGGGAGAGTGAGTGACCTGGAAACAGGCATGGAGAGTGAGTGAGAGACAGGCAGGGAGAGTAAGTGAGAGACAGACAGAGAGACAGGCAAAGAGAGTAAGTGAGTGAGATACTGGCAGGGAGAGTGAGTGGGAGACAGGAAGGGAGAGTAAGTGAGAGACAGACAGAGATACAGTCAGGGAGATTGAGTGAGTGAGAAACAAAGAGACAAGCAGGTACATACTGTGATGGGTCGATCCACAGGCAAGCACCATCTTAGTTCCAGCATTTAGCAAGCATACAAAATTAAAGCATTTTAATTAATCATACTTCACAAGGTTGTGACATTGGTGAAGAATTTGTGGGATAAAAGTACAGACTGTTTCATTACGAATGCGCTACAAGCAGCTACCTGGCCAAGAAGTACTCAATTATGGAAAGTTTTATTGCTAAGCATGAGAGATTGGGGTCAATTATTCTAATAGAAATGGAGCCAGACGAAATTCTGCATATAATTCAGAGTTTGAAGAGTTATAAGGATGTTTGAGAAGTTTTTTTTCTTTTTTTCTTTGTTGTATACCTTTTTGTTGTTGTATATTTTATGTACTTTTTGATGTATTTTTTGATGTATTTGATGTATTTTTTTATTTTGTATTTTTTAATTTAGCATTGTGTGTTATATTGTACTTACATAAATATAGGGGAGATAATAAATACTATACTGCCTACTATAACCCTGGTAACCAGTTCATGCAACAGTAATAGGGTTTGAATATTGGTGCTCTGGACACTTCCTATTATCCTCATTTTCAGTTTTTGATACTCTAAACTATCAATGAGCACAAGATATACATTCCCAATTGTTTGAGAAGGTATGCTCTGAGCAGTCCCACTTTTGCTTTTCCCATGTTAGAGAAGTTGTTGTTTTTCAACAATAAATATGAATTGTTGTTCTTGAAAAATAAGACCTACTGTCTTATTTTCACGGTAGCTAAGGGCGTTAATTTGCCCAATTGACTTTTTCGGGAAGCCAATCTAGCAATATGTCTCGGACACATGGGGCGCTCCAAGACCCTGAACTTGAATGGGAAGTTCTGTTCCACTCATCTCTAGTTGTCATCTCATGTTGTCAAAGGATTTCTACAATCAAAATCACGATAAACCAGGGACAGTTATTCATGGATCCAGGCACTGTGACTGTGTAATCTTTTATTTGTTGTCCATGGCCTCCTTCATTCTAAAATCAAGTTGAGGTGAGTAACCAGTTTTCCCATCCTCTAAAACCAAATGTACACTTGTCCTTAGTACCATAAGGAGAAAAAGGCGGTATAAGTCAAATATTTCCAGTGTTAATCGCAGATGGATTGATAAGACCTGTCCCTTTGGTCCTCCAAAGGTCTTGAAACTGCCTTTTGAAAGCAAGCGTAAAGACGCATCCTACATTCCCCAAGAATCTTAATTCTGGTACCATATGTATAAGTGAATTCCAGACTTGTAGGGCCTATAATGTTCATAAATCCCAGGGCCCATGGCAGTCTTAATCCGCCCCTGCACAAATCCCAAGATTTGAAGCAAGGATGTAATCTCAGGATGCCTGGAAAGTTGACATTCTTTCTTTCCTTTCCATGGACCATCTATATAACTTATATGCCTTTCCCCACAAAACTTGGTCTATCCAGTACGGTCTCAAAATGGTGGTACCCACTGTTACATACCATGGTAAGAACCATGGATATTGGGATCTCCTCCTATAGCTCTCACAATGTGGATAGCCACTGTCATCAATTACTTAAGTTCCCAGGTTTATCCAAGCACGAAAGGAATATAATTAACCATTCATTGAGACCTAAGGCTTGAAATGGGTATAAGGTTATAATTCTTGAATTCATAGAATGAACTATTCACTCTATATTCACTTTTTATATGTGAAATATTCACTGAAATAAAATGATTAGATTTACTCTGGTGTGCCATTTTCTCTATATGGATTAAGCCGGACTGAAAATTCCACATTGAACACCCCCCATACGGTGTGTGGTTACTATTGTTCTATGTGAAGAAATATTTATGTCAGCGAACAATTGTGCCATAAGTTTATGAGTTGAGAGAAGTTTCCATCATTTGGTAAGACTTGCATTTTACTTATTTCTATTGAAATGTATGCTAGTTAATATATGTCCATGTTGGATGAAGTTATGCAAATGGTTATAATGTTGCATTCCAGAATACTTATCTTTTAGATTGGTGACTGCCTAAAAACTCATTGCGGGGAATTTATCAAGAACAGCCAGTCTGGATCTTTCCCTACCGGCTTACACCAAATATAAGAAAAGGCAACCGGATTATTTCTATGCCATATCCTGCCTTGCATAGGATTGAGCCATAACTCTTGACTGGAACCTGGCACAGGCTATAGTAGATGTGCCTTTCGGATCTTGGGATCTGGAGATTTACCAAATTTTGCTTCTCTTCAGACTTCTACTCATGCATCTACCCAGTGACAATAACTGTCATGCTTGCCAAAATACCCCCACATAGTTCTCCACAGTGCTGCACATATCATCCCTCCTTTTACATTTTACAATATATTATGGCAATAATCTAAACTAACACCATTCTTAACCTGTACTACTTAGTCTACAAAATATTTTTTGTGCTGCAGCACATCTATAGATTGCTCTACTCAAGACAATCAAAATAATTTCAACACACACAGTTTTCCAACAGTGATTTATGTCTTTAATTTTCCTTATAGATTGTCAGCTTCTAAACTGAATTGTTCACGACTTATATTTTGTAATATCAATTTTTATCTCGTCATGGCATATGTTAGAGCTTTATAAATATGTTACAGTATCAATACAGTCTTTTTTTCGTCTGTGACATATTAGAGGCTGTTTAGAATAAGTGCTTATGATGCATGATACTAAATACCATCAAATGCAGACAGAACTCTTTGTATGGAGTGAAGGTGAAATTAAAGTGATCACTTACATAATTTGAATAGATATTGGATAATTTTGTAATCACTACAGAGAGTAAAACATCTTATTCATGTACTTTAAACATTTTACTTCAAATACATTTTGATATTGTATGGGGTGAGTGTTGGGAATGTTTTTCTAATATATTTCATTAAGAAATTCTACTTAGTTTGTAAACAGGCTGCAAAGGGTCCCTTAGTTACAGTATTACTTTTCTGTATGCCATGGTAGAATTGTCTATCATAACAGAATAGAGGTTTTTCCTCTTCTGTTTGTTTACACAGCTGTAACAAGTGAGTGTTAACCCTTCTCTCACTGGCTGTGGTATGTTAGGTGCATTGCTTTCATAGATCAAACTGAAAGTTAAGGGATTAATCCTCCCTTCTCAGAGCTGCTTAAACATACAGAGGGAGATTAGATACAGTTGTCCCCTTGAACTTTTCTACCTTTTGCCATGTTTCAAACATAAAGATATAAAATTGTAATTTTTTTGGTGAAGAATCAACAACAAGTAGGACACATTTATGAAGTGGAATTAAATTTATTGGATATTTTAAAATTTTGTAAACTGAAAAGTGGGGCGTGCAATATTATTTGGTCCCTTTACTTTCAGTGCAGCAAACTCACTCCAGAAGTTCAGTGAGGATCTCTGAATAATCCAATGATTGATTATGACTAGAGATGAGCGAGCACTAAAATGCTTGGGTGCTCGTTATTCGAGACAAACTTTTCCAGATGCTCGAGTGCTCGTCTCGAATAACGAGCCCCATTGAAGTCAATGGGAAACCCGAGCATTTTTTAAAATAAAACAGAACATTAAAAAATGCAAAAAAAACTTTGCAGATGTGCGCGCGTATCTCCGAACCTATCGGAAGACACGCGCGCTCATCTGCAAAGTGAAGAATAGAATTAAAACATTAAAAACAGTGAACACAGGACCATTTAAGTGCAGAACACATTGAAAGAACAATATTCTTCACATTCCAGATGTTCCGAACATCTCCGAACTTAGCGGGAGACACGCGCGAACACCTGCAAAGTGAAGAATAGTGTTAGTTCAATGTGTTCTTACAAGTAAAACATCTGGAAACATGTGTAATATTTTTTTTTACAATAAAAATACTTTTATTCAATTTATTTTATTAATTTACTGCTCGATTTTGAGCCGGCGAGATACTCGTCCGAGTAACGAGCCGGTCCGAGTATCCTAATACTCGACCGAGCAGTATACTCAGTATACTCGCTCATCTCTAATTATGACTGATTGTGATTAATATAATCCACCTGTGTGTAATCAAGGCTCCGTATAAATACAACTGCTCTGTGATAGTCTCAGGCTTCTGCATCATGAAGAGAAGTTGTGGAGAAGTTAAAAACTTGCAATTGGATACAAAAAGCTTTCACAAACTTTAAACATCCCAAGGAGCACTATGCAGCCGATCATATTGAGATGGGAGGAGTATCCGACCACTGCAAATCTACCAAGAACTGTCCGTCCCTTTAAACTTTCATTTAAAACAAGGAGAAGACAGATCAGAGATGCAGCCAAGAGGTCTAAGATCACCCTGGATGCACTGCAGAGATCTACAGCTGAGGTGGCAGAGTCTGTCCATAGGACAACAATCATTTGTACACTGCTCAAATCTGACCTTTACGGAAGAGTGGCAATATATCTATAACATCTTGTTTAATGTTTGCCACAAGCCACCTGGGAGACACACCAAACATGTTGAAGGTGCTCTGGTCAGATGAAACCAAAATCAAACTTTTTTTGCCACAATACCATCACCCTGGATACACCATCCCCACTGTTACACATGGTGGTGGCAGCATCATGGTTTGGGCCTGCTTTTCTTAAACCGGGACAGGGAAGATTGTTAAAATTGACGGGAAGACGGATGGAACCAAATACAAGCGCATTGTGGAAGAAAACCTGTTGGAGTCTGCAAAAGACCTGGGACTGGGACGATCCCAAACATAAAGCAAAATCTACAATGAAATGGTTCACAAATAAACGTATCCAGGTGTTAGAATCGCCAAGTCACAGTCCAGACCAGAATCCAATTGAGAATCTGTGGAAAGTGTTGAAAACGGCTGTTCACATTCTCCATCCAACCTCACTGAGCTCGAGCTGTTTTCCAAGGAAGAATGGCCAAGAATTTCAGTCTCTCCATGTGCAAAATTCATAGAGAAATACCCCAAGCAACTTGCAGCTGTAATAGTAGCAAAAAGTGGCGGTGAAAAGTATTAATTTAAGGGGGCCGAATAATATTGCATTCCCACTTTTAATTTTATTATCTTTTACTAAAGTTTTAAATATCCAATAAATTTCAGTTCACTTCACAATTGTGTCCCATTTGTAGCTCCCGATGTGGCACGGGATAGTAAATAACTGGTCTTAGCTACAACAAAATAGAATAGGTTAAAAAAATATTTTATATGTATCTTTATCTTGTGTCAGACTGTCACTGACTGTCCCTTTTGTATAAACTTTTTTGACACTCTCATTCCAGTGACTGTCTGTCTGCCACTCTCATTCCAGTGACTGTCTGTCTGCCACTCTCATTCCAGTGACTTTCTGTTTCTGACACTCTCATTCCAGTGGCTATCTGTCTCTGACACTCTCATTCCAGTGACTGTCTGTCTGTGACATTCACATTCCAGTGACTGTCTGTGACACTCTCATTCCAGCGACTGTCTGTCTCTGACACTCTCATTCCAGCGACTGTCTGTCTCTGACACTCTCATTCCAGTGACTGTCTCTGTCTCAGAGACAGTCACTGGAATGAAAGTGTCAGAGACAGAGACAGTCACTGGAATGTGAGTGTCAGAGACCGACACAGTCACTGGAATGTCTCGGTCTTTGACACTCTCATAACAGTGACTGTCTCAGTCTTTGACTGTCACTTTGTCTATGGGGAGATTTAGAAGAAGTGTCTGAGAGCATAACTGCTCTAGTTGCCCATGGCAACCAATCAGAGCTCTAGTTTCCTTCTTTGCTCAGCTGTTTATAAAATTACAGCTGATTACTGATTGGTTTCCATCGGCAACTGGAACAGTTGTACCTCAGATATTTCTGATCAATCTTACCTCACACATAAGCGTCTTATACTTATTGCCTGTAGTAGCCAATCAAAGTTCAGAGCTCATATTAATGACCTGTGGCAGAACAGCAACCAATCACGGCTCCGCTTCCAACTGCCAGAGCAGCAGGAAACAATGGCTCCTGTATATGGTGGGTAATAAGTGGATTTTGGAAAGTGCGGGGTGAAAATTTCAGCTCAAAACTAAGTATATGACATTCCCAAAGTCACAGGCAACAACTGTGCAAAATTTGGTGATTGTAAATGCGAAGGTACAGATTCCTTTAGCGGGCATACATACATACATCTTTTTAAATTGCAAGGCTACTGAGGAAGAAGCATTGCGCTTTGAAACGCGTCTAGCCATTATCCACAAATTACTGGACTCTTACAGAACCTAAATATCCTCACAATTTGATCCACTACACCACCCTCGATATAAATACAAGAAAACTTTCACCTACGAGTCGTGGGTGGGCTCGAGCCTATTGTCTGGAACGTTGCATGTTCTCAAGTGCGACATCCTCCGCGGCATCTAACAGACACAGAATCTACACCGTGAAAGGAGGAGAGCGAGGAGTGTGAAACGTACGAACTTGTTTCCCGTGGAAGCGCTCCCGGAGGACATACATACCGCACCAGGTAAGGCCATTGTCACACACAACCATGCCTGGCTTCAGGTTCAGCGGGCCAGCCACAGCATCCGTCTGCGCCGTGATGCCCGTAATAGATCTTGGCGGTGTGCTTTTATCGCCTAGGCCTCAGCAGTTTGAGCACACTGCTGTCGCTTAGCGATGGCATTGCTGCTGTGCCTTGAGCTACGAATGATGGCGCCATCCAACGATGGTAATTCGGAGGAGGAGGAGGTGGAGAGGGTGGGAGGAGGAGAGGCATAGTAGGACTTTGAAGACATGGACCGAGGTAGGTAGGCCCCGCAATGCCTAGGCGTCGCGAAGTAAGTAATGAGCGGCCCCAGGGTCAGACTAGGTCCAGCCTCCCACCAAAGTTAACCCAATGGGCCGTCAGCGATATATAGTGGCCTGCCCGCATGACTCTGTCTACGTTTTGTCCAGTGGTCAGGTGCGACTCGTGTCAGAAACGGCTTTGGGTCAGGGCACCGGATGATGTTCACTGACACGGCTTGTGAGGGCTGGGACGGCAAATCGGGAAAAGTAGTGGAGGCTGGGGACCGAATACCGAGGGGCGGGCCGCCGCCATGAGGCTTGAAAGGACCTCGGTCTCTTACCAGCCTTGGGCCAGCATCATCGCAGGCTAAGCAACTTGGAGATGTGGGACGTTGAGAGCTGTGGCGATGTGGGTGATGTGGGTTGACAGCAGACATGATACTTCCCTTTGCGCTCCAGCGCTGGGGTAGGAGAGGGACTGAAGCTGAAGTGGACGGATTCTTGGGAGGATGTGGAGGGGAACGATGAGGGGTTTCGCAACGGGAGGTGTTTCGGCCGTGGTCCTGGGCAGGGGACTGACATAGCAGAGACACAGGGGGAAAGGAGAAGTGAGGGTGTGCCGGCGGAGGGTGAAAGGGCTGGTGCCATTGAGTGGGGTTGTTTGCAATTCCATAATGCCTGACGCATACTGGGGTAGTTAAGTTAGTAGTGGTGGAACCCTGCATGATCCTGTTTGGCAAAGGTTGCACACCACAGTCCGTCGAGTCATCCGGTTGTATTCTCGAGCCAACGAGAGTTTGCGAGGACGCTAATGCTCGAACGAGCACTTAAGCATTAGGACGAGGATGTTCTCGCTCATCTCTAATAGTTACGCTTTAACATGTAACATGGTGTGGCTGGTCTTATGTTGATCAATTGGTGGCAAGTATGTGATTTATAGTGCTACATTCACACGAACGTATGGGGGGCGTATATACGGCATATATATATATCCCCCATACACTTCTGGCCTCACGGCACCGTACGGGAGCGGTACAGTGCAGCACACGTGCAGCACTGTACCGTTCCGTAGCCATAGAAAGACATGTCCTATCTTTCTACTGAATATTTGGCCGTGCGCTGTGAATTCCTATGGAGAGGGGCCAGGGTGAGCAGGGCTCATACCCTGCTCCTCTCCCCGACGACGATGTATGCCCACTGTACTATGGTACGACGGGCATACATTGTGTGAATGTAGCCTTAAACAGAGGTACCTAAAGCCAAACGATTTTAATGGGTACTGATCAGAAAATTAAGAAACTTTGCTCTTTAAACCCAGGCAGCATGGATTTCTACTTTTATGTACTATGCTGAGGAAATTAAATAAAAGACCCCACTTCTTTCAGTTGTAGACAATTTCTGGGGCTCATATCTTGAAGCTCTTTCCTGTTTACATATATATAAAAGCTCCACACAATGCGGATTTTGTGGCGCATCGGCGTGGCACGCACGCAACGGAAATCAGGGGACACGTGGCCGAACGAAAAAACGGACGGATCGAAAACACCGCCGCATTTTTTGTATAAAACAAAAAAAATCTTAGGTCGCTGCGGAGTTGCACATTACCTTCACTCAGCCAGAAGCCGATGACTCCAGCGCGTTCCGATGCTTTTTCAGCGCAGCAGCGCCACCTGGGGGGACGGCGGAGGACACCTAGATGCCGCGCACGTGGAGGCAGGCGCCATCACATATTAAAAATCGATTACAAATAGAATAGTGAACGTTTCCAGCTCCGAACAGAAGAGAAAGAGATTGATCAACCAACCGTGAGTGATTTAGACTGTTAAAACTATCATATTCATTTTTGACAACAACAACTGTAAGAGTCTACAACAACGTGTACGGCCCGTACACTTTGGTTTGCAACATAAAAACCTCCTGGAATAACCAATTTAACTCTTAAACCAATTTGTTTTTAACATTTCATTTTTTTATTTTTTATTTTTAAATGCATGCAATTTTATGCTTTTGTTAATTTTTCTCATCCCATGAATTTCTCATCCCCATGTGACATTTTCAGCTCTATGAATTTTTTCTTCTTTTAATGAATTTTCCTTGAGGAACATAGGACTCCCCACGTGTACGGGACTACCATATTTACTATATATAGAGATTCAATCGATAGAAGGAATAGAAAGTGTGTACTACATTGCTACGAAATTGTTTAATACATTGTTTACCAACATTTGTTACAAACAATGTTTAAAACATGTTTACAAAAACTCTTTATACGCTCTAAAGGAATCCTGTCAACTAGCACATATATCATTCAGTTCGAACTAAGTAGTCGATATCTATATGTAGAGTATTCTTTACATGTGAGCTGTTTGGTAACGCGGATTTTGGTGTTTACATTGTTCATTTAATTTTATCAATGTCGCATATTTTAAGAAAACTATTAGAAATTAAAAAAAACCGTTTTACTTTGTACATCTGAAACGTTTTGATTGTGCCCACACCCATTTAAAAAGATTGCTTATTTTCCGGGTCTCATTCGGTGTGTTGAGACTATTGTGGGGCTGCACTCAAATCGGCACAACGAGATGATAAGTGCCACCATACCTGATTTAAAACCCATATACATACATACATACATACATACTGTACACACACACATACGTTCAACATTATATATTAGATATTTGAAGCCTGAAATGTGGCCAAAGGTAGAAAAGTTCAAGGGGGCGGATTACTTTTGCAAGGCACTGTATAAGCTCAAAGTCATCCTCTTAAACACACGATACAGATCTCTATGGGAGGGAACTCTGTAGCCTGATATTTTGAGCAGGATTTCTTATTTTCACATAACTCCCCTCAAACAATATTAAAAATGATATTTAATGATGGTTACGCTTTAACATGTAACATGGTGTGGCTGGTCTTATGTTGATCAATTGGTGGCAAGTATGTGATTTATAGTGCTACATTCACACGAACGTATGGGGGGACGTATATACGGCATATATATATATATCCCCAATACACTTCTGGCCTCACGGGCACCGTTACGGGAGCGTACAGTGCAGCACCGAGCAGCTGTTACCGTTCCGTAGCCATAGAAAGACACTGTCCTATCTTTCTACTGAATATTGGCCGTGCGTGTTTGAATTCCTATGGAGAGGGGCCAGGGTGAGCAGGGCTCATACCCTGCTTCTCTCCCCGACGACGATGTATGCCCGCTGTACTATGGTACGACGGGCATACATTGTGTGAATGTAGCCTTAAACAGAGGTACCTAAAGCCAAACGATTTTTAAGGGTACTGATCAGAAAATTGAAAACTTTGCTCTTTAACCTCGCGCATGGATTTCGACGTTTATTACTACTGTAGGGAAAATAGTACAACAGACCCCACCTTCTTTCCCTTAATAAATCCCGGCCGGACCCGAATCCAGCGCAGAGAACGCGCCGCTGTATCGCGAATGGACCGGGTAAGTAAATCTGCCCCATTGTCTCAGATTTATTAAACTGGCCGCACCAGTTTTCTGCCTGGATTTGCTGCGGTTGAAACGCGGGTCGGGGTTGCATGCCAGGTAATAGCTTGTCCTTTCAGCCTCCCATACTGCCTGTACCTTTGCTGTTTTGTCATTTATCTCCGTACTATTGCGAGTTTCACTTCTTCAGTGCTATTCAGGCTTTATTGTTTATTTGTGCCGCTTACACTGCATGTATTATCGCCGCTTTGGTGTTTATTCATATATTTATGTGAGTTTAACTCCTTCAGTGTTATTCAGGCTACATTGTATTTGGCTATATTGCCTTCACACTATTGTCACATATACTTTGCATTTTGGACCTATTACCTGGCGTGCATTTGCTCTTTCTGAGATGTACTCATTTTAGATATATGTTTTATTGTTTTTATATTGAATAAAGATTATTCCTATATTTTGGTTTGTAGCCTTGGTTCTTTTTTCCTCTCTTCCTTTTTTTTGGTAGTTTTTGCACCAGAAAGACTGCTTGCACATGTATTTATGTGTTTGCGCCATAAGGTGTGTTGCTGTAATATAGGTAGCGCACGGTCTGCACTTGCACAAGAACGCTTCCTTTAGGACACAAAATTCTGCACCTAATGGGGCATTCTGGTGCCAATTTGGGGCATTTTGGGGTACCTTTATAACAACGATTCGACAGAATGGTGTCGCCCGATGTATGTTAAAGTTGCACATAAAAATGACGCCCACTTCCAGAGCATTTCAGTGTGCGCCAGATTAATGAAGAACATGCACCACTCTATATTAATATGGTGCACTCTACACACTCGAAAGGTTTGCACCACTTTTGTTAAATATGGCAAATTGACTAATCAAACTTTACTTCTAGACAATAATCCTCCCAAAATCATTACTTGCTGTAAGGGTTTCTTTTCATTAAAGGAAAACTTAGAAGTATTTTGAGAGAATCTTCCACAGTGAATACATTCGGTCCCAGATGCTTTTTATTCTTCACTTGGGCTTCATGGGTTTCTCTGGCACAAATCTGTCCTTCTAGGCACAGAATGGGCAATCCCTTGATCCCCATCAATTGTCACCCAGAGCTTGGGCCACTTTGACCGCAAATAGTGGGGAAGTCAGAGCTAATCCTTTGGAGGAACCACGGGAAAAGAAAGGCAACAATAACCAAGTCAAGCGTAAAAAATGAAAGAGAAGTCTCTATTATCACTCACTACATTTCCCAGCGATGTACTGAGAAAATCAGCTAGTTGATGATTCGAGTCAGACTCCCAGAGAGGAATCTGAGGTCGTGCTGGGTTGGTAGACTCACACGATGTAAGGAGCAATATCATAGAGCAAAAGGCCTCTTCATTTACCAAATCCTCCTTTGCCATAACCATTAAATACAGACTGACTTTATTCTGTATGGAGTGATGATGGGGAGAAAGAGATCACTCACTGAGCTTTAAAGAGATGTGCCAAGGAATTAGGGGCACACTGCTGAGCTAAAGAATTGGGCCTGCTGTGAGGTGTATTTTATATACATATATATGTATACCTTTTATGTGACATTTTTAGCTGAGCACAAATAATATGGCATGAAATATAATAATCCATAAATATGTGGTTATAATTGCAGGACCATGTTAAGAAATGTCTTAAATCTGTCTTTACATGCAGTTGATAAGAAATATAAAACACAATACTTGCTTAGTTGGATATAATGGTAACTGAAATATTATATATTACCACATATGGTCCTTTTTCTAACACAGTGTAACAAATGTATATATTTATAAATAAAAGTCAAATATATTTATATTAAAAGATACTATATATACAAGGCCAATATAATCAATGGAGTTTGTGTTATACAACAAGAATATATACAATACAATACACTTGCATTTATGAAGGATGTGATGTATATCACATTTGTGTAGTACTATTTTATTATAAAAGGGGTCTATAGATAGAATTGTGCATGCCATAGAAGGTTTAGGAAAGCTCCCTGTTAGCTCAGGTCCTGAAAATAAACTCCTTATTCCGCCCCATTACATTACTTAATTTTACACATGCACAATATCCAAGAGCAAGGATTTCCCAGAAAACCTTCCTGTTTATATGTGCAAGGATCAGCCGATTTAATAGCTGCAGGATATAAAAAGAAGAAACAGCAAGACTTTTTAAGAGTCTGCAAGCATTTACACGCTGACACCTACAATTATCCAAAGTAAGGCTCTGATCCCTGCACTTGTGAGCCAAGGCAGCGCAATGTTAGCAAGGATTCCCAGCAGACAATGGGCATGTCAAGTGTTCTTTGGACTGATTGGTTTAAGGAACCGAAACAACTTCATTCAAGCAAAATATGTTTTTTATTTTATTCCAAAACTTTCTTAGTGAAAGCTAAAAAATATAAAATGTAATTTTACAGGCCACACAGTTTTTTAAAACAGGGAACATTATATCAAACGCATGGAACAAATAGAAATGGCTTGATAGACATGACACCTTAGTAAGAAACCTAAGGTGGGCATGTCATTTGTAAAGAATTTTATATAAACCCTTACTTGGTTCTGTCATTGATATTTTCAAAGAAAATCCTCAAAAGGCATTCTACCAGGTCAAATGCATATAATATGAAAGCCTACAGAATGAGAATAGATTATTCAGGTCTTTTTTTGTGCAGTTGGGCTTATTACACAATGATTCATTGGATATGCTAGTATAAAGACTATTACTAATCATCTCTGCTTTATTCCATCTCATAATTTAGGGATATTTTATGGCGATCTATTGCACTTATTTATTTAGTTTCGTTTTACATTTTCTGATTCCTGTAGCAAAAAGAATTGATAAAGCCAATTGCTACTAACCACTGTGATTCCCTTCTGTGGTTTTCCATATGTTGATGGTTGGTGACCCGTATAAAGGGCAAGGGCAGCTTACCCTCATCCTGGCCATAGTTTAAAAAATAGGGGGATGCCAGATGTGAGGTTAAAGAAGAACGCTGGTTTACACTGCACATCACAGAGAGGGATTCTATTTAACCTCTTCACCCTCCATACATGTTATCTAATCTGCACCTTACATCTATATTCCTCAGCAACTGATTTGTAAAATCTGATTACACACTTCTGGATATTCTTTGATTCAACATTTTTCTCAGGCCTTCATTTTAAAAAACAGTTAATAAAAAATATAGAGGAAAGTTACCCAAATAAAGTTGATCTAAAATGTGTTTCTTTATCCTGTTTATTTACATCCTTACTTCTTACTAGTTAAATTGTGTATAAATCAGCTTTCCTTCTAGTACTCACACTGCCAGTAGATAGATAAGGAATACTTGTAAAGTTTCTAGTGACTTACCGTAGCTCTTTACAGACAATTACTGGATTGTCATTTTCCCAAAAAATCCAAATAAAAATAAAGTAAAAATAAAAATAATGTATGTAAAATAATAGTCTGAGTTCATTAAGTATTAATTTTAAGTACTAAGATACAAATACAATCACATCTGCTGTACCCCTGTAGATAGTTAGCTTAAAATAAAATAAAAAAACATTTGTAGCCACTGCTTCTCAGTATATTGAACTTTATGTTCAGTGTTTCCTAGTTTGTGGTTAAAGTTTTAAAAGATTTCTGAAGTGTTTGGCTGGGGTGCAGGGAACTGATTCTCACCTTGGCTCACCTTCTATGTAAACTATGCATCTTTGCTTCTTTTTTACCACATAGTGTATTTGCCTTTTCTGCTCTGAAAGAGAATACTGTATATAGCAGTGCTGCAAGACTAATGTCTCCTACTGGATTGTACTACAGTAGCTGTGGTCAATCAGGTTCCAGCTATCTCTTTAAACACCCTCATACACATGTATGCTCATCACATCCAAGCATGTATGTGTAATAAACTAAGGGAATGCTGCTAGAAGAACCTCAGAACAAAAGGACTGGGCAGCTAAGATCCAACTTGCATAATATTTATCCCTCCCATCTGCTATTGGGGGAGGGGGCTAGAGGCCTAATAAACATTAGATGGTCATCCTAACCTGTCAATAATTGTGTATTTGGATTATTATTAGGGGCCTAACAGGACCATATGCTGCAACAACATTGAGGCACATTTACTAAGGGCTTTGCACCAGTTTTCTGATGGACTTTGCATGTTCTTTTAGGTGTAAACTGCTTACACAGGTATTTAAGAAGTGTCTGCACCACAAATGTGTTGCACGTGACCGTTTTGAGGCGCAGCTGCACTAGCCATGCAACACCAAATTGGGGGGCATTCCGGTGCTCAGTCCGACCATGTGCCTGATTTACATAAAAAGTCTGTTGCACGCCCTATTTTAAAGGTGGACCACAAAAATGTTGGTGAACTCTCTGGGGCCAGTGCAGGGAAGTGGCAAATTCATGATTTCTGGCGCACATTCTTAATGAATCTGGCGCACCGAGCATTATACACAGGCAGAGCACTTTTAGTGCACTTTCCCACATTCTTGGTAAATGTGCTCTATTGTTCTCATATTTTACCAGAAAGGTACAGAAAATACTCCATACTTGAACAAAAAATATACACTACGGAGATAACATCATTATACACTCACCGGCCACTTTATTAGGTACACCTGTCCAACTGCTCGTTAACACTTAATTTCTAATCAGCCAATCACATGGCGGCAACTCAGTGCATTTAGGCATGTAGACATGGTCAAGACAATCTCCTGCAGTTCAAACCGAGAATAAGTATGGGGAAGTAAGGTGATTTGAGTGCCTTTGAACGTGGCATGGTTGTTGGTGCCAGAAGGGCTGGTCTGAGTATTTCAGAAACTGCTGATCTTCTGGGATTTTCACGCACAACCATCTCTAGGGTTTACAGAGAATGGTCCGAAAAACATCCAGTGAGCGGCAGTTCTGTGGGTGGAAATGCCTTGTTGATGCCAGAGGTCAGAGGAGAATGGGCAGACTGCTTCGAGCTGATAGAAAGGCAACAGTGACTCAAATCGCCACCCGTTACAACCAAGGTAGGCAGAAGAGCATCTCTGAACGCACAGTACGTCGAACTTTGAGGCAGATGGGCTACAGCAGCAGAAGACCACACCGGGTGCCACTCCTTTCAGCTAAGAACAGGAAACTGAGGCTACAATTTGCACAAGCTCATCGAAATTGGACAGTAGAAGATTGGAAAAACGTTGCCTGGTCTGATGAGTCTCGATTTCTGCTGCGACATTCGGATGGTAGGGTCAGAATTTGGCGTCAACAACATGAAAGCATGGATCCATCCTGCCTTGTATCAACGGTTCAGGCTGGTGGTGGTGGTGTCATGGTGTGGGGAATATTTTCTTGGCACTCTTTGGGACCCTTGGTACCAATTGAGCATCGTTGCAACGACACAGCCTACCTGAGCATTGTTGCTGACCATGTCCATCCCTTTATGACCACAATGTACCCAACATCTGATGGCTACTTTCAGCAGGATAATGCGCCATGTCCATAAAGATGTGAATCATCTTTCTGAACATGACCATGAGTTAACTGTACCAAATGGCCTCCACAGTCACCAGATCTCAATCCAATAGAGCATCTTTGGGATGTGGTGGAACAGGAGAGTTCGCATCATGGATGTGCAGCCGACAAATCTGCGCAACTGTGTGGATGCATCATGTCATATGGACCAAAATCTCGAGGAATGCTTCAGCACCTGTTGAATCATGCCACGAAGAATTGAGGCAGTTTGAAGGAAAAGGGGGTCCAACCCAAAAGCGGAGGAGTTGCTATATGGATTAATGTTGAAGATTTTAGATAGAGATGTTGTAACATGCGGGAACCAAAATGAGGCGACAGTGCACAGTGTGCCCAGCCACAGCTTATAATGGCGGCGCCAGCATGTCCAGAAGGTGGACATGTGTATGTGTGTGGTGTTACAAAATCCTGCACGTGGGCCAGAATATGAGGTCAATGTGGTGCCCCTAGACCCACCCACAATTTGGTTTCAACCCCTGGTCCAAGCCCCGCCTGTAACCCCACCTAGTGCCATCTTGGTACACCCATAGTTCAACCCTATACCCCTATTACATCTCCGAGTCAAAACTATCAGGGTCCAGCCCCTGTGGCCTCACAAACGGAACATGGAAAAGGAATGTACTGGGTGAAAAAAATTAATGAAGGCCCCACCCCCGTGTTCATGGGACAGTCAAGAAGGCAAGCCCCTAAGCAGAGACATTCTCCCAGCCACCAGCCCTCCTCTAAATATGCATGGTCACTAGTACACACAGGCACAGACAGGGGGGAATTATGGCAGGAGCTCCAGGAAGCTGTCTGATGCGTAGGTCAGTATACGGTCAGATGATGAGGAGGAAGGAAGAAGAGCATCAGGTCATACGCTTCCAAGAAAACCCAACTTCAAAGCCCTGCCCATCTCTAAAGCACGCGTCCCAAATTTCACAACCCACACGCTACAGTCCCGGTCCCCGAGGAATTACCCACACATTCTGACCCGAAGTGTGCTCCTGTCGGTAACTAAGGAGTAATAGCAATTTCTTCACAATCATTGACGCCCGCCCGCCCACCCATGCTAGAACAGGAAAAGTGGGTCCCTAGGCTCACTGGATGTATAATAAACCCATACAGGAAGGCCAGCTAATTTTACCCTGGGGGCATGGGGATATAACTACCCATGAAGTAGGGGCATTAGTGAATCCAGCCAACACGAGCCCTTAAACATTATGGAGGTCTAGCCAGGGAAATAAGCAAGAAAGGGGGTCCCCGATCAGCGTGAGCGCACACAATTTATACAGTAATGGTATCTTGAACAGGAGCTGTGGTAGTTGCATAATTCCGGGTATTTACCACGCATGTCCTTCATGCAGTAGGCCATTTGGGATGGGGCAGGAGTGGAGATTACGAGCTCAGCACTCCCGCCCCCCCGGCAGCACGTCTGGAATTCATTAGTTTCTGCTCTTAACAGTGGAAACACCGGAAGGCCTCGCAGAAGTGTGTCCCTACCCATTTATATCCCTAGGAATTACAATATCCGTAGCTGAAGTGTTAAAATACATTTGCAGACTGTCCTTCAATTCATAAAATCCTCTGAATCAGCAGACATAGAAGAGATTAGGTTGGTTTCCAATTCCCCTCCCACCACTCAAATTCTGTGTCACACCGCTAAACAGATGGGACTGGTGGATAATGAAGATGTTGTCCCTGTAACCCCTGTAAACATAGTGCAACCAGATGAAACCGAGATTACAGTAAGATATGTCCCTTTTAGTCCCAAACAGTTGGACTCACTGGTGGAAAAACTCCCCGAACCTGATAAATTCCCTATGCAGTTTGTCCGGATACTGGACATTAATAGGAAAATATTTGGGGGAACTTGGAAAGATTTGTTTAATGTGATTACTGTTAGGGCACCTGAGACCTATCTCAAAACAATACTCCAACATATAGACGCATCTAAAATCACTGATCAGACAACACATGATTCAGGCATACAATTTATTGAGCAATTAAAAGGGTGGGCACAAGCTTGTCTCAGTGATCAAGTGGGGCCTGGTTTGGGCCTGCCCCGGATACTGCTGACGCTGTCGGTCCCTGCGGGAAACTTGCCATTGTTGTGGCCAATTCTCTGAGTGATAATTTGGGCTGGGGCCTGGTCCATTATATGGACTAGGTTGCTGTTGCATCATAATGGGGATCCCCCCTTCATCATCCTCCTCCTCACTATCTTCCCCTGTTGTGTAAAGGCGAAAAGGTATCGGCAGCTTTCGTGCAATGGCACACTGAAAAAGGCGTTTGCCAAATCAATAACAGTGAATAATTTGTCACTCTCGGGGACTAGCATGGTGTACCTAATAAAGTGGCCGGTGAGTGTACATTGTACATATAAATAATCCTTCCATGCCAAACCAAACATATTCAAAGGGAAAAATATGAAAGTCATAGTAGTAGTAGAGAATGCAATTTTGTGCAAAAGTTAACAAAATAAAAGCTATATACTGTGCAACATTTTTATTTTATTTTTAAATATGATCCTATTTTTAACAATTGCAGGCATATGTATTAGGAGAAAACAATCTAACCTGTACACATATACACAAACAGTACCTTTAAATAGTACTGTACGTTTGTATAGAATATATGCATTGTCAGCCCCCTTGTCACTGCTGACTATATATAGGTAACCAACGCCAACACATGTGCAACATCCCCCACCAGGGCCTAGCCTTTTCTTGCGGCCTGGAGGCAGCCGTGGCCCAGAATACCGGAATGGCTGGCAATTGCGGCCTAGGCACGCTGATGTCATGGTGCTTCGTATGGGGACCTCAGGACTGTCCAACAGCCTGGCTGGTCTCCAGTAGGTGGTGTGTGCAAGACATATGGAGGGAGAGACTGAGGTACTGATCCCTGGGGCAACCCCTAAGTGTCTGTAAGATGTGTCCCTGGGTAATGGATAGGGAGCCTGTGGTGGTAACAGGGATCAGAAGGAGGCAACGTTGCGCAAAATAACTGTTCTTTATTGAACAACAGCAGGCAACGGGCCTAAACGGTCTCACAGCAGATTCGGATTACTGGAGTGGTCAAGGAGAGCGTAGTAGATGCAGGCTGGGATGGAGCTATGTCCAAGCTGTGGAAGCTGCAGCTCTGAGTCTCCTGACTCTGGTCCTGGTATTTGGTTAAGTGTCAGTACTGAAGGTATACTAAACACTGTCTCTCTCTTCACTCTGTATTCTGGTATTCTAAGAGGATCTGCTGTCTAGGGAGAGCTCGGTTCCAAAATGCTTAGCTCCTCCCTCCCCAGGGGTTTTGTTCTCCTGGTAAGGTGGTAGCACCTCTCCATTCACACTCCAGTGTACATTGCAGAAACATAATTGGTCAATAACTTAGACCCACTTAACCTAATGACCCAGTGCTAGAACTTTCTAGAAGATTTGCAACTCCCTTCATCAGCTCCTAACCTGGAGAGGGTGTTCTTCACAACTTACCCGCCTATGTATTGGCAGGGGTGTTGCACATGCCATCTGTATATAGGTAGCCCACACTAGCACATGCCATCCATATATATGTAATCCATGCCAACACATGCTGTCTGTATAAAGGTAGCCCACGCCAGCACATGATGTACTTGTATAGGTAGCCCAAGCCAGCCCATACACTGACTATATAGATTGTAGCTCATGCTAGCCCATGCCCTCAATATATAGGTAGTAGCCCATTCTCCCAGTGTATAGGTAGTAGCTCATGCTCTCAGTATATAGGTATTGCTAATGTGCTACCCCCCAGGTCAGAATCCGAGGGTGGCACCTTAAGTGATTGCCTACTCCTCTTCCTGGCCCTGCTTACAGCCAAGGAAAACCTGAAAGTCAGTGGCCATATTTAATAAGGTGCTTGCACCAGATTTCTGATGGGCTTTGCATATTCTTTTCAGTGCAAACTGATAGCACAGATATTTAAAAAGCGCCTGCACCCGATATGTGTAGCATGAAACCTTTTTGTATCCCTGCTGCACTATTTTTCATGTGGCACAAATTTCTGCACTGAATGAGTGTTCAGGTGCTCTGTTGGACATTTATCATGCAAAGTCAGACAGAAATGTGTTGCATGCCCCATGTTAAAGGTGCACCAAAAAAAAGTGTAGCACTCTGTTGGTACATTGCAGATGGCCCCAGATTCATGAAGAACATCTTGAATCTTGCACCCTCTGCACACTACACAGTTTGCACTGTTTTAGTATATGTGGGCCATTATCTTAGAACATTTTAATAATTAACCCAAAACACCCTTAAAGGCTTCCTAATCTTTTTAAAACGTCCCCTAGTCTTGTTCAGTAGTCCACCATGGGAAAGACTCTGATAAAGAATCTGCCTGTTTGCAGAGTGCTGTATCAAAGCATATTAAAGAAAACTCAGAAGAAACTCTGATCTTGTGGATGAGGGCTAGCCTCGGTGCATCTGTGGTAAGTGATGAGAGCAGGGCCCATTGGATTCACCACTCCTTCAATGTGCCTGTCCAACATTTGATGCTATATAATACTTTATAGGGTGATAATAGTTTGGATGAGACGCTATTAAGATGGTATATGTATAGGTTCCTTTCTTGACCTTGCTGCTACATGGTGCTACTTCTTGTGATACCATGATTACTGAGGTGGATGTCTTAAAGTGTAAGTGACAATTGTTTCTTGTGTTCTATGTATATTCTACTTACTGTCATATTTCGTTTATACATGTTTTTAGGTATTTAAAAAAATTAAACACCTTTAATTAGAGTTGAAAAAAAGTGTAATGAGATTGCATTTCCACAAGCTCTAACTCGCAATCTAGTAAACCAATAACGCGTCGATTTAAAGGCTTAAGTTGTAATGATGTTCCGGAGATGTAAATAAAGAGGAAGAATTTTTTCAAACCTACCCTGGTGGCTTTTTACGAGTGCCGAAATATTCTGTGTGTTTTCCAATAATTTGTTCTGGTATACTCACACACAATGGGGCAGATTTACTTACCCGGCCCATTCGCGATCCAGCGGCGTGTTCTCTGCGCTGGATTCGGGTCCGGCCGGGATTCATTAAGGTAGTTCCTCCACCGTCCACCAGGTGGCGCTGCTGCGCTGAAAAGCATCGGAACGCACTGGAGTTCACCGAGCCGGGCTGAGTGAAGGTAAGTGCAAGCTCCGCGACATATTTTTATTTTTAAAAGCAGCGATTTTTCTGAATCCGTCGGGTTTTCGTTCGGCCACGCCCACCAATTTCCGTCGCATGCATGCCAGCGCCGATGCGCCACAATCCGATTGCGTGCGCCAAAATCCCGGGGCAATTCAGGGGAAATCGGCGCAAATCGGAAATATTCGGGTAACACGTCGGGAAAACGCGAAACATGCAAATTTTGCACCTCTCAAATTTTGCCACCTTTCATGTTCCATTTATAATACTTGTATTTTTTAATGTGAGCAGCCTTTTGATTCCCTTAGCCTTCAGTACCAACTGTTTCCTTCATAGCCATAGGTTCCTTGACCAATGGTGGTGCACCGAAAAGTGTGTCGGGATGCCTGTCATGTGGGTAGATGCGGGATTCTCTTGTCATAGGTAAGTGTCCATTTTTGCTACTTTAAGACAGTAACTACCAGCTATTAACGAGGGAAGTATACTCTATCTTAGCCACATTGGGGGTAGCCACATATGGCAGAAACATATGCTTTGATATTCCTTGTGAACATGTAGTGCCCTGTAACAAAGGAACATTGAACTTTGGACATTTGTGGACATTGTAATATTTCCCCTATGCAAACTCAGCACTTCTTACTTTATTTTACAGTACATCAAGGGTTAACTTGCATTAGTCTATAATCTTTTCTTCTATACATTCTGTTTATTACTACTGTATCTGTATAAACTAGTAGTAGCAGGTTAATGAACATGGAGATACATTTCTGACTATATATCTCTACCTCTCAGAGAAGCTAGTAGTAATTTTCCATATATTATTTTGCAGAAGAAAACAGACTTGCTAACCAGACAAGCTGGCATTTGGACCTTTAGAATGACAGGTGCTGTCTGGAAACTTGTCTACACTTTAGAACTCTGCTGCCATATAATATTATGGGGACTCAATGTAAGTCCATGGGAGAATGCCTTGTCATTGGTTTTGTGCTAAAATGTAACAACTATTCCCCCATTAGAAAGTATATAAGGAGAATAGTCCCAGTTCTTAGTGTCTTCCAGTTAGGGAACAGGGCTTGGAGGAGAAAACTGCCATAGAGCCTGGGTTCCTAGCCTGTGACAAGGGTAACAGTCTTCTGAGAAAGAAAAGGGACTGCTAACCCTGATTCTCTGGATTTATTTCCCAATGGGGTGCACCATGCCTTAAAATCCCTTAAGAGAAGCAACAAATGGTGACACCTCAATGGTTCCTGGTGGACCCAGCATAGCGTTGAGGCTACCCCTAACACAAACAGGATTCAGTACAATGACAGCAGTAAATTCATCCCGGATCAAGACAAGACAGTCATTGCCAATCTGTATCTTGAGCCCATCGAAGCATCGGCATGTTTCCACAAGCAAGTTACTTACTAAGGAAAATATCCTATACTGCTAGCTAAAGACTCGCTACTGAAGGAGTGAGCTACTACCATGTTTACACAAAATAAGACAGTGTTAAATACTATTTTTTACTAAGTCTTATTTTCAGGGGATTTCTTTTTTCCATGAACAACAATTCACATTTATTGTTTAACAAAAAATCACCATGTATTAATATACTGTAGTCATGTCATCACATACATCAGCATAATGCCATACCATCCCTTTTGGAGAGCAGCAACATGTGATGACATGGTTATTGCAGTGCATTAGCATAAACAAGTGATTAAATTATCACATGTTCAAGTCCCATTAAAGAACTAACGAAGAAAGTAAATATAACATAAAAGTAACATATATCATAAAAAAGTAGAAATCAGTAAAAAAACACAACTTATTATGGAAAACATATTAAGTAAAAACTAAAACCTAATCAAACATATAAAAATGTGGCATTCTGACTAAAAGAATAAAGTAAAGGCATACCGTAATTTGGAGCACACAGTTAAATCTATACAAATGAACCCCTCAAGAAACTGTCACGATTTTTTTCATAAATACAGCTAGTGACAGGCTCCCATAGAGCCCTATGAACTAAATGCTGCCCTTCTTTTGGTAAAAAATTGTTTCCCTCTCATCCCCATAAAATTAACTTTGTCATCTTACCTGGCATGCAGTCAGGTCTTGCAGGAGTTAGAGGGGCATGGTCAAGTCCAGCGGCTCCCCTCATGCATCCTCACTATTCAGCACTGCATGTCATGTGACCAGTGTGATATTATCAAAGGTCCTTTACCCACTAACATTTGCTAAATCTACCCCATGTATGTATCTGATCACATGAAATCACAGCATGTCTTCATTGAGGCATGGGGAGGAGTAGAAGTCCATGGAGGCATGCTGTGATTTCATGTGATCAGATGGTGATGCCAGATGCCAGGTAAGATTGATTATATGGGGATATGAGGGAAACCATTTTTAGCTTAAAGAAGTGGGACATTCAGGTTATAGGGGTCAATGGAATCTTGTCACTAGATACTGACAAGAAACTGTGGTGACAGGTTCCCTTAAAATTTACAGCATTTGGAATTTTTTCCCCACTTCCCAGTAAACAGCATGGGATATTAAATACTGACACTAGAAAGTACATAGAAAAAAAAAGAGTTATGGTTTTTTGAAGGTGAGAAGCAAAAGACAAAAACTGAAAAAGTCTTATTTGTAATCTTTCTAGCATTGTCATAAAAGAAAAGGACACTTTTTACCACAGCAGAGATGTGGTAAATGTTAGTTATAAACTAATTTGGGTAGTAAAACTATCTGTTTGAAGATCAGGACATTTTACATTTTGAAATTGCCAAATTTCCCTTTTTCATATATGAATGAAAAACATATCGAGCAATATTTGTCACTAACTTAAAGTACCACATGTGACGAAAAACATTCACAAACTGAACTGGGTAAGGAATAACGTTCTAAAGTTAGTACTGGACGAAGTGACACATGGCATTTTTGGCATGGCAATAGAGCTAAGTCATCAAGGTAAAAATCATGGGTCACTAAAGCATTAATTAATGTATGTTTCTATTTTATACAATCAAGAATTTCACAGTCCATTTTGACTGTATAAAAGAATTGGAATGATGGAAATTCATTCGTGATAATAAAAACAATCCCCAAAAATAATTTCTTCACATAAAATTCTCATTGACAACAGCTGACCACATTGGTCAACGTGCAATAAAAGTCTGCACTTCATTTTCTGGCATTTAGTTATTACTATTCGCTGCGTAGTAACAATGGTAACATCTAGAGTCATGTTTACAAGGTCATATGTTATTCAGTCTCCCCATTCATCTGTATCGGTAATACAGGCATATATCCGTTCAGATCACCTCCAGTATAAAAGGAACACATTGTCCTACACCAGATTTACATGTGGGAGTTTTTTATTGCTATTACTTGATCTTGTTCTCGAAAGCCGCTAGAAGAGATGGAGGGAGACACTCTGCGTCCTAATTAGTGATTTTTGTCCTCTTGTTACAAGGCTCAACATTTCATGCAAATGAACTCTTGAGGGCAGCCACCAATCCTCCTGCTCCAGAATTAACTGACTCTTATGTTTAATCATATGCTGAGCTTCTCTCAGCCCGGCTAGCTTTTTATCTTGATTACTCTAATCAATAAGAAATGATAGAGTAGAATTATAAACTCTATTGGCTTTTAAATGCTGGCGACAACCCTACTAAATGCCTGCTCCCTGTCACTGTTTTTTATTGAGATGATCTTCAGCGGCTGGTGCATGCAAATAGGAGATGCAGTGTTTTATTCTCCCATGCTGATGAGAGGTTTACCTGAATCCCTTTGTTAACCCTTTGTTTGCCTTATTTACAAAACCTTAGTTTCTTTGTGTCAGAAAGACTGCCTTTTACAATGTGCAATGTTAACGTATATTAATAGCATTCCCATGTGCAAGTGCTGGAAAATGTATCACAACTGTATTTGATGTTTTTCTACCTATGTCAGATTGAGGATATTAAAGTTTATTTTTATCTGTGTTCTTTAACATTACAGTCAGTGGATTGATGCGTGTAAAAACTGATAGGATTACGATTTATTGCTCTAAAGATCGGATTGTTCAAGTTATTAGGAAATGGAGACAAAATAAATCTAAAAGAAAATATGAATGACTGCTATTTAATTTCACTTAAAAGTAAAAAATAATAAATATAAATGTTTATTTGTCACAGCAAAATAAAAAAGGGTGAAATCGGATCCTTAGGAATTCCATTTTTCAACTTAAAATTTAAATTTGATGCCGAAACATTATACATTTGTACATATATATCCATATAAATACATTCATATTTTAGTGAGTGAGTATCTGTAGCATAGGAATACATTTTTACAAATTTCTTTCAGCTTAAAAACCTCTTCAACAAATTATCCATGTGTGAACAAGGCCTTAAAGTTTCCAATTGAACCCAAATCACAGACACAAATAATATGGATAATACATAATTGTGAAAAAATGTTTGCACAACAAATATTTCCTTTCAGATTAGTCAGAGAACTGGTCAAATGAAAGCAAGATGTCTAAGTGAAGGAGTTTAGTGAAGTGACACCACCTCTTACTAGGAAATCAGTTCACTTGCATTGTGGATGAGTGTCAAAAGAGGATTACAGAGGTTGCACCTTCTTTCGTTTACGCCATAGCAAGTCAAAAAAAAGAAAGACAATCCAGCCCATTTCACAATGGGATTTCATTTCGTCTCTTGCACCTGCAAACTATTTTATGGGCCAAGAAAAGAACCCTTACACAATAAATGAAAGCCACCTCTCATTTGCCTTTGTGGTTAGGTTTCCACTTGGGGGGAGGTGGCATAAGAAACGATGTGAAAGGACATTAGAGATATTTTATATTCTTTTAAATAAATACAATTAAATCATTGAAGGTACTAAACAGAGATAGTGCAGAGAGGAAACGGACTTGAGGTCCACAGAAGAGCTCTTGTCGTTCTATGTAAATCTAGATAAGCTACAAGTATTTGTACTGAACGAGTTCTCAGTAGAATCACATCCAATTTGGCCTCTCTACGACACTTGTTATTAGGATTGATGGCTACAGCAAAGAGAATTATTCTGGTCTGTAAGCTATCAAGAGCCCACTAATTTCACATTAAAACCCATTGACTGCAACTGCGTGATTGAAGGGTTTTTAACAATTAACATAATCAGAAAATGAGTCGAGATAATTTTTTATTCAACTCATTACTTTTTAATCATGTATGTCTTTTAATTAATATACTTTAAAGTGAAAATAACACACAGACAAAGGATATGATATTGGTCCAGGCATCCTAAGATACAGAATATTCTGCTTGAACATAGTCATTTATTTTATAAAATGCTGAATATATGAAGAGTCAGCCTATTTATACACTCATATATATGAACCTTCAATCAAACACTGACTGAAGGAAATTAGTAGCTACATGTAGGTGTTATCTGCCCCTTGCTGATTGCAGACCGAAATAAGCAAAGTCCATAATAAAGGAATATATGCAAATATGTCAGGTATTCAGCATATACTTTATCAAAGTCTATTCATCTAAATGGTATTACGGTATATAAAATTGTAGCCAAGTAGTAAACAATTTTTCATTGTTGATAAATATTTCAAACATATTTTTTTTCAAACTTTGAAGTTAATTTGAAATAAATTTGAAATAAACTTGAAATAGAATATTATTGTAGTGTATTATATTGTTTAATATTTTATTGCATCACTATTTAAAAGAAAAAAAGACAGGTCATCTTTCTTAAAACATAATGGGAACAAATTATTTTATAAAACCTAAAATTTAGCAAACCCTATTTAAATTAAAAGAAGATGTGGAAACAGCACCTATGTAGTATTTCAATTTCAACATTTCCTTCTTGTTTTTTTTTTCTCTTACTTCTGGCCAAAAGAAGAGTGGCTAATTTATTTGTTCTGCACAATATACAATGAAAGGAAATAATCACTACAAGTAAATGCACCCACTGACATGATTTTGGTTGTCTCTGATTCAGAATATATTATTATGTGCTTGGTTTCTAGTATTCCGGAGGTATTTTCTGTCTTACACATTACCATCCACCTGTTAATACAATGCAGTAAGGTCACAGTGAGATTGACTGAAGCTTTGTGAAGGGTGCAGTAAAATGAGCTAAGTAGACAAAGAGACATTCCATTAGACAATGTGCTTGGAAGGAACAGGTGAGCGGGATGTGTATATGATGCCTCTGTATAGGGTCTAGATCTAAACTGTGAATTCTCCTCACATGCTGTATGGCAATTAAAAAGAGAGTGCTGCCCTCTAGTGAGAGAAAAAAGTATTGTATCATGTCAAACCAAAAGCTGGTTTGACAAGCAATCATCAACTACTCACACTTTGCAGCTTTCCTGCAGTTTTTGAATCCTTTCATCAAATATTTTGAAAACAAGCAGGGTATTAAAAGTAAGTCTAAGGCTCAGTTCACACTACCGTTTCTAGTTTCCTCTTTAAAAAGTTAATAATGGAAATTGAGAGGATTCGTTTTAAATCCCATTGAAATCAATGTAAATGTTTATGTTATCCATTGTCATCAGTTGTACAGTTGCCTCCCCATATCCCTACACTTTAACATATAAAACCAGATCATACTTGATAAAGGTTGTGATGACCTAAACGTTGTAAACTACTTCTGATCTGTATAACATATATTTTTCTTATATTCATATATCTCGATGAAGGCTATGCTATGTGATATGTTTTCTGTACAGTTGTACAGGTATTCGTTAATCTTCTGTTTTATTTACGGAAAAATTACAAACTTGCAGTACTTTTTTTCCGTTTAAAAAAAAAACAGATTCAAAACAGATGATGCCAAACTGACCACAACGGATAACATTAAGTTATTTTTTTTTAGATGAAAGAATAGACAGATATAGATAGAGTGCAATAGTTAATATGTAGATATAAAAATAGATGATAGATTATAGATAAATGTGAGGTATAGAGGGCAAGATAGGTAGGCAGATACAAATGATAGATCAATAGGTAGACTGGTAGTTAGAAATGAGAGAGCGATAGGTAGGTAGATACATCAATAGATAGGTAGATAGATAAAAAAGAAAGATACATAGACAGATAAAAAAGCGAGATCAATAGGTAGATAGATATACAGGCGGTCCCCTACTTAAGGACACCCGACTTACAGACAACCCATAGTTACAGACACACCCCTCTGACCTCGGGGTAAAGCTTTTTGAATGCTTTACTATAGTCCCAGATTGCAATAATCAGCTGTAAGGTGTCTGTAATGAAGCTTTATTAATAATCCTTGGTCCCATTACAGCAAAAAATGTTTAAACTCCAATTGTCACTGGGGCCAAATTTTTTTTTTTGTCTGGATCTACAATTATAAAATATACAGTTTCGACTTACATACAAATTCAACTTAAGAACAAACCTCCGGACCCTATCTTGTACGTTACCCGGGGACTGCCTGTATATCTAATTTTTATCTAAAAATTAGACATCTATAGATGGCAACTATTATGAAGGATAGATAGATAGATTGTTTTGAGGGATGAGTGGATAGTTAGATAGACAGAAAATGAATCTATAGATTGATGTATTGAAAGTTCAAAGTAAAAAGTGTAATTAGATGTAATGGACAATGTCATCCCCTATGGTCAGTTTTGTTACTGTTTATTTACCATCTGTAATCTTTTTGAAAAGGAGGTAAATAAACGGAAATCCTGACAGTAGTGTGAACTTAGCCTAATATGGACTTCTTCTGTGAAGGCTAATTTTGCATAATGTAAAGGCAGTACACGCAGGCGCGATGTGCTGCACTGCGCTGCTAGCACTTACATCAGTGCCTCCCTGTGCCCCTGGAGCCAGCCTGCATGCTCACTTCCCTGGCTCCAGCGGCGGTCTCCGCGGTCCCTCCGCTCCAGCACTCGCGTCCCCGTTTCATCGGGCGTGCCTTCGCCAGCTCTGTAAGATTTAAATGGCCATTGCGCCGATAATTGGCGCTGGCTAGCTTTCTGCCCTGATAAATTCCTACCCCTCCCTGTGTCCCCTGCCGGATCTTTGTGCTTCTATGCCTGAGAGAAAGCTGTGTCCCTTGCCCTGTGTGTTTATCCTGATTTCCGATTGTGACCTTGATTCCGTTCCTGACTTTTCTCCTGTGCTGCCTGTCCTAACCTACCACTAAGTCCCCGACTCTGATCCTCTGCTGTCTGTTTCAACCTCCTGCCTATATTTGATCATGGTTTTGCCTTACGCCTTGGCCACTGCGGACAAAGTTGCACCTGTGGAGTGACCTGGTGGTACCACGCCGCTGCAAGTCCAACCCGCTTTGCTTAGGGCTCTGGTGAAAAGCAGGTACGACTTAGACTCTGCTCCCGCATCCAGCTGGATTAGAATGAGGTCGCCTTCAAGCTACTTTTAAAAAAGGACTGTCTGGTCAGATCAAAGATGCCCTCTCTGCACGGGACCTGCCATCAACCCTGAGAAGGCTGATATCACCCTGGTGACGCTTAATCCTATGGCCCTCGTGCCTTCTCCTCCAAGGCTCTGGTGGTGGGTCTCCCAGCTGCTTATATGGACTTTGCTGATGTCTTCTCAAAGAAACAAGCAGAGATGCTGACACCGCACTGTCCCTACGACTTTTATATTCACCTGCTGCCGGGCACATCTCCACGGGGTCGGGTATACCCACTGTCTGTACCAGAAACCACATCGATGTCGGCCTACATCAAGGAGAATTTGCAGAGAGGGTTCATTCGCAAGTCTTCTTCTCCCGCCAGTTCTGGTTTCTTTTTTGTGGCCAAGAAACCATGCATCGACTACTGTAGACTTAATAAGGTTACAGTTAAGAATCGGTACCCACTACCCCTGATCACAGAACTCTTTGACTACCTCTGTGGAGCCAAGGTCTTCACAAAATTGGACCTATGGAGGCCATATAATCTTATTTGTATCTGTCAGGGTGTTGAGTGGAAGACTGCCTTTAACATTTAGAACGGTCACTTCTAGTAACTGATCATGTCCTTTGGACTGTGCAATGCGTCTGCAGTTTTCAAGAATTCGTCAATGACATCTTTAGAGACCTACTGTACACTTGTGTTGTTGTCTACTTGGACGATATCCTCCTGTTCTTTTCTGACCTAGACTCTTATCAGGTCCACGTGCAACAAGCCCCAGGCGTCTAAGGGCTAACCGCCTATATGCCAAACTTGAAAAATGCCAGTACCACCAGAAAAGTCTACCGTTCCTCGGATACATCAACTTTGACAAGGGATCACAGATGGACCCTGCCAAGTTGTCTGGGGTACTACAGTGGCCTCGTCCAGTTGGACTTTACGCTATCCAAAGATTCCTGGGCTTCGCTAATTACTACAGGCATTTCATTCCGCATTCCTTCTCCCTCGTGTCTCCCATTTTTTCCACTTCTCTCTTCAAGCTTTCTCCCCTTTGACGAAATTTATTTTTAATCACCGCAACTTCTTTAATATATTTTTCTTTTACCACTATCCCACTGCTTTACCTGACCCATATATCCCTGGTTCTACATTTTCAAAAATTAAACGAATGTGTACAAAAAAGAAAAAAAAATTTTTGCCATCTTCTGACGCTAATAACTTTTTCATACTTTGGCGCACGGAGATGTGTGAGGGGTCATTTTTTGCGAAATGAGGCGATGTTTTCATTGCTACCATTTTGAGGTCTATGCGACATTTTGATCATTTTTTATTTCATTTTTTATGTTATGTAAAAAGGTGTAAAAGTCGCATTTCGGACATTTGGGCGCCATTTCCCGCCTCGGAGGTCACCGCCGGCCGTAACCATTTTATATTTTGATAGATCGGGCATTTTGGGACGCGGTGATACCTAATATGTCTGTGATTTTTACTGTTTGTTATGCATCGCTTTGCCATAAGGAACAGAGTTCAAAAGTTATAACCAGATAACAGCAACGCAGTCAGAGTACCAAAATATTGGCGGAGCCTAAGCTTTCAAAATGGTTGTTAGGGCCTAAAGGGAAGTGTAGATGTTTTACTATTAATGTTGGGCAGATCGAGCGTGAAGGGGTGTTCCCACCAAAGACGAGATTCTTAACCCCTAAGGATGCAGGGTTTTTCGGCTCCATCGCGCTCTCCAACTTCAAAAATCCATAACTTTTTCATTTTTCCGTGTACAGACCTGTGTGAGGGCTTATTTTGTGCGTAACAAATTTTACTTTCCCGTAATGTTATTTATTTTAACATGCCGTGTACTGCGAAGCTGAAAAAAAATTCCAAATGTGGAAAAATTGAAAAAAAACGCACGTGCGTCACATTCTTGTGGGCTCAGTTTTTACGACTTTCACTCTTCGCTCCAAATAACACACCTACTTTATTCTTTGGTTCGGTGCGATCGCGGTGATACCAAATTTATACAGGTTTTATTGTTTTAATACATTTTCAAAAATTAAACGAATGTGTACAAAAAAGAGAAATTATTTGCCATCTTCTGACGCTAATAACTTTTTCATACTTTGGCGCACGGAGATGTGTGAGGGGTCATTTTTTGAGAAATGAGGCGACGTTTTCATTGCTACCATTTTGAGGTCTGCGACATTTTGATCATTTTTTATCTTATAGTAAAGTATAAGTAAAGTTTTTCAGCACGAAAAACTTATACTCTAAGCCAATGCCAGAGCATCCCTGTATAGAAGAGGACCTGCCAGGGGACGTTTCAGAAGAGGAGTACAGGTGGTCCCCTACTTAAGAACACTCGACTTACAGACGACCCCTAGTTACAAACGGACCTCTGGATATTGGTAATTTATTGTACTTTATCCTTAGGCTACAATAATCAGCTGTAACAGTTATCACAGGCGTCTGTAATGAAGATTTGTTACTCCTGATTCTTATGACAACCCAACATTTTTAAAATCCAATTGTCAGAGACCAAAAAAGTTCTGGCTGGGTTTACAATAATAAAATATACAGTTCCGACTTACATGCAAATTCAACTTAAGAACAAACCTACAGACCCTATCTTGTATGTAACCCGGTGACTGCCTGTACATTGTTTGCTTTTTTTTCTTAGAGGCATTATATTGGGGGCAGGGTCTGGCAGGCGATTAAACTACTGGGGGCTGGCCGGCTATATACTACTGGGGCTGGCCGGCTATATACTACAGGGGCTGGCAGGCTTTATACTACAGGAGGCTGGCAGGCTTTATACTACAGGAGGCTGGCTGGCTATATACTACTGGGGGCTGGCAGGCTATATACTACAGGAGGCTGGCTGGCTATATACTACAGGAGGCTGGCTGGCTATATACTACAGTGGGCTGGCTGGCTTTATACTACAGGAGGCTGGCTGGCTTTATACTACAGGAGGCTGGCTGGCTATATACTACAGGAGGCTGGCTGGCTATATACTACTGGGGGCTGGCCGGCTATATACTACTGGGGGCTGGCCGACTATATACTACTGGGGCTGGCTGGCTATATACTACAGGGGCTGGCAGGCTTTATACTACAGGGGGCTGGCTATTAATTTTTTTTATTTTTTAAACTTTTTTTTTTCTTTTTTTTTTCACTATCTTTTAGACCATCTAGGGTACATTAACCCTAGATGGTCAGATCGCTGCTACCATATACTGCAATACTTCTGTATTGCAATATATGGCATTTTTGCAGCACATTCATTACAATGAGCCACTGGCTCATTGTAACGAATATGCAGCTGCCAGATAGCCTCGTGTCAAAAGAAGACACGAGGCTACCATGGCAACCGATCGCCACCCCCCGATGACGTTCGGGGGCGTGGCGATCGAAAAAAAGATGGCGGCGCCCGCGCGCCGTCGTCTTTTAAACGCCGCCGGCGACTTTGCCAGCGGCGTTTAGGGGGTTAATAGCCGCGATCGGTGCAAGCACCGACCGCGGTTATTAGCGGTGGGGGTTTTGTGCAAAATGCAAAAACCCCCACCTCTGTATGAAGAGGACTCAGCCCGTGAGCCCTCTTCATACATCCCTTATACCTCTGCGCCGTAGAGCTACGGCGCAGAGCGTTACACTATCTTTTAGACCATCTAGGGTACATTAACCCTAGATGGTCAGATCGCTGCTACCATATACTGCAATACTTCTGTATTGCAATATATGGCATTTTTGCAGCACATTCATTACAATGAGCCACTGGCTCATTGTAACGAATATGCAGCTGCCAGATAGCCTCGTGTCAAAAGAAGACACGAGGCTACCATGGCAACCGATCGCCGCCCCCCGATGACGTTCGGGGGCGTGGCGATCGAAAAAAAGATGGCGGCGCCCGCGCGCCGCCGTCTTTTAAACGCCGCCGGCGACTTTGCCGGCGGCGTTTAGGGGGTTAATAGCCGCGATCGGTGCAAGCACCGACCGCGGTTATTAGCGGTGGGGGTTTTGTGCAAAATGCAAAAACCCCCACCTCTGTATGAAGAGGACTCAGCCCGTGAGCCCTCTTCATACATCCCTTATACCTCTGCGCCGTAGAGCCGTGTCAGGGTCGGCTCCAGGTATCAGTAGTTTTTGGTCCGTTTTTGAACAGTCCGTTAAAAAACGCATACGTTAAAAAACGCATGCGTTTTTGTCCGGTTTTCCGAATTTGCCCAATTAAAAATGGACAAAAAACGCATGCGTTTTTTAACGGACTTCTCAAAATCGGCCCAAAAACATGTTCAAAACGCCATGTGTGGCATCACCCTTACCTGTTCCCTAACATATTCAAAAAAAAAAAAAGGTGGCGGTGCCGTCTTTTAAACGCCGCCGGCGACTTTGCCAGCGGCGTTTAGGGGGTTAATAGCCGCGATCGGTGCAAGCACCGACCGCGGTTATTAGCGGTGGGGGTTTTGTGCAAAATGCAAAAACCCCCACCTCTGTATGAAGAGGACTCAGCCCGTGAGCCCTCTTCATACATCCCTTATACCTCTGCGCCGTAGAGCTACGGTGCAGAGCGCTAAGGGGGTTAAGGCCAGTGTGGTCTTAAAGAGCCCTGTATTGTGAGGATCTGTTGTTCTGTAGCCACTATTTAAAAAAAAAAAACCAAAACAAACCCTGAGGCTGGTGCAACACGCAAGGCTTTGTCTGCGTTTGAAAACACAGACAAAGTTGCACCCACCGGGGCGGGCCGCGGCCCGATTGCATCAGCGTTTCTATGGAAACTCCTGCGATCGGGAACGAGCTGCCGGTGTTTTGCGTTAATTTAATGCAAAATACCGGCGTCTCGTTCCCCATCGCAGGTGTTTCCATAGAAATCGGGCAACCCTGGTGGGTGCGGTGTGGCTTTGTTTGCGTTTTCAAACGCAGACAAAGTGGTGCGTGTGGCGCCAGCCTAAGCTGTCATGGTACACTCCATTGTGCACCTTGGTCAGATGTGAAGCTGGAATAATACAGGGTGATTTGGGGCACAATCTCAATTCCATAAGGACCTTCTGGTGGTTTGGTGCCTTGGTCGGTTCCCTTCAACAGAAGTAGGTTTCCAAATAAAAACTCCCCCATGAGCCAGTGCTAGTTTTACAGCTGCAAAATGTTCTTGTACAAACTTTTCCAAGATGTAATCCCATTCTATGCTCGTCCCTTATAACATAGCCCGAGCAGCTGTTATAATGTATGGTCAGTGCTCAGGCTGTTTTTATACAAACCAATGTCATTAAAGAAATGACTTCTTGTTACAGAGAAAAGGAACTGGCTTTACCACTATCCCACTGCTTTACCTGACCCATATATCCCTGGTTCTCCTCAAACCTATCTTTAATTTCTGCTTCTATTCTAGTGTGGCAATCGATCTTGTTTAACCAAAAGCTATTTATTTTTCACCTATACTGCTCTTGTTTCTTTTCAGCTCTAATTTGTATAATCATTGGGGAATGATCTGAGAAGCCCTGAAACCCGTATTTCAAATCCTGAATATGTTGGTACATCCATTCATTCCCAGTGCTAGATCCATTCTGGAAAAGCTTATGAATGTCTTAGAATATATTCTGCTTCCCGGATACCTAAATCTCCACAGATCTAGCCACCCTAACTCCTCACACCATTTGCTCAAATTTGTCTTCCTATCCCTACCAATTTTTTGTATCTTTGGGTTGAAACAATCCTTTTCAGGATCAAATACCCCATTATAATCCCCTACAAAAAGGAAGGGC
This sequence comes from Engystomops pustulosus, assembly GCA_019512145.1. NCBI lineage: Eukaryota > Metazoa > Chordata > Amphibia > Anura > Leptodactylidae > Engystomops > Engystomops pustulosus. Next base: position 118,405,765 of record CM033643.1, on the reverse strand, counting down.
AAATCATCCAAGTTATTTCTTTGGACTGTCTCATGAATTTTTTCACACGCTCCGTATTCAAACGGTGGCAGTACATAAATTGATGCATTAAGGCATTCCACCTCCTGGAGTATGCAATGTAAAAGCACAAATCTTCTCTCTCTATCTATCCACTTATCACAACATATAAATTTGAAAGTATTTTTTATCAATATACAAACCCCCCTAGAATATACAGAATATCATGTCATGTAAATCTCCTCAACCTATTTCTCTTTAAGCCAACTCTCTTCTTCTGCTAAAATATGGGTTTCCTGCAGACATAAAATATCTGCATTGTAACAGGCTAGAGCACTAAATACTGCCAGCCTCTTAACCCTATCTCTTAATCCTCTCACGTTCCAAGACACAATTTTAACCATTTACATCTGGTGAGAAGAAGAAGAGAGAGGGAAAGATTGAGGAAGGAGAAAAAAAAACATGCACTTGCCCTGCCTACCCACCCCCCATGCCTCCAATAGTTTAGCCCAATAGTTACCTCATCCTGTAACATGGACTCCCACTCTGACCAGCCCCCTCCCTTCTACTCCGTACTAAAGTTTCCCTATCTATCAGGTGGAAGGTTCATGTCCATCCAACTGTGGACTTCTTCTGCACTAAAGAAGAAATGTGTTTTCTCCTTAAAGATCACCCACAATTTTGGCGGAAACAACAGTGTATATTGCACATTATTTTCTCTCAATCGTCTTTTACAGTCTGTTTGGGCAGCATAATCTGGAAAAAACCTAATCTCTCCATTATTCCACCTTAACTGATGCTTTTCTACTTGCCTGCATCACACAGTCTCTATCCCTAGAGGACATAAATTTAATCAGGATTGGCCGAGGCGGGCTACCTGGAGGAGGGGGTTTAGCCAGAATCCTGTGGGTTCTTTCAATAAACTGCTTACCCCAAAAGAATTCTTTGCCAAGCCATTTTTAAACCAACCTTTGAGGAAACTAATCCCCTCTTTCCCTTCTGTACCTTCAGGAAAGCCCAAACATTTAATATTTGCTCTCCTTGATCTATTCTCTATATCTACCAATTTCTCCTTAAACAATTTGTTGTCCTGCTTCAATTCCTTAATCTCTGACTGCATTTTACCATGGTTTCCTCCACTCCTTTTACCTGCTTTTCAGCTGACTTAAGCATTTCTTTCACCTTATGCATATCATCTCTAATGGTGTAATTTAATTTTTAACCCTCCAACCTCTGCTACCAAGTCCACAATGGACTTATTACAGGTGTCAATTGCTGCCAATATCTTGTCCACTGTGGATATGGACAGCTTCTCTCCCTCCTCTTGCCTCACCTCTTGTGTACTCTCCCCTTCCTTCCCCATAGATCCTACCTCCCTCCCTTCCACCTCTGAGGGGGAAGATACCCCACACCATTTTTCATAAACTTTGTATGACTTTTTTATCCTCTTTAGGGTTCTTCCCCTTAGGTGAGATATTTTTCAATGTGAAAGATCCCAATTTGCAGGCCATCTCTTTCTGGGAATTATTTCCTTTAGGTGTGTTAGCTCCCCACGTCATCATTCCAACATTGACAACCAATATGGAAAAAGATATTCTCAATATTGGAAAGGAGGGGAGCTACCCTGTGGGAGGGAAGATTACAAGCAAATTTCAGATTTAAATACATAGCCCTTGGAAGAACCCTTTAAAAAACAGGTTATAATTTCCAAATTATTGACTGAAAGCCCAGTTCACCAGACTAACAATTTATAGTTTTCACATTTATAAGCATGGTCCTAGAATAGAAGTGTCCTCTAAAAATAGATTATCTATTACCAAGCTCATACACACAGTCCAAAAAGGACCCGTTCCCCAGAAAGTTATACTTTTCCAAGTCTATGCGTATAGTCCAGAAGAGCATCACACATCCAGAAGTTATACTGTCCAGCTTTATGAATACAGTCCTAAAGAACACAGTTCACATACAGCTTTATGCTTGACACCCGTTATGGCATAGTCCCAACCAAGCAGTTGGTAATCCTTATGCTTGATGTACATAAAACCCTGTTTCACCCAACGATTTTTAACAAAGTCATGGAGGCCACTTGCCTCGCTTGTCTGCCACCCCTGGTAATCGCTGGCGCCTCGCAAAGGCAAAGCAAAGGACCTGAGCCCCTTCCCCGCGGCCGCGAGTAACCGCCAATGGCCCCTCCTGAGGAGGCTTCCCTTTATAGCAAGGCACAATTATAGGGGGCACCCCCCAGTGCTAGATACACTCATATGCCCTGTCCTAAATCTGGAGTCCGCGTCACCACTGTTGGCTTTACCACTATCCCACTGCTTTACCTGACCCATATATCCCTGGTTCTTCCCCTTTATTCTTTGGGTTGGTGCAATTATGAATAAACCAAATTTATAAAGGTTGTATTATGTTTTAAGAAATTGAAACTTTTTGTACAAACAAGTGTCTTAATATTCTGATTAACTTTTTCATACCGTATAGAGCTGTGTAAGGTGTCATTTTTTTGCAGGATGTGATGTCGTTTTTGGCACTGTATGACCTTTTAATCACTTTTTATTACATTTTTAATGTGTTGCAAAGTGGACATTTGTGTGCTATTTTTCTCTACAGGGTTCACCGCTGGGAATAACAACTTTTATATATACTGATAGATCAAGATTTTTGGGATGCAGTGGTACCTTACTGGTTTATGCTTTTTACTGTTTATTTTAGAATAGAATAGAATAGAATGCTTTATTGTCCCCATAGGGGAAAGTTGACTTTGTCACAGACGACAACAGGCAAACACCTCCTTCATGATCACGATTACACATATATACAAACATAATATACAGGAACTAATGCCTAATACATATTAAATAATAGACAATTATCTAAAAAGTCAATACAAGTTAAAAAGGAGAAAAAACACAAATGGTTACAGATATTATTACTAATTACTTGCCCCATGTACTAATAAATTGCCCTATGTATAAAGAGTTTTTTAAAACTATTCGTTCTACATTTAATATGCAGAAACCGGTCCACTAAATGTGGGCTACGTGACCCATCAATGTTTTTATGTATGGTTTTTTCTTCATTACAATACATGGACTTAATTTGGAGAGCATACGTGCACACAAGATTGACTCTCCAATCCTCTGTTCCTAGTGCCAACAATGGAGTTCACCTTCCTGATCAGTTTTCTTACATTTGGTTTAGGTCAGTCGTGCGAGCATTGTTTTCCTCCTCCCCAACATCCCACCGCATAGATAAAACACTTCCATTACTGAGATAAGGACACAACCTCGCTGGATTTTATATCACTTCCAGGGAAATGGGAGCAGTTTACTTTTGGATCGAGTAACTTTTATTAAAGCATATACTTATTACAGCAGTAATATACAGTAGTCATAACAGTAACTTACAAACTAATCATTCTGAATCATATACATCTATTAGTCCCCCCTCCCTCACACTAGGCTGGCCCGTTTTACTCCCCTCAGGAAGTACCCCTTATTCCAGTGCCCTACAATTATCGTACGCAACACCTATTTTCTTTCCCTTACATTCTAACAGCGTCCTTCAGAGCAAACCCTCTCCTCTCCATTCAGATCGTCCTGTCCCTCACCATTGTTTTCTCCAACTCTTGACCCGCGTTCTCTTCAAGCTTCATCCCCAACTCCATCTCAATAGTATTATTCAGTAATCTTTTCATTTTTGACATCCTTGGTGGGTCAGCGTCCAACCAGTGCCTTGCAATAGTCTTTTGCACTTGGTACAGCAATTTTGCCACCGCCATCTGTTCTGCCCTAGGGATCTAGTGTTACCACTACAGGCTCGTTTTCAGAAAGGTTCAGAAAAGGTGGAGGTTTATTGCTGTTGACTTAGAGGGGATAAACCCAGACTGATCCCGATGCACCACCGTCCCTACCACTGTCCCCAGTCTGTTAGCCAGTACCTTCGCTAATAGCTTGATATCTGCCGTTAAAAGAGACACTGGTCTGTATGATTCCAGTAGCTAGACATCCTTCCTTTCTTTAAGGAGCACCACATCTGATATCGTCCTTTCCGTGCCTAATATCATATCTATTCGAGATAACGAGCCGAATGTGGAGGACACACACGAATACTGGTGCGTTTCTTCATTGCGTTCCTGCCAGAAGTCATGAAGGCCTATCTCCATACACCACCTCCCCAAAGAAGTCAAAGTATTCACCCCTCCACCTCCTCCAATGGTGAACTTGATCTCCCCTCACATAGTACCTTATTGAAGTCCCCCATTATTATCCAGAGCACATCTGGCAATACCGCCAATTTCCCTAGCAACACTTCAGCCTGTCTCCGCAGACAAGCCTTATGAGCGTCCAGCCATTGTAATGCTGCTCTTGGGGTGTCAAAGAAATGAGTGGTGCCAAGAGCCACCACCCTAAGCCGTGCTGGTACAATACAGAATATGAGACCTCCAAGGCCCTCAGGCATCGCTTAATGTCCAAGAATTGCATCCACTTTTTTTGGACTTCGTTTTGAGAAAAGGCAACTCTCACTCCATTTACAGTGACATCACTTTGATCCCAGGCCATACGTACTATCCGGTCATGGTCCTTGTAGTGCAGCAGCTTAATGAGCTCAAGTCGTGCCGGTCTGCCTGGTTGCACTGGTCTTGTGGGTAACCAGTGAGCCTGTTCTACCGCAAATAGTGGAGTTAGGTTCTCTCACCCAAAGGTTTCCCCTAGCCATTTCTCAAAATAATCATCCAGATTCTGACCTTCCATCTTCTCCGGCATTCCAACAATTCTCGCATTATTGCGGCACAGCCGATTTTCCAGGTCATCAGCCTTCGCCTGGAGGGCTAACACTGCCTGCAACTGCTCTCGGACTTCATGCTGCTGGGAAGGGGGGGGGGGGTCGCAGCGTCTTCCCAGCTCATGTATTCTATTCTCAACTGCAGTTGTTCTTTCTGCCACTTTATGTATATCATGAGGCATAAGCAGAATGTCCTATTTCAGGCTATCCAAACGGCTTGCTAACTTGAGCAATGTGGATGTATTATGTTGCACTGCTCTGAGAATATCTGCCAGTGTAGTTGCAGCCTCAGGGTCTCAGGGGTTTTCTCTCCACCTTCTTCTGCCTATGTGACTTCTTCAACTATTTCCTCCTCCTTCCCCGACATTGGCGCTCATTTACTAAGGGTCCGAATCACGCAATTCCGTTGTGTATCCTGCCGATTTCCGATTTGCGCCGAATTCCGACGGGATTTTGGTGCTCGTGATCGGATTTTGGTGCAATCGCGGCGGGTTGCATGGCACGGAAATTGTGGGGCGTGGATGTCGGAAAACCCAACGGTTCGGAAAAACCGCTGTATTTTTAAAAAAAAGAGTTGCTTGACACGCACTTACCTGCACCAAGAAATAGAAGGTGAACTTTGGTGGACCTCGGCGTAGCAGCGACACCAAGTGGATATCGGAGCACGGACCTTAGTGAATCCCGGCCGGTCCCGAATTAGCGTTGGAGAACCCGCCGCTGGATCGCGACTGGACCAGGTAAGTAAATGTGCCCCATTGTGTCTTGCTGCACTGCTTATCTGGAGCCCGGGGACTTACTCGGGGTGTTCCAGACTGTGTGCTGCAACTGCCCCGCCTCCTGACATGTACCGGGCGCTCTCCCTGCTTCTCCACTGGCTTGCTGCGCTTATTGCCAGGCATTTGCGTGTTGGAAGGCTCCCCTGTTCTGCTGCCACAGCTCATCGGAGCTTCTACCCCATTTTCCTTGATCCTGTCACTGCCAGGTGGTTTCCACAGGATCAATAAGGTATTCGTGTAGTGGAGCTCAGGCCCGCTAGGCCACGCCCCCTCCCCCTTGTGTACTTTAACCCTAGGTTGTCTAATTGATCTGACCATATGCTGCTATACTACAGTACTGCAGTGTATGTGGATTTTGAACATGATCTGGGGTACATTGCAACTGATATGCATAAATGACACAGCCTTGGGTCTTATAAAGACATGGGGGCACATTTACTTAACCATCCCGTCACGATCCCCGAGGTACATTGTCTGACGAGGATTCGGTGCTGCCGCAATTCACTAAGATCGTGCTTCCAATTTCCTGCATGTGTCGCTTCCCCACTCAGGTCCCCCGGAGTTCACCATCTTCTTCACAGTGAATGTAAGTGCATGGCTTGTGACACAATTTTGAATGTTAAATCCCGCACTAAGTCCGAATCAGTCGGGTTGTCCGACGGCCAGGCCCCTGATTTGTGTTGCATGAAAGTCGGCGCGATTGTGCCAAAATCTGATCGCGTGCGCCAAAACCCCCAGTTAAATGCGGTGTAACACGGAAAAAGTCAGGAAACATGAGGAAAATGCGGTCCACGGACCCTTAGTAAATGTGCCCCATCTTGTCATAGTGATGCGCTGTAGCTCCCTAATGACATCACAGGAAGCAACAATCACAGCCTGTCCATGCATGTAGTATGTAAAAGTTGTTGATGATGGGTGCAGCAAATATCCAGTCTGTATGGACATGGGCTGAGCCCTCTCCATACACCCATTGCCGTTGTATTATTACGTTGGTTTATTTATCATTGACATTATATTTATCGGCTTCTCAATAGGCGAATCCTCATCTGTCAACAACAGCAAAGTTTCAGAGCTCTGCCCAATACCAAGCACCAGTCAGATGACCGAGACCCCCACTGCAGGAACGTCCACCATTACAATGCCGCTAAATCTCTCCTGCTTTGTGTTCCACCGCACCTTGGGATCTGGAGGCTTTGCTTAAGTCTACCTGGCAACCGACACTATCGGAAGGGAGCAGGTGGCCATTAAAGTAGTGGACAAGAGAAACCATACAGAAAATAGAGAGAGCCTTGTAGAGCGCAACATCCTGATTTCACACAGGAGCCCATTCCTGATCCAGGGCCTGGCAGCCTTCCATAGTCTGAATTATATTTACTGTGTGCTGGAGCTGGCTACCAGATGGGATTTGCTGGACCTTCTGACAAAGACCTTTCCTCTGGACATCGCAGGCATAAGAATGAATTCTGCATTGAGATCTCAAGCCACAGAACCTGTGGCCTAGCTGTGGAAGGAGTCTCTGTGAGCACCAAAGATATGCAAGGGAAAAACCGGCTATGCCGCTCTTGAAATGCTCTTAGGTTTGTCCCACGGAAGAGTTGTGGACTATTTCTCCATTCAAGTCATGGAGCTGTACTATCTATAAGCTGTTTCTGTTCCAGAGTACATTCCCTGGAAAAACCCCAAAAGAATGTGACCAGTCAATCCTTCAGTACACACCAGTCTACCCGGACTCCCTCACTCCAGACACCGTCAGCGTCCTACAAGGCCTTCTTTGCAAAGATCCATTCAAGTGCCTTGGAGTACGGCAGAACATCAGGACACACCAGTCCTTTGCTGAGGTTAACTGGAAAGAGGTTGAAGCCAGGAGAACAGCACCACTGGCCATTCTGACTAGACCTCAAAGTGGAAGAGACCCTGAAGTACACTGAGTCATCATTGCAGCACATCAAGTCTGAACACCAGACAATGTTTGAAGATGTCAGTTTTGTGTCTCCTGAATGGTCTCAGGATTATCATCCAGAAGTCCACAAGGTCAGCAAGGTCACCAAGCACTAGAGATGGCTGAATTTGTGGCACAATGATATAGTGTGGAGGTGGCATCAGTATCAGCAGGAGCCCGCAGGGTGGCACAATGATATAGTGTGGAGGTGGCATCAGCATCAGCAGGAGCCCACAAGTGCCACAGCAGAGGAGGCCACATTGTGGCACAACAATGAAGTTTGAAATTAATTTGAATTCCAAATATTCAATGTAAATTTTAATTTGTAGATTCAAGACGCCACATCCATAATACATTACAGTTTTCCGGAAAATATCAGGTCTTTGACAAAAAAGAACTGCAAAGGTGGCACCAGCAGCAGCATGAGGTCAGAGGTGTGGAGGTGGCAGCAACATGGTGGCAGCAACATGGAAAGCCACAGAGTGGCACAATGATAGTGTGGAGGTGGCATCAGTATCAGCAGGAGCTCGCAGGGTGGCACAATGATATAGTGTGGAGGTGGCATCAGCAGTAGCAGGAGCCCGCAGGGTGGCATAATTATATAGTGTGGAGGTGGTGTCAGTAGCAGCAGCAGCAGAAGGAGCCTGCAGAGTGGCACAATGATACAGTGTGAAGGTGGCATCAGCAGCAGAAGGAGCCCGCAGAGTGGCACAACTCGGCTCCTCTGGTGTCTTTACAAAAAACTGCCACACCGCTGAGGTTGTAATTTTACCACCAACACTCTGCACTAAGCGACTACTACCGCTGCTACCTCGCTGAGCCCCTGTGCCACTACTTACTTGGACCTGCGAATCGGGATTTGTACCCCACAGACGTTTGGCTCCCATCCTCACACTGCTGCCACCCTGCTGACTCACGGCCACAGTAGCGACTTGCTGCCTACTCCGCTGCCTGACGCGCAAGCTGACATGCAAGCTTCGCCTGACGATGATGAATTCCCTGCTACACCCAACTCCCAAGTGCGATCAGCTACATCATCGTCAATTTGCATTTCCCGGTGTCACGGGTGGTCGGCCCCCCGCCAGCGCGCCGCAAGCGCTACTCACGTGTCCCGGCTCCTGCCCCGCCGGCATCGGCTCCATCCGCAGCTGCTCCGTCCCCTTCGGCTGTGCGCGCGAGTCCCCGACAGCTAGGGCGCGCGGCAAGTTCTGCAAATTTAAAGGGCCAGCGCGCCACTAATTGGCGCTGGTCCTTTCCCTTTAAACTATTTAACCCTGTCTCTTCCTGTTACCCTTGCCGTATCTTTGTGCCTTGCGCCCTAGAGAAAGCTGTATTTGATGCCTTGTGCTGTTCTTGAGATTTCCTGTTGTGACCCCAGTTCCGTTTCTGACTACGCTCCTTTGCCGCCTGCCCTGACCTGTTGCTACGACTCTGACTACGAACCTGTGCTGCCCGTCCTGACCTCTGTTGCTACGACTCTGACTACGAACCTGTGCTGCCCGTCCTGACCTTCGACCTTGGCTGCCACTGCGGACAAGTCACGCCTGTGGAACGACCTGGTGGTACCACGCCGCAGCAAGTCCAACCCGCTTTGCGGCGGGCTCTGGTGAAAACCGGGTGCCACTTAGACTCCGGTCCCAGGTAGTGGCTCGTGCCATCGTCCGCAGTGGTTCAGAGGATCTAAGCTGTACCGGGCGATCTCCCTTCTTCCCTCTTCCACTGGCTTGCTGCTGCGCTTATTGCCAGGCATTGCGTGTTGGAAGGCTCCCCTGTTCTGCTGCCGACAGCTCTATCGGAGCTTCACCCCATTTTTCCTTGATCCTGTCACTGCCAGTGGTTTCCACAGGATCAAATAGTATTCGTGTAGTGGAGCTCAGGCCAGCTAGGCCACGCCACCTCCCCCTGGTGTGTACAACCCGGGGTCTAAGATCTGACCAAGCGCAACTACAGTACGCAGGTATGGTGGTTGAACAATCTGGGGTACATGGCAACGATATGCATAAATGACACAGCCTTGGGTCTTATAAAGACATGGGGGCACACTTTAAATTAACCATCCCGTCACGATCCCGAGGTACATTGTCGACGAGGATTCGGTGCTGCCGCAATTCACTAAGATCGTGCTTCCAATTTCCTGCATGTGTCGCTCCCCCCTCAGGTCCCCCGGAGTTCACCATCTTCTTCACAGTGAATGTAAGTGCATGGCTTGTGACACAATTTTTGAATGTTAAATCCCGCACTAAGTCTGAATCAGTCGGGTTGTCCGACGGCCAGGCCCCGATGTTGTTGCATGAAAGTCGGCGCGATTGTGCCAAAATCTGATCGCGTGCGCCAAAACCCCCATTAAATGCGGTGTAACCGGAAAAATCAGGAAACACGAGGAAAATGCGGTCCACGGACCTTAGTAAATGTGCCCCATCTTGTCATAGTGATGCGCTGTGCTCCCTAATGACATCACAGGAAGCAACAATCAACGCCTGTCCATGCATTAGTATGTAAAAGTTGTTGATGATGGGTGCAGCAATAACCAGTCTGTGGGAGAGGGTCAGCCCTGAGCCCTCTCCATACACCCATTGCCGTTGTTTATTACGTTGGTTTATTTATCATTGACATTATATTTATCGGCTTCTCAATAGGCGAATCCTCATCTGCAACAACAGCAAAGTTTCAGAGCTCTGCCCAATACCAAGCACCAGTCAGATGACCGAGACCCCACTGCAGAACGTCCACCATTACAATGCGCTAAATCTCTCTGCTTTGTGTTCCACCGCACCTTGGGATTCGGAGCTTTGCTTAACTTACCTGGCAACCGACACTATCAGAGGAGCAGGTGGCCATTAAAGTAGTGGACAAGAGAAACCATACAGAAAATAGAGAAGCCTTGTAGAGCGCAACATCCTGGATTTCACCCAGGAGCCCATTCCTGATCCAGGGCCTGGCAGCCTTCCATAGTCTGAAATATTTACTGTGTGCTGGATGCTACAGATGGGATTTGCTGACCTTCTGACAAAGACCTTTCCTCTGGACTCGCAGGCATAAGAATGAATTCAGCATTGAGATCTCAAGCCACAGAACCTGGTGCCTAGCTGTGGAAGGAGTCTCTGTGAGCACCAAATATATGCAAGGGAAACCGCTATGCCGCTCTTGAAATGCTCTTGAGTTTGTCCCACGGAAGAGTTGTGGACTATTTCTCCATTCAAGTCATGGAGCTGTACTATCTATAAGCTGTTTCTGTTCCAGAGTCCATTCCCTGGAAAAACCCCAAAAGAATGTGACCAGTCAATCCTTCAGTACACAACCAGTCACCGGACTCCCTCACTCCAGACCCCGTCAGCGTCCTACAAGGCCTTCTTTGCAAGATCCTTCAAGGCCTTGGAGTACGCAGAACATCAGGACACACCAGTCCTTTGCTGAGGTTAACTGGAAAGAGGTTGAAGCCAGGAGAAACACACCACTGGCCATTCTGACTAGACCTCAAAGTGGAAGACCCTGAAGTACACCGAGTCATCATTGCAGCACATCAATCTGAACACCAGACAATGTTTGAAGATGTCAGTTTTGTGTCTCCTGAATGGTCTCAGGATTATCATCCAGAAGTCCACAAGGTCAGCAAGGTCACCAAGCACTAGAGATGGGCTGAATTTTGTGGCACAATGATATAGTGTGGAGGTGGCATCAGTATCAGCAGGAGCCCGCAGGGTGGCACATGATATAGTGTGGAGGTGGCATCAGCATCAGCAGGAGCCCCATGCCACAGCAGAGGAGGCCAACTTGTGGCACAACAATGAAGTTTGAAATTAATTTGAATTCCAATATTCAATGTAAATTTAATTTGTAGATTCAAACGCCACATCCATAATACATCAGTTTTCCTGGAAAATCACAGGTCTTTGACAAAAAAGAACTGCAAAGGTGGCACCAGCAGCAGCATGAGGTCAGAGTGTGGAGGTGGCAGCAACATGGTGGCAGCACATGGAAAGCCACAGAGTGCACAATGATAGTGTGGAGGTGGCATCAGTATCAGCAGGAGCTCGCAGGGTGGGCACAATGATATAGTGGGTGGAGGTGGCATCAGCAGTAGCAGGAGCCCCAGGGTGGCATAATTAATATGTGTGGAGTGGTGTCAGTAGCAGCAGCACAGAAGAGCCTGCGAGTGGCACAATGATACAGTGTGAAGGTGGCATCAGCAGCAGAAGGAGCCCGCAGAGGGCACACACTCGGCTCCTCTGGTGTCTTTACAAAAAACTGCCAACACCGCTGAGTTTGTAATTTTACCACCAACACTCTGCACTAAGCGACTACTACGCTGCTACCCCTCGCTGACCCCTTGTTCCACTACTTACTGGACCTGCGAATCGATTTGTACCCCACAGACGTTTGGCTCCCATCCTCACACTGCTGCCACCCTGCTGACTCACGGCCACAGTAGCGACTGCTGCCTACTCCTCCCTGACGCGCAAGCTGACATGCAAGCTTCGCCTGACGATGATGAATTCCCTGCTACACCAACTCCCAGTGCGATCAGCTACATCAATCGTCATTTGCATTTCCCGGTTTCACGGGTGGTCGGCCCCCCGCCAGTCGCGCGCAAGCGCTACTCACGTGTCCCGGCTCTGCCCGCCGGCATCGGCTCCATCTCGACTGCTCCGTCCCCTTCGGCTGCGCGCGAGTCCCCGACAGCTAGGGCGCGCGGCAAGTTCTGCAATTTAAGGGCCAGCGCCCACTAATTGGCTCTGGTCCTTTCCTTTAAACTTAACCCCCTGCTCTTCCGGTTACCCTTGCCGTTATTTTGTGCCTTGCGCCCTAGAAAGGCTGTATTTGATGCCTTGTCTGTTCTTGAGATTTCCTGTTTGTACCCCAGTTCGTTTCTGACTACGCTTTTGCCGCCTGCCCTGACCTGTTGCTACGACTCTGACTACGAACCTGGCTGCCCGTTCCGACCTCCTGCCTGACCCCGACTACGAGATTGCCTGCCGATTCTGTACCTCGACCTTGGCTGCCACTGCGGACAAGTCACGCCTGTGGAACGACCTGGTGGTACCACGCCGCAGTAAGTCCACTTAGACTCCGGTCCCAGGTAGTGGCTTGTGCCATCGTCCGCAGTGGTTCAGAGGATCCACAACCTCTAAGCCTGACACCCGGTCACTGCTACTCTCCTCACTGGTGTCATTATGCAAAGCCTGCCTACTGCAGGAAGCAGCGGAAGTCTTCCCCACCTCTTCACTGCCAAGCAGCTGCTGACTCCTCAAACACTGCGCCCTTTGGGTTGTTGATCAACACACTGCCGCTACATGACAACGGCAGTTCTGGCCTCACACAGTCACCCCTGCTGCGATGTCCCCTTACTGTGCTGCCACCTCTGCCTGCTCCACTTGCCACCTTTCAGTCTGACATAGTGGTTTATAAACTACATGGATTTGACACGTAAATATGGCAATTTGCCTTATACTGTACAGATACACCACAACTGACACTGTAATTTCAGTGAAAATCACTGTATGAACTACGTGGATTTGACACGTAAATCTGGCTGTAAACTATAGCACCAAAAAGGTATGGCGATTTGCGTTATACAGATACCCCACAACGGACAATGTAATTTCAGCGAAAATCACTGTATAAACTATGTGGTTTTGAAAGGTAAATCTGGCTGTAAACTATAGCCCCAAAAAGGTACGGCAATGTGCGTTATACAGATACCCCACAACTGACACTGTAATTTCAGCGAAAATCACTGTGTAAACTACATGGATTTGAAAGGTAAATCTGGCTGTAAACTATATCCCCAAAAAGGTATGGCAATGTGCGTTATACCAACACCCCACAACTGACACTGTAATTTCAGCGAAAATCACTGTATAAACCAGGGTTCCCCAAACTACGGCCCGCGGGCCACATGCGGCCCGCGGACCGTTTCGATCTGGCCCCCGACACTTGGCGCGCTAGCGCCGGGCCCCCGCGGCCTTCGACAGAAGGGCAGGAGCCTCCGTCCGTCCGGACAGGAAGCTCCTGCCCGTCACTGTATAGTGCTCGGTGTGGCCGGAAACGGCCGCTCGAGCACTATTACAGGAGCGATGTGGCCGGAATACAACCCCGGCGCACATCGCTCCATGAACTAGGATGCGCGGCCGCGTGATGACGTCATCATCACGCGTCCGCGCACCCCTTCCTTCCGGACGCGGCCAGATTAGAAGACATTAGTTGAGCACAAGGGTTTTTTATTTTTTTAATTAAAGGGCATTAAAAGATTGTGGCGACTGGGGGCTAGTAGTAGTTGTTATGAGGGCAGCTAGGAAATAATTAATTATGAGGGGCAGCATGGAAATAATTAATTATAAGGGCAGCTTAGAAATAATTAATTATGAGGGTAGAATAGGAAATAATTAATTATGAGGGGTAGCAATAGGAATAATTAATTATGAGGGCAGATTAGTAAATATTATTATGAGGGGCACGTAGAAATAATTATTATAAGGGGCAGCATAGGAAATAATTAATATGAGGGCCAGCATAGGAGATAATAATTATGAGTGTAATAGGAAATAATTAATTATAAGGGCCAGCATAGGAAATATTAATTATGAGGGGTGTAATAGGAAATAATAATTGATAAGGGCCAGCATAGGAAATAATTAATTATGGGCAGATAGGAAAATTAATTATGAGGGGCAGCATATAAATATTAATTATGAGGGGTATAATAGAATAATTAATATGAGTGCAGTATAGGAATAATTAATTATGAGGGGTAATAGGAAAATAATTATGAGGGTTCAGTATAGGAATATAAATTATGAGGGGCAGCAAGGAATAATTAATGGTGGCGGGTATAGAAATAATTAATTGAGGGGCAGTTTAGTAATTAATGGGGGGGAGCATTTCATTTATGGAGAGTCCCAGTAATTATAATTAATGGGCCAATAATAAAATATTCACAGGGGTGGGAGTACCGTATATTAAATATTAATTTTAGACTTTAGTCCGGCCCTCCAACGGTCTGAGGGGACCAGTGAGCGCCCCCTAGTAACAAGTTTGGGACCCCGGTATAACTATGTGGATTTCACAGGTAAATCTGGCTGTAAACTATAGCCCCCAAAGGTATGGCATGTGCGTTATACCATACCCCAACTTACAAACAATCGTAATTCAGCAAAATCACTGTATAAACTATGTGGGATTTGAAAGGTACTGTATATTCCGGCGTATAAGACGACTTTTTTGAGACTGAAAATCTTCTGTCTTGTCTGGGGTCCGTCTTATACGCCGGTATTGAACCGCCCCGCGTTATTCACGCGCGGTCGGTTACCGCTGCATGAGAGACTCACGGCGACCTTCTCCATAGCCGTAATCTTGCTGCGCATATTGCTAGCACCGCTCGGCGGGTGTTTTCACAGCGATGGCTGCTGGCAAGCTGCCGGCAGCCTCAAAAATATAGCGCGCATGGCGCCGCCATCTACCTGGGATTGCCGCTCCCCGTGACGTCATCGGGGGCGGCGATCCGTCTCCAGGTAACCTCGGTCTTAACCCCTTCACTTCCCTTCATACAATGCTCATAGCACATTGTAATGAATGAGGAGGAAAATCCCCAATACTGCCATACTGTAGTATGGCATTAGATAGGATCGATCAGACAACCTACGGTTAAAGTACCCTAGGAGTTTTGAAAAATAGTATAATAAAAATAAAAAAAGTTAAAAAAAATTTATAATAAAAAACCCTAAATTTCAAATCACCCCCCTTTCCCTAGAACTGCCTAAATATAATAACAGTAAAATCATAACACCTCAGGTATCGACGCGTCCGAAAATGCCCGATCTATCAAAATATGATAAACGGGTTTTTCAATACCTTTAACCCAGTAACGAAAAATAGCGCCAAAGTCGAAATGCCCTTTTTTGCCATTTTGAAAAATATAAAAAAATCTATAAAAAGTGATCAAAGGTCTACAGTCCTAAAAATAATATTTTGAAAATATATCAAATTTCGCAAAAAATGACCCCACCCACAGCTCCGTACACCAAAGTATAAAAAGTTATTATCGCCAGAAGTTGGCAAAAATCAAAAAAATTATTTTTGTACAGGAAGGTTTTTCATTTTTGTAAATGTATGAAAACGTATAAACCTATACAATTTGGTATCTCCCCTTAATCGTACCGACCCAAAGAATAAAGTAGACATGTCGTTTGGGGCGCTCAGAAGTAGGGCAAAAGCAGATAGAAACGGACCGAAATAGGGGACCTGAATAACCGCCAACGCTCCTATTAGCGTAACCTAGCAAATAGTTCGATATTTGACCTGATCCTAAATAGACTAAAGGTAAGGGCGTAAGGGGGTTAGGAGATTGTAGGTGAGGGCTTAAGAAATGAGCGGTCAAAGTTGGAAATCAAGAGGACCTGATTATAGCTGTTAATTCTTAATAAAGTGCCTAAGAAATTCCCCTAGCAAGATGTCGGACCTGGAATGTAGAACCGAATGAATAGCGGGGGAAAGGCGAGGTCGGGCTTGTGGAGGGAAGGTGGGAGAGGGAATGATGGGAAAGAGGGGTACGAAAGGAGAACCGGGAGGCGTAGTAACGAAAGGGTGGGAGGGGTGGGAGGACGCCGTCCAGATTGATTGGAGCCGACAAGGAGACCATTAATCCTGACTTAAAGAGAGAATGATCTTAGAAATAGCGAATTACCCCTGGCACTGATGAGATCGTAGGTTAATGCAAAAAAGCTCCATCAGGGCTGAGGATGATACGGTTTGTCTTGATGGAGAGGATATAGAAGAATAGGTGAGGGTGTCAACCTCGAGCTAGCGAATCGGGTAGATCATCCTGGGTACAGTGGGGAGAGAAACAACAATCGGCGCCTGACCCTATCTAGATGCCCTGAGCACGTTGCTCAAAGGCGGAGTGAAGGGTTATGGTTAAAATCCCGGAAGTTTTGGGGGTGAAATGAATAGTTGAGATCAAGCGAGTGGAAATTGGGTCGTACGTTGGAAGTGGAGAGTAGAAGATCTGAGGGGGAGGGACACTGGTCTGGAAGGCGTCTGAGGCCTAAGGTATGCCTATCCTGAAGCAAGCACGGGACAGGGGGTGGCGAACACGAGTCTAAGGGCGATATACAGAGAGAAGCCAGATTAATATATAGGGAAGGGAGAGTCACTTACTCCGACGGATGACGGTTAAGTACGAGCGTAGGTTAATTAGCGAGATAGTGAGAACCTGTAGAAAGGAAGTTGAGCCTGCATGGAAGTATATTCAGAAATCCAGACAGGGCCATGTTGTGCGCTTGAACGGATTCGTACAAGGTTAAGGGGGCGAAGGTAGGAAGGACGGTGGGAAGCCATATGGGAAAGGGAACAGGGAAAGAGTCTGATAAGAGGGGGAGGGAAAAAGAGAGACAAGAGAGGAGGAGGGATTACATCTTTTGTTTCATTTCTCATTATTACCATCAATTAGGTGAAAGTTGACTAAGTTCCTAAAATAGAATCGTTGCGACTCTCGCAACTGCGCCTTATGTTAATGAGGTGAAATAGAAGAGAGAAAACAAGCCTGTAGGAGTATTGTTACTCGAGCAAAAGGCTAATAAAGGAAATCCCGCCTTAGAGGAAACCTTGTGTTGTTGAATGTATACTATGGGGTTAGGTTGTTTGCTGAGTGACACATAGTGATTGGAAACAAGATTCTTGCCCAGATGCTAAAAGTTCGTGGATTTCCACTCGCGGAAAACCTTGTGAAAGTGATCTGGAAGGGAGTAAGGTGGAAATGAATGTAAGACATACGGCAAAAAATAAGAAAATGACAAAAGAAAAAGGAAAAGGGGAGGGTGCTACGAAAGAGGAAAAGGAGGAGGAGTTTCGGAGGGGTGAGAAGGGAACGGGATTGGACCATTACAAGACTGGCGACCTAATGGGAGGTTGAGAAGGAGGCATAGAGTAAAGAGGGTATCCAGAAATGCTATAATTAACTGGCGGATAGGGCTAAAAAGAGATGTAATTAAAAGGATGAGGGGGAAGAGGACAAATTAGAGTATAGGAGCTGCGAGTTGGTTGGTAGTTGTCCCCTTCAGAGGTTTAAGTATTGAATAAGAATGTAGAATGGGAGGCGTTTTGGTGAATGGTAAAAGCAGAGTAGGGGTGGATGTTAGATTCCACTATTAGTGCATATTATCGTATATATGGGGACTATTGGGGGAAGCTTTGGGTGGGGTGTTGAGGGAGGTCTGTTATCCCTAGTGGGGCACATGGTGCGGAAGCGGCATACTAGGGTAAGAAGTGTACGGATGACTAACAGCACTAAAACTCCTAGGAGGCTTGACTTGTAGAACGAAGATTTGTAGGGGAACGTAGGGGATGATTCTTAGATTGAGATGAAGTTTAAGGGGGGGAGAAAGTACCTGGATTTGGGACAAGAATTTAGGTGTAGTGGGGGCGTGGTTGTGGTGGCTGTGCTATTAAAAGGACTGGGTTCTAGCGTGAGTACCTTGACCCTCTGCTCCTAGGGCGTGACAGGGTGTTGTTTTGAGAAAAGATATTGGACCGTTGCGTGAATTTAGAGAAATAAATTCCTGTGAAAAGACCTGGGCGAGGGCAGGTCTTCCTATACTGTGAGAGGAGGAGTGTAAATGGGGTTGAAGGAAGTTATCTGAGCTAAGAGAGAGGCCGTTACTTGCAACGGGTAGAAAATGCAAGGCTTAACGCCATGTATATATGATAAAGATCATTTAGAGTATCGTATGGCAAGGAGAATTTAATGAGAGCCCAGGAACAAAAGGAGGGGGTGAAAGTATCGTGGAACTGAGAGGGGATCCATCCCCCGCAAACGGCCGGGCACCCCCCTCCTCCCCCTCCTCCCCCTCCCCCCTCTCCTCCCTCCTCCTCCTCACCCCCCCCCGTCCTATCCAAGCCCACAAGAAAATGGCGCAAATGCGTTTTTTCACCATTTTCATTGCATTTGAATTTTTTTCCAGCTTCTGAGTACATGCATGGAATATTTATAAATAAAATTTAGGTACAGTATGGTAACAATTTACAGTAAAATGGACGATGGTAATGTTGTTTGTTGTATGCCTTATTTTATGAGCGACAGTTTTCCTGCTAATATCCTGCAGTCATAAGAATTTAAATTAAAAAAGGACCATGTTAAATTCGAATCGTTTTTTTTAAATTTTTACCGGTGTTTGTATGCGTTGGAAAAGGGGTTAGTCTTATACGGCGAATATATCTTAAACTCTATATTTTAACAGGAAAGTAGGGGGGGTCGTCTTATACCCAGGTCGTCTTATACGCCGGAATAATACGTGTAAATCTGGCTGTAACTAGCCCCACAAAGGTATGGCAATTGTGTTATACAACTACCCCACACTGACATGTAATTTCAGCAAAAATCACTTGTATAAACTAGTGTGTATTTCAACAAAATCTGGCTGTAAACTATAGCCCACAAAAGGTATGTTTATACAGATACCCCACAACTACACCAGTGAGAGGTCCAAATCACTACTGCAGATGCATGAATATGTGAAATAGATTTCTTCTATTCGATTTTGTCACTAATAAATGCATTTGGGTATATAGATCCCCCCGTGAAAACATCCAGAGATTGTGGCAAGAATCGCGCTGCCACAGTACAGTAGCAGCAGCTAGACGCTACGACAGCACATCCAGTGTAAAATCCGGGATTGCAAATGGCCTACAGTTTTATGGGCTGTGAGCCTGTGTGACATCAACATAGCTGCCGGTCGCTGATTGGCTTACAGGTCTGCAGATGTCATCGGGGGTTGTTCCTTCTCTCTTTCCCAGAGTTTCTCTGCTCCATGTTTACACCGATGTGCTCGCGCCCCATTTAGCTGAAAAAGAAGGGGGAAAAAAAATTGTTCCGCGAATGAGCGTAAACTTCGGCTTTGTGACGTATGAATTTTTTGTGAAATGGTAACGAATCTACTTCTGTAGAATCGATTTGCCCTCTCTACCAGCTGGATCTCCCAGGATCTTCTCCAGTGGTTCACACGGAAGTAGAGTCCCTTTCCACCACTTAACACGTCTCCTGCGTGTCCCAGGCGCTCGAGATCATCCACAGGCAGCCCGCCCTGTGCCTCCTCTCATGACTTTTTGACTACTCATGAAAGGCCTCATGAAGGCTGCGTCTTGCGCTTCAGGTATAGCCAAAACCTACACAATTGCTGTCCATGGTGTAGTGTCTTGCCACCTTTATGCAGATCCATGGGGCCAAAAGGTTACATCTGGGCCTTCTGTAACTGTGATGAACTCATTGAAGGCTGCTTCATACAACCTTTTTACTCAAAAATGACATGTTGGGTTGCCTTATGCACCACATGGCCATAGACCTCATGAAGGCTATCCTCAGGAGATAGATGATAAGCATTTCCACTTGGGCATTAAACCAAGGGGGTATAGGAGCGCAATACATTCTCTGCCCACAAAAGACCACATACGGGGGCCCCCTTTGGACTTGGGGCCCTGGGCAAATGCCCAGTTTCCTGCCCCCTAATGCCGGCCCAATACAGAGGGCGAATTCTAGCCTTTTTGCTGCCTGAGGTAAATTTATGGGTAGCTCCTACACATGCCCCAGCACAGCAGTATAAAGTAGCCTCCACACATGCCCCAGCAGTAGATACGTAGCCCCTACACATGTGAAGCAGTATACAGGAGACCCCACACATGCCCTAGCAGTATATAGGTGGCCCGTGTACAGTCCTAGCTATACAGGAAACCCCCACACATGCCCAGAAGTATATAGTAGCCTCCACACATGCCAAGCAGTATAAAGTAGCTCCCACACATACCCAGCACTATTTAGTACCCCCACAATTGCCTCAGCAGTATATGGAAGCCCCCACACATGCCCCAGCAATATATGGACCCCACGTTGTCCTAGAGCAGTATATATAATATATATATATGACCTTGGAAAGTCCAGATAACAAACACCACAGCCTCCCGAGGAGGAACTTACCCCCTCTAGAGCCAATCGAGGATTATAGTCTACAGGACCGATCCTTCATAAACTCACGCTGGGTTATAAGGTTATGTAAAGTGAGATACTGTCACGAGTGCTCCTGCAACCTACGACCCGGGTCGCAGGCGCACCCATGCTCTTATGTGCCCTTGGCGCCAACCACGTGTTTATCTCTATGGTTCCCATGTGGGCTCCGGCGGTGGCATGGCGCGTGCGTCCCCGCCTACTAGGCACAACTGTGGCGGTCTCCAGAGATAATGGCGTGGCTGGCTGCCATTCTAGAATTTCTCATCCCTTCCTGTTTTTCTTCCCCTGCTGGATCTCTGGTGCCTCGTTGCCATGACAAAAGCTTTTTCTATGTCCTCAGAGTTTATAGTAATTTCCTGGTGTGACCCCGATTCTGTTCCTGACTTCAAATCCCGTGCTGCCTGTCCTGATCTCCTGAGCGTCCCAGCCACCACAATTGCCTTAAAACTACTGTACTCACTCATCTTCTCGCTGCTGCCACACGACAAGGTCACGCCTGTGGTACAAGCAGCAGCACACATCAACCGCTTGCAAGCAGGCATCTATAACAAACCCGTCAAATCTCATGAAATCGTTTTTTTTATCTTTTGTATTTGGTACTGCAATTGGCTATACACCAGCATTGGTGGAAAGACACCGTCCTTAAGGGCATGTCAAAATGATTAAAAATAACTGTCCTGTTATCACGGTACTAGTTCATAAAGAAACAGTGGGTGTAATGCACATTGGCCCCGGTGATTTGTCGATCTTAGCGGGTTTAAATTGTTGCATTCCAAAGAGGAATGTTCATCATGTCTCCAATGAGGGATTCTTCGGGGGCACCCCAAGAGTGAGTTGATTCTAATCTCAGGCAGCGCGCCTCCTGCTAGACGAGGGAGTGGCCGGCACATCTCCATGCCCCCTGAGCACATTCCCTGCCCAGTGCCCATCACAGCAACCCGCCGGCCGGCACATCCCCACCCAGCCTGCCCATCATATCCACCCTCCTGACCACAGCCAAAATATGTACCTGCCCGCCGGCCGGCACTTCCCCCTGAAGCCCGCCTATCACATCCACCCGCGCACGGCCGGCACATGTACTTGCCCGCTAGCCGACACTTCTTCCTAGGGCCCACCCATCACTCTACCGTGCCACTGGGTTGGCCACTTCCCCGTGGCCTCCGGCCCACACTCACCCATCGCTCGAAACCCCGCCCCCGGCTCCGATTCCCACGTCCCCTGTAAATATCACCCCCCCCCCCCGGAGGAAAAGGCCGACGAGAAAAAGATATATATATGTGGGTGTGTGTGTATGAATGTATGTATAGATGTGTCTGTGTGTGTTTGTATGTATATATTTGTATATATGTATATTCTGTATATGGTATATGTACTTAGTTGCCACCCCATCTGTGGTTTGAAATTTTAACCATGATCAATTAATAATTGTTTCTGTCTATCATATGTTGAATTTAATAAAGTATTACATTCTGTATATGCAGAATTATGAGTTTTTATTTCCTGGGCGTCCGCTTTCCTGTGAGACAAAATAGGCTTACAATTACTAGTCATCGCCCTAGGCTTGGCTGTTCTACAACGAATCTAGAGGTTACCATGTTTTCTAACTAAGGCTATACTTCTATCGGAGTGTCAACTGTAGTATATTTTCTGGTATGTCCTACTTGTTGCCACCCATTGTAAATATACATATTTCACGCTTTATATATTATCTATAGAGCACGCTGTATGTATTATATGCATATAAACCGCGGCCCGTAATTTCACAGCTGATGTATTATATTATAGGCCATATTTTGATTGCGACAGCTGGTACCCCTGTATTGTATAGGAGGCCACTAGGTATTATGGATATGGGCACGCTGGATGTATTAATGGTATATGGGAGGCACTGTCTGATTAGTAATGTAGGAATGTATGGTATATTGGATGGTGGGCACACACTGATGTATATATGGATTGGAGGCACCACTGTAGATTTGATGGTAGATGGAGGCACACGTATCGTATTATATGGTATAATGCGGCACCGTATATATTATCATTGGTATATGGCCGACCACGCTGTATGTATTATATGGTATATGGAGGCACGCTGTATATATTATTATGGTATGTGGCAGCACCCTGTAGTTATTATATGGTCATAGGGGGCACGCTGGTTTGTATTAATGGTAAATGGCACACATTGTTTATTATGGTATTGGGGGCACACTGTATTTATATATGGTATAGGGGGGCACGCTGTATGTATTATATTGTATATGGGGGCACGCTGTATGTATTATTGGTATATGGGGCGACACACTGTATGTATTATATGTTATATGGGGGCACACTGTAGTTTATATGGTATTATGCGGCCACGCTGTATGGTATTATATGGTATATGGCGGCGCGCTGTATGTATTATCGGTATATGGCGGCACGCTGTATGTATTAATATGGGTATTGGGGAGCGTCTATGTATTATATGGTATATGGCAGCACGCGGTATGTATTATATGGATCATGGCGGCACGCTGTTATTATTGGTATATGGTGGACATGCTGTGTAGTATTTAGGTTAGGGGGCAACGCTGTTCGATGTATTATATAGTATGTGGCAGCACCGTATTTATATCTGGTATATGGGACACGCGGATGTATTATATGGTGGCACACTGTATGTGTTGTCATGGTATATGGAACACACACTGTATTTTTATATGGTATATGGGGGCACGCTGTGTGTATTACATGATATATGTTGGGGCACACGTTATGTATGGTATGTATATGGAGAACGCTGTATGATTATATGATATTGGTACTATAGTTGTGGGAGGCCGCTTATTGTATGATATGGTATATGGGGGCACGTATGTATGTATATGTATGGGGGCACTGGTATTTTTATGGTAATCGGCACCTGTATGTATTATGATGGTAAATGGTGGTGCGCTGGTATGTTTATATGGTATTGTCGCATCGCTGAAGTATATATGTATATGGCGGCACGCTGTTATGTATTATATGGTATATGGGGACATGCTGTTATGTATATATGTATATGGGGGCACGCTGTATGTATTATAGGTATTAGGTACACACTGTATGTATTATTGGTATATGGGGGCAGATGTAATGTTTATATGGTATGTGCGAGCACCTGTAATGTATTATTAGATGTGGCAGCACAACTGTGATTATTAATTGGATATGGAGACAGCTTGTATGTATTATATGGATATGGTTGGCCACTGTATGTATTGTATGTATATGGAGGACACAACTGTATGTTTATATGTATATGGGGGCACGCTGTGGTGTATTAATGATATATGGTGGCACACTGTATGTATTTAGGGTATATGGAGGAAGACAACGCGTGTATGTATTTAATGGAATATGGGGCAGTTAATTGTGTAGGTATATGACACGCTGTATTGTTATAGGTATATGGAGCACACGTATGTATTATAAGGTATGCGGAGTATGTGTCTGTATTGGTAGATGGTAGATGATTATTGATGGGGTACACCAGCTGTATGATTATATGGATATGGAGACCGCTGTATGTTTTGGTATGGTATATGACAGCAGCCGTAGGTGAGATGTGTATATGGAACCGTGATGGTATATGGATTGGAGACACGCTGTATGTCATATATGGTATATGGAGACACGTGATGTTATGTATTACTATATTGTTTAGCATATGGCAGCAACTTGTATGTAATAAATGTGGTAGATGGCGGCCGATGTATGTATCTATTGAAGGCAGCACATGTATGCAGGGCGCATCTGCCATGAGGCGAGATGAAAACTTGTCCACTAAATAAATGCGCTGTCTCTTTACGACACGGCGTCGATTTAATCATGCGAAGCGACGCAGCTCCTTTCCGTATGGCTGCGCTCCGTCTAAAGCAGTGGACACAGGCGTCTCATGGACGTCACACCGACTGTTTCATGTGTGGAGCCGGGGCTCACAGAAGAGCCAGTGGAAGACGAGAGCCGCGCGCCGAGGGCTAGCAGCGGCTGCAGGATGAGTATATATTTTATTATTTTAAGTACTTCATTAAGTTAAATGTGGCTAATAAGTTTGTGGGGAGGGTTCATGTTTATGGGAGGGGGGTATGTATGTATTATCGGCTAGAAAAACGTTAAATACTGGGGGGGGGTATATAATCATTGTGGCCATAATTATTTTATAATGGGGGGGGGGGAATTGGGAATGCCTATGTATTTTATTGGGGCTATAAGTTATTTATAGGGTGGGGGGGATGCTATATATATTTATTGGGGCTTTATTACATTATTTATAACTGGGGGGGGGGGAGGGAGGAGTATTTATACACGTACACCGGCCACTTTATTAGGACACTGTCCCTGCTAGCCTAATCACTTAATTTCTAATCAATCAGCCAATCACATGGGGCAACTCGTGCATTTTAGGCATTTACATGCGCAAGACATACACCTGCAGTTCAAACGGAGCAAGCCATGGGGAAAAGGGATTTGAGTGGCCTTGGAACGTGGCATGGTTGTTGGAGCCAGAAGGGCTGGTCGAGTATTTCAGAAAGCTGATTTCCTGGGAATTTTCACGCACAACCCCATCTCTAGGGTTAACAGAGAATGGTCCGGAGAAAGAAAAAAAACTACCAGTGAGCGGCAGTTCTGTGGCGGAGAATGCCATTGTTTGAATGCCAGAGGTCAGAGGAGAACTGGTCTGACTGGTTCGAGCTGATAAGAAGACACCAGTGACTTCAAAACGCCACCCCGTTACAACCAGGTAGGCAGAAGAGCATCTCTGAACGCAAGTAGTCAAACTTTGAGGCGAGTCGGGCTACGCAGCAGAAGACCAACTGGGGTGTCCACCTCCTTTCAGCTAAGAACAGGAAAACTGAGGCTACCAATTTGCCACCAAGTATCGAAATTGGACAGTAGAAGAGAAATTGGAAAAACGTTGCCTGGCTGACTGAGCTCGATTTCTAGCTCGAACATTCGGATGGTAGGGTGTCAGAATTTGGTGCTCAACAACATGAAAGCATGGTCCATCCTGCCCTTATATCAACGGTTAGAGTGGTGTGGTGGTTGTCATGGTGTGGGGAATATTTCTTGCCCTCTTGGGCCCCTTTTACCTATAGCATCGTAGCAGTTGCAACGCCAAAGCCTACCGAGTATTGTTGCTGACCATGGCCATCCCTTTATGACCACACATGTACCCACATCTGATGGCTACTTCAGCGGAAATGCGACATGCCATCAAGCTGGAATCATCTCAGACTGTTTCTTCGAACATGACAATGATTCACTGTACTCAAATGGCCTCCACAGTCACCGATCTCAATCCAGTAGAGCATCTTTGTGGATGTGTGGAATGGAGGAAACGGGGAGTATTCGCCATCCATGGATTGTGCAGCCGCAAATCGGTGGAAACGGTGTGATGCCATCATGTCATATATATGCACAACAAGAAGGATGGGCCCTTGCACATCAAGTATGCACGGTTGTTTAGAGACCACAAAAATACCAACAATTGTATACAAGAAGAAAGACGGGTCAACAACCAAACTAGAACAAAATCCAACTGTTATTTACACATATGCATTTTTGACAAACCTGACCAATTTAAAACACTTAAACGTGTAACAAGTACACAAACGACCAAGGGATGAGAAAGTGTCAGTCATCCCAAGAAAACCACCCTGGCTACAACAAATCTTATCTGGGATGTTGATGAATATACAATAAAGCTCCCAAGGGAATCAGCTAAATAAATGACATGTAACACACAGTATAGAACGTTTTCCACATAACAATGATCATAAGAAATAAGGCACGTGTATCACCCGTGTATTACAAAACATGGTAGTTTACACAACAAACCGAGACAGCCAGGGGTCTTGATGCCCCCCGCGTTCCGTCACCAAGTGACTTCACAGGGGAGAGCAGATCAGCTGAGTCGGTGTTGGTTCGGGGATTTATACAGCAGTGGAGTCCCCTCCTGCGGGCCTGAGTCAGTTCAATACGTTACGCTGCACCGGAAGTCGGAGATGTTGTGATACTGTGTGCGACACAAATTAGCGCCAGAAATATTTTTATCGCACGCGCTGTTAACAGGAGCGTCCTGATTCAAATTGGGCCGTCACGGCAGCGCCAAAATATTTATGCGCAAGCTCGTAAAAAGCGCTGTATAGTGAGAAGACACTATTCGTATTTTGGGCGCAACTGCGGGGAAAACGTCAGTCGACAATTTTTTCTGCGCCCCTGGGTTTGTGGATATCCCCTCATACATCAGATTCCGCGGATTCATTTAAAAGTCAAGCATCTTCATATTCCAAACAGGCTTGGATATGTCACCCTGATTAGAACCCCTCTACACGAATATAGACGCATGGTGATGGCCTAGCAGCTGTGGCATAGTCAACTGACCGGAATCAACTGGGTAGATAGACCACCGAATCATTCATCGGACTTACTTGAGTACTGTACTTAAAAACCAACTATTTCGTGTGTTTATGGTGGCTTTATACAGACAGTGCATCGTGAACCGCATGGGAGCACGTTGTGCCGCCCTCCTACGCCAACCTAATTTTTGGGTGGCTGGGAGGACACACACTCGGTACAGGGCAGATTTTCGCCAACATTAGTAGTTGGTAATCCGCTTAATTGGATTTAGTGCTTGATTTGGAGGACCCCTCTCTACTACCTGTCAAAATTTGTGGAATCATTAAACCAAATACCATGGAATTATTTTTAAACGTCCCATTTTTACACAGATGTCTGCCGGATTTCCTTGACCATCAAAGTTGGTCGGTATGCGAATAACCAACTAATAACCAACTTATTTCGCAAGGAGACGGCTACCAATAGCCTACTTCAGCTTTGATAGTTTCCACCTGACATCTAAAGACCGGAATCCAGTGGGCCAGTTCATGCCGTTGAGAGGAACTGTACCCGTCGTACAGGGACTTTCTGGGAAAATTGCCAACGAACTGACCAATACGCTCAGGGCGAGAGAGGGTCCACCGAAAAGATCTCTGTCAAGGGATATCACTCGAGCTGGCGATCTAAGATCAAGAAACTGTTCCACTCAGTGAGACGGAATCTGAACCCAAACCAGGTATGTTCACCACATTCAATAATCAGTGGCGGACTGTGCATTATGATCTCAGAACATTGAATATATATAGTTGCAGACCAAAGCTTCAAAGGGTTAATAGACACAAACCAACTTTGATTGCAAGGAGGAGCTCAGAAGCCCAGGACAGACTCTCAAAAATCACTTTAATAACGACAACGGTCCCATTGCGAACGGGGAATGAGACTTAACAGATCTTTCCTTGCGGGTGACTGTTCTGTCTGTCCCTCATGCAGGGTCTCCAGAACCACCTAAATGTGCCAGCGGCTTCGAGAAGGTGCATCTACGCAACTTATCTAACTGCACAATATACTATGTTATCTATGCACTCACTGCCCTTGCCGAAACTCACGGTGGACAAACAACTCAACAACGGATAGAGGAATACAACAGCATCTGTGCTACAAGCACAACGGAATTCAGCTTCTCACAGGGGAAGACCTTGTCGACTGTTGCGATGCACTTTCGCACACACCATTCAGGTTAGGACACAGGACTCAAAGTTGTGGCCCTGGATATGCATCGCCCCTCTATCCGGGGTGGCAACCTGGTACTTGAACTCTTACGCAGAGAGGTAGATGGATTTTCAGGCTGGGGAGTCTGCCCCCTCGGCATTAACGAAGACCTTCTCTTTACAGGCTTTTCCGGATATAGAACGTCACTCCTCTATATCATCTGC
Source organism: Engystomops pustulosus (assembly GCA_019512145.1). Taxonomy (NCBI): domain Eukaryota; kingdom Metazoa; phylum Chordata; class Amphibia; order Anura; family Leptodactylidae; genus Engystomops; species Engystomops pustulosus. The sequence continues at coordinate 118,377,472 of CM033643.1, read as the reverse complement.
CAATAAAGCCTTGTACATATGACATATTGGTTATGATTTCCTTTCTGTTTTTGGGTGTATAGCGGAGGTCTCCTCCCCCTCCCCTAACTGATTTTTCACACCAATATTCGTCTTTTACTTAATCACTTTTTTCAAGCACGGTTTTGATCCATATTCACTACTTTGTGTCCAATTTTCCACACTTTTTTTTCCACAACTTTTCACGTTTTTTTCACCACGCGTTGGGACCTTGGTCGCTCTTAATTAGCACATCATCTTTCCTATATTGACTGGTCTTCAGGATATCTTGTAGCACATGACTATCATTTTTCTACACACACACTTATCTTCTTTTGGGGGTACATGGGATAGTCTTGCCCATGATTTTACTTTATATTGTACTTTTTTCTTCTTTCCCTCTTTCATCCCCCTCTCTGTCTAGCATCCCTTGGGGATTAATCTTACCTATTTTGGCCGCCACTTCTTCTCTTTCTCTTTGAGGATAGAAACCTCTACCGTTTATTTCCACTCTCCAGACTAACCCTCCTTTTGAAAGACCCGCCACCCTGACCGTAGATTGCCCATCTGTCCTTCATATCAATCACATTGGAACTTCCATCGGAAATTATAACCACCCAAGATGCGTGACCCTCTCCTGCTCCTCCTTTTTTGTTCCCGGTACCATCTTCGACAGAATTGGTCTGATGTCCTGTCTCCGTGGTCCTTGATTTAACTTTTGAAATAATTACTGGCTGTTTGTAATTTGAAATGGACTGTGTGGATTACTATCATCACCTTGTGTTGTTACTATATGAAAGAAATGTTTTTTTGACTTATCTGCACACCTACGTTTCATACTGTCATTACATACGAGGTGTGACGGCTGTGGCTTTATGGCCAGTGGGGGTCCCCACAGACTGTACATGAACGGGGGTCTGCTCTGTACTTAGGTTAATATATAAACAATGCAATTTTAACATCTATATGATATGCGCTATGCTTGTATCTGCACGCTCCAGTTTATGTTAGGCTTTTAGAGCTCGCCGTGTACGGATCCTCTGCATGTGTATACATGTTTGGAAGTATGTAAATATATGTCTGGGTCAGCGCAACTTTGTAAATACGCGCTTATATACTCTGTTTTCAGTGGGAAAATCCATGTTGATATGGGTGGAGATGCTATATCCTATCGATATGCGTTGACTAGAGAGAATTTGTATTTATGCGCCGCACAATACAAATTTGACCTATTAGTACCATCTAGTGTAAGACCTGCACCAAGGCCGCCAAACAGTGACACCTTGTACCATACTTCGTTAGGTTGAGATCTCTCATGTTTTTTTATCCTCTTGACTTTAGTCTCATGTGCGGCCGATTGTGGATAATAGAAGGTTTATATTGTGCGACTGACTTTTTCCCCCGCATGTGCTCCAATAACGACCTAGTAAGGCGCTTCTCTATACAGCGCTTTTTTAAGCGTGCGCATAAAAATTTTTGCGCTGGCCCGTGCGCACCAAATTGAATAGCGCCCTGTATACAGCGCGTCGCATAAAAATATTTCTGGTGTCTATTGTGTCGCACTACGTAATCATCAACATCTTACACTTTCCGTGCAGTACCGGATTTTACACTGAAGCAGCCCGCATAAGGGGAACCTTTCCCCCCCCCCACTGCTGTTAAAAAGAAGCCGCCACAAACCGACTCCGCGAATTGCTCTCCCCTGATGAAGCACCTTATGTGACGGAACGCGTGGGGCAGTCAACGACCCCCTGTCTTGTCTCTCTGGGTGTTGTTTGGGTAAACTACCATGATTTTTTTTTTTTTTTTTTTGTATATACAACACGGGTGATACACAGTGCCTGATTTCTCTATATCATTGTTATGTAGGAAAGTTTTACTATACTGTTGTGTTACCATGTACTTTATGTAGCTGAATCCCTTTGGGAGCTCTAGTGTATATTCATCAACACCAGATAAGGATTGTTGTGCCAGGAATGGTTTTCTTGGATGACTTGGACACTTTCTCATCCCATTGAGTCCTGTTGGTGTACGTGTTACACTTTTTGAAGGTTTTTACAATTGGTCTGTTGTCAAAAATTGCATATGTGTAAATAAGTTTTGATATTTTGTTTAAGTTTGGTTGTCTTGACACGCTTTCTTCTTGTATACAATATCATGTAAATATGGACCCAAAATCTCTGGGAATGCTTCCCGCACCTGTTGAATCTATGCCATCGAAGAATTGAGGCAGTTTTTCTGAAAGCAAAAGGGGGTCCACCCCGTTACATCATGGTGTCCTAAAAGTGGCCGATGATTGTATCTCATATGATGTGTCCGCCCTTCGTATATCATATGATGTGTATCCGCCCCTTTGTATATGTCTTATATGATGTGTGTACGGCCCCTTCAGATCATGTAAAATCATATGAGTATACCACCCCTTCTGATTAATGTAATATCATATGATGTGTATAACACCTCGAGAGTAAATCATATATGTGTATCTATCGCAGTTTCACTCCCCGTGCTGGGAATAGTTGTGACAGAGTTGCTTTGATATGATAGACAGTGACATACATGAACCTCGTCTCCATATAGAAGCTAAGCCTTTCCTATGGCTGATGAAGTGCAGCTCAATTCGCAGTGAAAGGTTAGCTGCGGCTGCCCGCCCCCTCCTGTTCACACGGAAGTGCTGTCAGCTTGTGGAGCAGTGCAGGAACGTGTTGTCTCTGTGCTATGAGGCATGCTGCGGGGCTCCTCTGGAAGTGCTGGCTAGTGACTGGGCTTCTGTATGGGCACAACATGGCTACTGGAACGACACACAGGGGCTGCAGATTCTGAGCTGATACCCAGGCCCTATGGGCAGAGCAGCTTTCTCTATCCCTGCTGCCAGCTTACTCCTTGCACCGGATCCCACCCCGGATCCGTCCCGTGCATCCCACTGTTACATGAATTCGCTAACAAACAGTGCCATCCTCAGTAACTGTCTTGGTGAGCATGGCAGGCCGGTGCGCTGTGCAGCACTGTTACAGAATATGCCCAGCTCCAGGCTACCATGCGCAGATTGGAGTCCTGTCCATGTGTTAGAAAATGGGGCGTCTTGTGATTTCTCTATTCATGCATATATGTGTAATGCACATGCCCACAAAATTAGTTTGGTCCCATAAACTTGTGCGTGTGGGATTACCGACCGAACGTGACCCAAACAGCTCTTCCGAGATCCGATCAGTGGCTGCAGTAAGTCTACAAGCATACAGTGCAGCATTCTACCACTTCACATTTATACCCTTTGTTTCATTACAGCCATTTGTTAGATCAAAAAAATTATTGTTTTTGCTCTACTGTACAGTCTGCCCCCATCTTCACAGAACAAAAACAGAAGTGTTTAATAATATTAGTAAAAAAATTACAAAGAAGCCTGCAAATATCACATGGTCATAAGTATTCAGCCCTTTTGCTAAGTATTAGGTAGAAGAGCAGCTTTTGTCTAGTCACGTCATGATTCTTTTCTTGGCTATTTCAAGTCTCTCCGAGATAGTCAATTTGGTTAGGTCCGGGCTTAGCTGTGCCAGTCAAGAATGGTCGAGGTGTTTCGAAGCCGCTGCTTGGTATTTTAAGCTTTGTGCTTGGTCATTGTCTTGTTGAGGTGAACCTTGCCAGTCCAGAGCACTCTGGAAGAGTTTTTTAATCTCGGATTCTCTTGTACTTGGATGCATTCCTCTTTCCTTTAATTGCAACCGTTCCTCCTGTCCCTGCAGCTGAAAACACCCCTGTAGCATGATGCTGCCCCCCACCGTGTGGTCACGTTTAGGATTGTTTTTGCATGTGATGAGCAGTGCGGTTTTCCCCACACTAACCGCTAAGACCGGGGCTACAAACGGCACCACTTTGGTCTGCTGTTGAAACGCAAACACAGTCAAGCCAGCGCCCGATCGCAATTGGCGTTTCTATGGAACTGCCCTGCGATCGGGAAACGAGCCCCGGTGTTTTGCGTTAATTTAATGCAAAACCCGGCGGCTTGTTCCGATCTCAGCATTTCCGGTAGGCCCGGCTTTGTTGCGTTTTCAAACGACAAAAACCGCACACACAATTTTTGGGCCGTTTTTAAGCAGTCCGTTAAAAACGAATGTGTTTTTGACTCGGATGTTGCCGCCGGCCATAGATTAACACTAAAAATTCAATCTTCATCTCATCAGACCAAGAAGGCTGGGATACTTCATGTGGTTTTTTTTTTTTGCCAAGTGTATGGCAGGCGTTCATAAGTCTTGCACTACATCTTGGGGTGGTCTTTAACCTCTCTCAACAAGAACTCTTCTCCCACTGATTGTTTAGTTTAGCTGGACAGCCGAGGTCGTGGAAAGAGTTGTTGTCATCGCCAAACTTCTCAACTTCTTCCAGGTAACCGCTTATCCACCGACACTAGTTTTCATCTAAATGACCCAACCGATTTTTTCAAATCTGACTGCTCACTATAATTTGGGTTATCACTTCGTAACGCTTTAACATTCCCGTGATTTTGAGAATGTTTTTCTCGTGATACATTGTACTTCATGTTAGTTTATAAAATTTAAGCGATACGTTTTGGTGATTCGTTCTGAAAAAAGTGAAATTTGGCCAAAGTTTGTAAACATTCTTCATTTTTCCAAGTTGAAATGTTCTGCTTTCCAGATAGGAAGTAAAAATAAAATACCCAAAAAGCTTGATAAATACATTTACGGAATGTCTGCTTTATGTGTGATGATATTTGAATAATGCGTCTCTCCGTTTCTAGGATGTTATGAGGTGCAGAACTTTAAGGTGCGATTTTTTCGCATTTTCATGAAAATTGCCAAAACTCACATTTTGAGGGAAACTCAGCTTCCAAGTGACTGTGGAGGCCCAAATTATAGTAAAAACCCCATAAATTCCCCACTATAGAAAACTTCAACCACCCCTCAACGTTTAAAACCCTTCTATAATCAAGTCATTAAATAACCCTTTAAAGTGTTTTCACAGGGGTTTAAACATTGAGGACTCACTGCGATTTAGAAAGCTATGGAATTTTTTTGTGAAAATACTTCATTTAAGGCCAAACTGACAGTTTCAGAATAAATTAAATGAAACGCCGCAGCCACATTTGATGCCCAATTCCTCCCGAGTTTACTTGATTACCACATAAACAAATTTTGTGGCGGGAAACTTCTGTAACCGACTCACGGCTAGGCTAGATGAATGAGGGCTCCCTTCACAGCAATTTGTATTGTCACACTTGTACGACCTATACATTTTTTATTTTTTTGGTAAATGCAAACATATGAGGGCTATTTTTACGGGAATGAGATACAATGTTACTAGATAATTCACTTTAGGGGGGTCTATTAGCTTTTATTCTGAGATTTTATTAACTATTTCAAGGGGGAACAAACAAAATCATCATTTATTTTGGATTTGTAGCATTTTTTTTCCCCCCGCTCACCGTCATGTACAAATAATATTTTATCTTTATTCTCCTGGTTCACTCCGATGCGGTGATACCCTCATTTATATGTTTTTTCTTATCTTTGCCTCATGTTCCTGGCAAAACCAATATTGGCCGAATATCGCATTGTTTTTTACTATTGACAACTTTTATTGCCATAAACTTCTGTATTTTTATGTTGTCAGACCTGGTTAGGTCTTATTTTTGCGAAAGAGTTGTTTTTTTCAGTCGTATCATATTATGGAACGTGCTTTTTTTTGAATCACTTTTTAGAACATTTTTTGTGATGGGTGTTGATGAAAATTGTATATTACGGAAGTTTTTCGTAGTTTTTTTTTTTCATCGTTCACCGAGCGGTTCCTATGATTTAGATTTATTTGTACATATTAAACGGCTCGTGACTACAATATTTAATGTTTTTGTGTTTTATTTACTGTATTTGCATTTTTATGTGTTCCTGGGAGATTATGGACTTTTATTTTATGTAGTTCAATTATAGTATAAAAATAAAAAAAAAATAAATCTTTTTTACTTTCTACTTCTTGGCTTGAATAAGCGATCATCGATCACCTTGTTATCATTGTATAGTTCAGTAACTGAGCATGCTGATCTCAGCATAACAGCTGAGAAGAAGAATTACGTGCATTTACAGAATTCATTGTTAATGCAATGTTTAACGTCCATTTTGTTAAACACAAATATACACAGCAATATGCAAATGTCAACTTTGAACGTGCCCACAACCTGTATACAAAATGTCAACTTCTCTCAGCTGCTCTATAAGTTTGAAAAAAAAACGTTGAAAATGTGTGAATTCAGCCAAGGCCGGTGGCCCACCGCACCACTGCCAACCTGGCCAAAGTAAAAAGAAGTAACAAAATACAGTAAAATCACTAATTTAATCATGTAATAAGAACACAGTTAAAGAACAGTGTGCAAATGATTGCAGATGTTCCGCAGACATCTGCGATGCTGCTCAAGACACGCGTTCGAACGGTGTTCTCCGCATATCGTATGCGAAGAACAATATGTGTAGAGAACAACTTCAGATGTTTGTCCAAACATCTGCAAGTTGTTCTTCACACATATGTTCTTCAAATACTATTTCGGAGACACCGTTCTCACACGTGTCTCCGGCAGATCGCAGATGGTCCCCGGAGACAACGCTTGCAGAAGACGTGTTTCTCCGCAATAGTAATTTGCTAAGAAGCCATATTGTTGAAGACCAATTAAGTGCGATGTTTCCAACACTCTGCAAGTTGTTCTTCACACATATTGTTCTTCAAATATCTATTGCAGAGAACATCGTTCTGCCGCGTGTTCCGAACAGATCGCATATGTTCGCGAACTCTGGCATCTGTTCTGCAGTGTTCTTCACTGCTGTTTCTTTAGTTGAAACATCTGCACTGAACGTGCTCGTTCATTTTTTAATTTACTAAAAATGCTCGGGTCTGCGCCATTGATTTAAATGGGGCTCGTATACTCAAACGAGCACTCGGAGCATACAGGAAAGTTCGGGGCTCGAAGAACGATACCCGAGCAATTTAATAATGCTCGCATCATCTCTTTTATTATATATCTGAGTCCATATACGATAACTATACAAAAACTTTTCTCAAGACAATCTTTACAATATCCTGGCAAAAAAGAGACAACATGTAAAAATAAGTGGCAGTGAACCAAAGTAATACGAAATTAAAAGCAAAGTAGGTTATAAGTAGTTTCAACTATGTTATCATTGACAACTAAAAATGAATTGATTGACTCTCATAGCATTAATGAAAAAATAGTGGAAAGGTATACCATCTCAAGTTTTCTAACCATTAGGGGACTATATAAGCAATTCTGTAGTAGTGATTTGCTTACATAGATTTTCCAAGCTAACCATTCTACGAGAAAAAATATTTACGCTTTTCTAGGGTGTAGTTTAATTGGATTTAAGACATAGGTCATAGAAGAAGAGAACTTCAATGCTGCTAGATTACTGGCAATATGTTAAAGGCTTACTTTTTTATTTTTCTCTGTGTACAACAACTGTATTAGGGTTTGTTTCTCGCATCAAAAAATTGTACTTCTAATTACAGTGTTTCATATTCCAGGTGGGTGATACTGGGAGCTTAAGATAACTCCAATGTAGGAAAATGACTAAAAATTGCCTTTACAACAATTTTTTGGTTGGGCTTCAATTTATTGACTGTTCATTATGTACTCAGATGAAAGCATCCACTTTATTCTTTTGCTTTGGGGTATTATCATGAGATAATACATTTATATTGTTTTTATTAACTACTTATTAAGAAAGTCTATGTTTAGCCACCAATTTCAAATACTATAATAGAGAGCTGTGTAAGGTAAATTTTATTTGTTTGAATGAGCCTGACCATTTTTAAATGGCCACCATTTTTGGGAATCATAGGACCTTTTGATCACTTTTTTTAAAATGTGTATATGTTGTTTAAATGGGCGAAAATGCGGTGATTTGGACATTTTGAGAGTTGTTGGTTCCATTCCTAGGGAATGGTGGGGTGGGGGGGGTATCTGAACTTTTATTCTTTAAATATTTTAAAACTTATTTTACATATTATTTTTACCATAGTACTTTTTAGACACCCCTAGGCTACTTTATCCTAGGGGTTCTGATCGCTTGTACCATATAATGCAATACGCAGTTTTTGCAGTAGATATCGTCTTTGCTTTGATATGAAATTAGCATAAATGACAGGCCCTGGAGTCTCATAGTAGACTTCAGGATGTCATCGGAATGGTCATCGCTCTAAGATGACTCAATGGAGAAGCGATCGCCCCACACTGCTTTGGCCTATGGCATCTACAAGGGTTAACAGCTGTGATTAATGCAGCACTAATCCTAGTGTTAACCGGTGAATGTTTGCTGTAAATGCTGTCATTTTTAATAGGGCGTCAGCACTTTCGTCTTTTAAAATCACTGTCAATGGCAAGTTTCAAGTATTGTACTTTTTTTTTTTTTAATTAGCAGTCAATTTTATTAATCTTTTTTACAAACAATACATTCCAAATACACAAACAGGAAATACAGGTCACATCTCCGCATTCCCTCCCTCGCACCTTCCCCTAAACATACAAATAAACCCCCCATGGTAGGTTCTACAGACATTCTCCTAGTATACTTCTTGGCTGCAGCAATGTGGATGGCACGAGAACCGGCATACGCTAGATCGGTGAAGGCCATGATTTACGCATACCATGAACATACCGATAAAAAATTGTTGGCCATTCTAACAACCCACCATTGTCCTCCCTGTACAAATCCTAATACTCCCCCCCCCCCTCCCCCCCCTTTCCCCTCCACCACCCTGGCAAAGAGAGAGGAGAGAAAGAAGAGAGAAAACAAAAAAAGTATTGACCTTCACATGTTGTTTAGGTGTTAATTGACTTCAATTTCATTTCTTACTTTATTAAGATATCTGTACCTTACCATTATGGTAGCAGAAATTACTTGGAGAATTAGGGTACTATTATATGTTATAAAGAGATATCCATTGTTATAAGGAATTCCTCTCCTACTGACCAATTGATAGTAATTTTGTAATTGTGTAGTGAAAGGATGTCTCTTTGGAACCATTCAACTTAAAACCTGGGTCGATGGCCCAAAATGTCTATCAATGAGCCCCAAACCTAATACTACTCATTATCTTCCAAGGAGGCGTTGTGTCAACAAAGTCCTCTCTTATACTTTTCCTCTCACCAAATTTTATGGTATCCTGGTTTAAGGCAGTGAACCTAATAGTGATACAGTTCAAAGGCCAAAGATTCGAGTTAAATGATCATAAACAAAGTTTTAGTATTTCTCGATTTTTATTTTGCTATTTGCTGCTGGTGTATCTTTGCTGGATTTTATATTATGGGACAGGTGTGAGCTTCCATGCTCTGCAGTTCTCTCCCAGCTCCGTTCATGTGAATCTCAAATTAGGAATTTTGTATATGAATTTTATTAGATTTAATTGTACCTGTTTGGGCTTTATCTCTGCTCTTGCTATTTGAGCCTGGAGATGATAAAAATCATTTTTTTTGTTTTGCATTTGGTGTCTGAGTAACTCACATAATTTAGATAATAGCCAAAAGAGGCTTTCAATTTTTGTAAGCCATTAGAGAAATCATGCTAACTCAGGGCAACTGTGAGTAGTGATTACTTCAAAAGAACACTACAACGTTGAAGAATGATGCGATATGTAGATAAGGCAGAGAGATGGGGAGATAGATAGGTAAGTAAATAGTTGAGAGATAATATATAGCGTGGGCCTACTTACTGCTTTTTTCATTGATGTCCAACGTGGGTTAACTTACATTGAGCAGTAAAGAATCTTTTAGATTGATGAATATATAGATTCAGGGAGGTAAGTAGTCGCCCGGATGGTCCTCTCCTGAAATAGATGTGCACATTCACGTAAACTTCCAGTCCACAGTTGTGTGATTTTGATGGCAAATGACCTCATCCACTGTTTATTATTAGAGGTAATCAACATGAACAAAACACCAAATGTAACTCTAGGTCTCTCCGACTAGTGCTAGCCTACTGTCTTGGACCAACATATACAAAGTTCTCAGTCTGCCGGTCTGCCAGTGCCTTTGGCCTGACCATCTCTTCCCCAATGTGGAGACATTTGCTAAGTGTTCACCCAGGTGACTGTGCAGGCACTTCCTGACGCTAATTTTGACTCATTGTGGGAAAATACCTATCTTACCACTTCGATAATCCAGCTTTCCCCCCTCTGAGTATGAATGTTTTGTTTTTTTTTTTAGAAATTAGTGAATAAATGGGCGGCTCCATCGCACACCTAACCACACTACTATAAAGAAACAAAGCAGTACGCCATGTACAACATACGATCAAGATGTGGTATATTTTATTTGTGCCATAAATTTAATAACCTCCTCTTAAATGTTTTGGCTGGACTGGATTGCTGAATTTTTTCCTATGTTACTTCAAAAGCCTTAGCCGGGACCTGTGGGCACTGAACCTCCTCCCCACAATATTGGGGTGTTCTAACTTTGAATTGCTATTTGCTTTCTATTTCTCCACGATAGGTAGATAGATCACGATAGAAGCTATATCTGCATGATCTGTGAATAAATCCTCTCTTTAACTGATTGTTCTGGCTTTTTTTTAACTTAAATAAAATAGAGATATTGGCATAGACGAGATAGAGGTGAGGGCTGGGAACACAATAAGCAAACCAATACTCAAAAAAACTAATGTGTAATATACCCCATTTCCTCTTAATTGCCCAAGACTTCATGGTTTGTCCGTGTATCGTTGCTATGTGTAACAATCTTCATAAAGAAGAGGAGAAAAAACAGAGAGAGGCATATTCGGGATCTCACTCTCCTCCAAGATAAAGGGAATTAACAAGTAAAATAATGGAGAAGAAGACAATGCCCCTCCTTTACTTGTGCCAGGTTTTTACGTCGGCACTACTTACTGCAGACAATGTCTTATAAGTTTGTACATTTCTTCAGGCAAAGATCAGCACTTGAACTGGGATCAGTGTTACCTTTAATAGTGCTAGATTCAATGATCTCACTCGTGATGCTGAATGTTTTTTTCCATAGATGTTGCAACTATTTGCTCCAGCTTCCCATGCACCATGGATGCATGGCACATCGCTATCTATCTAGCTTATAATCATTAGGTTTTCCCCTATACTTTTTTTTAATTAAATGCTCGTTATCGAGCAGGGCAAATACTCGTCCGAGCAACGAGCCGGTCCGAGTATGCTAATACTCGACCGAGCATTAAGCTCGGACGAGTATACTCGCTCATCACTATAAATAAAGTATTAAACAAAGGTATAGAAGGGACTTACTGCATCATTATAGGATTTCCAGCTATATAGACTCTAACCTGTTACATTTCCAGCAGACAATTTCCTATCAATTAATAGACAATTAATCTATAAATACATCTAAGGGCTGTTTTCCTTAAAAATCTCATAAAGTTAACAATATCAGGGTACATTATATTCCATAAACAGAAATATGATTTAAGAGCTACAAAGTAAAATTGAGTTCTAGCTATTAGTATAAACTAAGAACTAATCCAATAGTATACGCAATAAGGTAATTTGTATGAAGCAATTTACATAAACAAGGAGCAAATTTTTTTTTTAAAAGTACTGCAATGACTGATGTTCCATTGTGGACAAGTGAGTTCTGCATCCCAAGCTTTGTTTTCAAGATGAAGCTCTATACACTAGAAACAATAGAGCAATAGAGCATCAGTTTCAATTCCCATACAACCTATTTAAAGGGAACCTGTCATCAGAAATTGACCTAATTAACCACAACGAGTATATTGTAAAGCAGATTAACAGGTTACCCTTCCAGATCATGTTATATGACTCAGTGTGATGGCATCAGAAAATAAAGTTTAAAGTGAGATGTAAATTGGTTGTATAAAGTCATGGAGTTGGACGTCCCATAGTCTGAGAGTCTGTTGAGCTTGGAGAGAGACGGTTATGGGTCTATACCAGTGGTGGCGAACATATGGCACGGGTGACAGAGGTGGCACTCAGAACCCTTTCTGTGGGGACTCAGGCCATTGATGTGGGGACTCAGGCCATTGACCCCAAGACAGAGCTCACTAAACAGGACCCAATTCACCAAATCTTCCTGCAGACCCAGGCAATTTAAGAGATGCTGCAATCATCTATTTTAAAACGACACTTCATTGGCTGTTTGAAACTGCGGTAAAAGGGAGAATGTGTTGATAGAACTGCAGTATCTTTGTAGGTCATCCTGCTAGACCCTACCTTCTTACTGTACAGAGAGACCCTGGAGAGAAGCTACAATGATAGTCTGAATGTGCCCGCCTTCTTTCAACTGTATTAGTGGCATCAAGAGGCTGATACGATCAATAGATGTTGAAGAGCAGGTAGCAATAAGTTACTGCTTAAAATGCAATGTTGGCACTTTGTTGGCAATAAGTGGATTTTAGTTATAGTTTGGGCACTCGGTCTCTTAAAGGTTCGCCATCACTGGTCTATACCAAATATTACAGGCATTTGGGCTCAACCTACTGGTAACACTAACACAATCTGTGAATGCAACCTGGCATTTTTCATGGGATCATTGCTCCCCCATGATGTCACAGATAGAAAGAATCCTATGGGAATTTCGGTAGCACTGAATGCGGGTGTTACCGGTGCGGTTGAGCGTTCACATTTGTGTACAAAAACTCTAACTAAACTTTGACGTGCGAGTTTAGCAGAACTTGGCAAACCCGAACCTTTACAGGTCTGCTCATCCCTAATACTTACATTTAAAATACATGCTGGAAAAATTGACAACTGTTTGTACCAAATATATTACCCAAATGTTGCTATATGGGTACACACGGTGCCCATAGGCTATAATGCTAAACCTAGATTAATTTGCAACTCAGGAATTCGGTTGCATGTATTTCTTTATTTTAGATTCCATGTACGTGTAACGTGCACGGCTCGTTATATCACACAGCTCTGATTACTCTCTATGGCCATGATGGGAACCTTTTAAGACCGAGTGCCCAGCTACAGCCCAAAATCCACTGTATTTACCGGGGAAGTGCCAACCATGGCATGTTAAGCATCACTTACTGCTAACCTTTTTTCTAGCATCTATTCAATCGTATCAGCCCCCTGAGGCCACCGTACAGTTTACAAGAAGTGGCCAATTCAGAATCTCTTGTAGTTCTCTCCAGGTGTCTCTCTGTACGGAAGAATGAAGGGTCCAGCCCTATGACCTTCAAAGATAATTCAGCCCTGTCCACACCTTCTCACTTTTCCCGCGTTTTCCAACAGACACTGAAAGTGGTTGTTTTTAAATAGCCACTGAGAGTCAGCATCTCTTAAGTTGCCTGGGACTGCAGGAAGATGCAGTGAATGTGTTCCTGTCTGGTGAACTCTGTCCTGGGGTGATTACCTGAGTGCCCACAGAAATGGCTCTGAGTGCCACCTCTGGCACCCGTGCCATAGGTTCGCCACCACTGCTCTATGATGTTACCCAGGTGGATGGCTTGTTATATCACACAGCTCTAATTACTCTCTATGATGTCACACAGGTGCACGGCTCGTTATATCACACAGCTCTGATTACTCTCTATGACATCCCTCCTCTTTAAAAAGTTAATCTTGAAAAGGAGAGAGGGTTTTAACCCCTTTATCACCGACACTAGTTTTCAGCTCATGACCATATGTCATTCAAATCTGACCTGTCCTCCTCATTCTCCAAACATAATTGGTTAGAACTTTACTAACTTCGGACGCTTAACAGAGGTCCGTCTGTGATTTTGAGAATGTTTTGCTCGTGACACAACATTGTCACTGAAAATCCTGTGTATTTCACCATTTAATATGATACTTTAAGCTGGCGGTGTACGTTCGAAACACGTAAAATTTTTGGGCAAAAGTTGTGAAATTCTTCAGTTTCTTCGCGAAGGCTTGAAATTCTGGGTGCAAGACATGAAGTAAAATCTCCCCAAAAAGAATTTGAGTAATTAAAAACCATTTACAGAATACGCTTTTAAGTGTTTGGCTAGAATATGTTATGCGTCCGGTCCATTTTTCTATATGTTTAAGGCGCAGGAACTTTCGGTGCGGAATTTGTCTTATTTTCATGAAAATGCGCACGTAAACAATCAAAGGGGGACATTTTGAGGGACAGACTCACTTCAAAAGTGACTTTGAGAGGCCTACTAAGATAGGTAAAAACCGACCACTACAATTACCCCACTACATCAAGTCCCGCCACATCAACGAGGCCCGGTCACCATATTTAAAACAACTTCTATTAAATCCCTTAAGCCCGTTCAGTGTTTTACACATGGGTTAAAAAATATGGACCTCCAGCGATTTAGAAACTAAACTTTTTTGAGAAAATACATTCAGTTTAGGGCCCAAAACTGACATTTTCATAATAAATTAAATGATGGAAACATCACGGCAAAGCTTGATGCCCAATTCAATCCCGATTGTCACTGTACCCGAAACCTAAGTGGTTGTTAGAACTTGCTGTAGGATACGGGCGCACTGCCGAGTATAGAATGAATGATAGCGCCATTCAACAGCCAGATTTGTATTGTTCACATTGTACGACCGTAGGATGAAATTTTTTATTTTTCGTTGTTAATAGCATGCATACTGAAGGTGGGGGCTATTTTTTGTATAAAAATGGTGTAGCAAAATAGCGATCCCTGAAATGCTTCATAATTTAGGGTTTTTTGGGGAGCGGAGCTTATTCTAAGGCAAGATTTTTTTAACTATTTCAAAGTAGGGGACACAAACAAAAGATCTCAATTTTATTTTAGGATTGTTAGCATTTTTTTCCGCCTCCGCTCACCGTAAGCGTAAAAACATCAATATTTTAATCTTTATTCCTCTTGGTCACTACGATTGGGTGATCCTCATTTATTTATATAGTTTTTGGTTATTTTTTTTTTGCTCAATTTTGCCTGACACAACCAAAATATATGGAGAAAATCCCGCATTGTTTTTATACTATTGACAAGAGAGACAAACTATTCATAGGAGGCCGACTGAACTATCTGGATTTTTTCTGTTGTAAATCTGGTTGATGGCTTATATGATTTTTGCGAAAAACAGTTTGGGGTTCTTTTCAAGTCACGTATCATATTAGGTCCCGTAACTTTTTTTATAGATCCTCAAATTTTAGAACATTTTTTAGTGATGGTGTTTTGATGACAATTGTATCTTCATGGGAAGTTTTTCGAGTTTTTTTTTTTCGATTTGACCGAGCGGGTTCATATGATTTCAGATTTATTGTACAGATGACTCGGAGCGGTGATACAATTAGTACGTGTATTTTGTTTTAAATTTACTTTATTTGCTTTTGATGTTGTTTACGGGGAGATTTATGGGCTTTTATTTATTTATTTAATTATATATAAAAAGATTTCATTTTTTTTTTTACTTTTACATTTTCTCCGTTCTTGGCTTGAATAAGCGATCATCCCGATCGCGTATGGTCAAGCCTTTACAACTGCAATCACTTGTATTGGCATTGTATATGAAGTAACATGACATAAGCTGAGCATTCTCAGTTACATACGCCGGGGTCCTGGCCAGAGGCAGGACCCGGTGAAGAGGAGCCGACGGAGGAGCCCGGGTCCGGTCGGTCGGAAGAACCCGGGCAGGGGGCGGCAGGTGGGGAGTGGATCGGTCCTCCCGGGTGAGGCACAAACGGGGGGTTCCGATCCACGGGGGACACACTTGCACGCCGCTGTCATGCTTGACCGCGGCGTGCAAAGTGGTTGTGAACAAACCGTGAGTCGAGTTTTATCCGATCCCGGGTTGTTTAGTGCCGGGGGCTGTGCTGGTGATTCACACGCGACGAACCGCACCGACTAGGAAGCCGCGGGGTCCCGAAACTTCGTCTGATGCGCCGCCGTAGAAAGTACGTGCGCATCAAGAAGAATTACCCTGACGACCGCCGTAAAAACGCGCTTAGGGCGAGTCAGTTAGAGGGGTATAAAAAAAAAGTCCCGTTGAAAGGGCATGTAAGGGATGTTTAATGTTTAGTCACGAGATTGTACCTAGGCATTGTACAGTTGCCTCCAAAATATCCCTACAGCTTTAACATATAAAACCATATGCATAGGGGAGCGGGTTGATAAAGGTCGTGATGACCTAAATGGAAACTACTTCTGATCTGTATCAACAAGATATTTGGTTCTTATATTGGCATATAAATCTCGATGAAGAGCTAGCTATGTGATATGTTTTCTGTACAGATTGTACAGTTATTCGTTTTAATCTTCTGTTTTATTTACGGACACATTACAAACTGGGAAGCAAGTACTTGTTTTTCCTTTAAAATAAAAAAAACAGAGTTCAAAACGAGATATGCCAAAGCGGGGGGTGGACCACAAACGATAAAAAACATTAAAGTTATTTTTTTTAGATGAAAGTGACTAGGGGACGAAAGGATAATGGGGAGTAGGTGGTCAATAGGTTACCTAACCCCTTAGTCACCGGCGTCAGCTGTTTGTCGAGCTCAATGAGCGGGCAGAGGGGACCGGTTGGGGGCTAAAATAGGGTTCTCGCTTTGTTACCAAATCTTGACAATCGCACATATATGTTATAACTTCGGAAGCTGTAACACATCCTGGGATTTTGGAATGTTTCTCGTTGGGGAAAAAAAAAAAAAAAAAAAGACAGCAAGATTGTAACTTGCAGTTAGTGTTTATGAAGATTTGAAGGAGGTAAGTTTTTGCATGTCGGTTCTGAAAAAGAAGTGAAAATATTTTAATCCAAGTGTTGAGAATGTAAAAGCAAGGGGTTCCAGGACAAGATGTAACACTAAATACCTCAAGCAAGTTTTAGAATTAACAGTTAACAAGAATATCTGCTTATTAATGGGATGATAAGTTTATGCTTCCGGTCAGTTTCTAAGGCTGTTATGAGTGCAGAACGTTTGGTGCGAATTTCTTATATTCAAGAAATTGTCCAAAAGGAAGAAAGAAGGAAGGGAAAAAGGGGGGGGGGAAGGAGAAGGGACACTCACATGTTTGAGGAGCATACTCGCTTGTCATTGACTAATGTAAGGCCCTAATAAATATTAAAACCAGGCCCCGATAAATTACCTCACTGGAGAAACTTCACCCCTCAACTGTATGTAAGACAAAACAACTTCTATGTTTGAAGTTGGTAGATAGGTAGGTAACGTACTCAATAGATAGGTCGATAGATAAAAAAGAAGCTCCCTAGACAATAAAAAAAGCTGAGATCAAATAGGTATATAATTATACAGAGGAACGAGGTCCCTAACTTTAAAAGAACAACCCGATTACTACAACCCTAAAGTTACAGACCCAGGGGACCCCTCTGACACTCGGGGTAACGCTTTTTGAATGCTTTAACTAGTAGGCCCAGAACTGCAATGATCACTGTAAGGTGTCGGTGTAATGAAGCTTTTTAATATCCTTGGTCCCATTCCAAAAAGCCAAAAAAGGAATGGTTTAAACTCGCCATTGGTCACTGGGGCCAATTTTTTTTTTTTGTCTGGATCTACCATTATAAAAGATACAGTTTCCGACTTCCTACAGATTCAACTTAAGAAAACAAACCCTTCGGAGACCCCTATCCGTTGTACGTTACCCGCCCCCCGGAAAGGGACTGGGCCGTTGTATAGGGGGAGGGTCGATATCGTGGGCTCTGAGAGTGCCACCGAGGGGGAGGAAAGGGGGGGGCCCAAGGGAAGGGGAAAGGAAATCTGGGCACACCTGTGCCATAGGTTCGCCACCCACTGCCAACTATGTGTCCGGTTTTTTGTTAACTGTTTGTCTTTACCATCTGAATGGGTGATCGAGGGCTGGTTATTGAAACAGGTGAGTAATAAACGCAATGCCTGACAGTATGTGAACTTAGCCTAATTGGCTCTACTTCTGGTAAAGGCTATATTTTAGCTATGGTAAAGGCAGGGCCGATTGTAAGCCTTTTTGCGGTGCTATAGCGAAACGTAGGTTAAAAATGCTGGCTGCCGCGAAGGGGAATGCTGCCAGCCCGCAAGGGCACAGCCTGATAAAAGGTGCTAACCGGGGGGATCACACCGCTATTAGTCAGGTCGTGACACAGAATTCCCCCCTGTAGCCTCCAACAGTAGCCCCCCCGCTCTATGCAAAACCTCAATAGCCCATGTAACAGCCTCCCGCAGGCCCACACCCCTGTATTGCAAAAGGGGACCTGGCCAGCATGCCCCCCTGTTACACCTGATTCATGAGGGCCGCCGTCTGTATACAGGGGCTACCAGCCCCCTTGGTTACACCTTGACACTCGGCGAAAGAAAATAAAACCGTTTTACTCAACCTTTGGGGCGTCAAACCCCAGCGCTCCCCCAGCGCTCCTCGTGGACCTCTTTCTCCCTGGCGGTGCCACACCGAGCCGTAACAGCCACGCGCGAGTGCTGCACTCTCTGCCTCCCTTACGATCAAAGTGGCCTCCCTGTGCCCCTGGGATCCGAGCGCTGCATGCTGGCACTAGAGGGGAGGGGGGTTGGCCTGGGGGGAGGTCCCCGTTCTCAACGAATTCGGGCGGGGTGGCTACGGCTGCGGGGAGATCAATAAACCAAGAAGGGGTGAGGCACGGGGCTCCAGCGCCGTCGAAAGGTCAAAGGTGAACCCCTACCACCCGGAGAATTTTCGCAAACAATCTTAAAAAGGGCGTGTAGCGCTGTCGTACCAGCTGCTGAATATTATAAAATGTCGCTATGCGCTGAATAAAATTGTGGCGCTGGCTGGGCTTTTCTGCCCTGATAAATGTCCTAACGGCCTCGCTGTGGGCCCCTTGCGGGGATCCTTTGTGCTCTATGCCTGAAGAACGCTGTGTCCCTTGCCCTGTGTGTGGTTATCGCTGATTTCCTTTCGCTTTGTGGGACCTGATTTTCCGTTCCTGGACTTGTTCTCCTGTGCTGGCCTGGTCCTAACCTACCACTAAGAATCCCCGACTTGAGCACTCGTGCTGTCTGTTTTCAAACTTCTGTCCTATATAATTGATCAGGGTTTTTGGCCTTACGCCTTGGCCACCCGTGCGGACAAAGTTCAGGCAACCTGTGAGTGACCGGTGGTACCACGACGCGCTGCAGTCCAACCCGCTTTGCTTAGGGCTCTGGTGAAAAGCAGGTACCGACTGAGATCTGCTCCCCGCATCCACGGATTAGAATGAGGCCGCCTTCAAGCGTATACTTTTAAAAATGACTGTCTTCAGATCAAAGATGCCCTCCTCTGCACGGGACCTGCCTCAACCCTGGAAGGCTATATCACCCTGGTGACGCATAATCCTATGCTTCTCTTCCTTCTCCTCCAAGGCTCTGGTGGTGGGTTCTCCCAGCTGCTTCATATGGACTTTGCTGATATCTTCTCAAAGAAACAAGCAGAGATGCTGACATAACCCAACCGCAACTGTCCCTACGACTTTTATATTCACCGCTGTGCCGGCCGGCACCTCTCCCGGGGTCGGGTATACCCACTTTCTCTGTACCATAAACCACAAACATCGTGTCGGCCTATACAATCAAGAGAATGTTAACAGAGAGGGTGTCATAGGAAGGAGGGGGGTGGGGGGGGGGGGGGGGGGGGGGGGGGGGGGGGGGGTGGGGGGGGGGGGGGGTGGCGGGGCGGGGGGGACGGCTTCTTCTCCCGCCAGTTTCTGGTTTCTTTCGTGTTAATATGTTTGGCCAAGAACCAGGGTGACAATCGACTAAGTAGACTTAAACTAGATGGTGTTACAAGTATGAATCGGTACCCACTCACCCCTGATCGGACAGAACTCTTGCATAACCCTCTGTATGGAGGCCAAGGTCTGGGTTCACGGACAATTTGCCTAATGGAGGCCATATAATCTTATTTGTATCTGTCAGGTGGTTTAGTGGGAAACTGCGCTTTAACATTGAACTGGTCATTCTAGTAACTGATCAGGTGCCGTTTGGCTGTGCAAATGCTCTAAAGCAGTTGTCAAGAAATTCCGTCATAAGGGAGACAATCTTTCCGAGACGGCAGACTGTACACAAATGTGTTGGTTGTCCCTACTAGAAGTGACGATTCCTCCTGTTCTTTTCGTGACCTAGACTCTTATCCAGTCCACGTGCAACAAGCCCCAGGCTTAAAGGCTACCGCCTATATGCCACACTTGAAAATAGCCAGTAACAACCCACGCAGAGGAATTAATACCGTTTCCTCGGAATCATCAAACTTTGACAATGGGATCACAGAGTGGGGGACGGTCGCTCCAAGTGGGGTGTGTTCTGGGTGGGTAGGCTACAAGTGGCCTCTCCAGTGTGGACTTTACAACTCTATCCAAAGATTCCTGGCTTCGCTAATTACTAACTGCATTTGCAGATGGGTCCTGCCTGTCCCTTCTGGGTCTCCCTCGTGTGCTCCCATTTTTTCCACTTTGTCTTCTTTCAAGCTTTCCTCCCCTTTGACGAAATTTATTTTTAATCCCAGCAACTTCTTAATATATTTTTTCTTTTAACCACTATCCCACCATGCTTTTACCTGACCCATATAGGGATCCCTGGTTCTCCTCAAACCTATCGTTAATTTGTCTGGCTTCTATTCTGGGAAATGTGGCAATCGAAGGCGTTGTTGGTTAACCAAAAGG
This sequence comes from Engystomops pustulosus, assembly GCA_019512145.1. NCBI lineage: Eukaryota > Metazoa > Chordata > Amphibia > Anura > Leptodactylidae > Engystomops > Engystomops pustulosus. The sequence goes on along the minus strand of CM033643.1, from coordinate 118,356,904 downwards.
CGGGTATGTGTATGTTTTCAGCCTAGACGGGGGCTCGTTGAGTTTCTTGTTCACTCTAATTTGTATAATCATTGGGGAATAGATCTGAAAGACCCTGAAACCCGTATTGCAAACTCCTGAATATGTATGGTACCAAGGGGGTCGAAAGGTCACGATTCCATGTGCCCCTGCAATGAGATCCATCCTGGAAAAGCTTATGAATGTCTTTAGGAATATATTCTGCTGTGCCCTCCCGGATCCCAAAATCCTCCACAGATCTAGCCAAACCCTAACTCCCTCACAAAACGCAGTGCGATCACAAGGGTTTGTCACCTTCCTATCCATAACTGGGGGGCCTATCCCTAACAATTTTTTGTATCTGGTCATTCTATTGGGTTGAAACCAATGGCCTTTTAGGATCAAATACCCCATTTTTATAATACCCCCCGTACAAAAATGGAAGGGCAAATCGATCCAAGTTATTTCTTTTGGAACTGTCTCATGAATTTTAATTTCAAGGCACGCTCCGTAGTTCAAACGGTGGCATTACAGGGTAAAGTTGATGCATTCACGGGCCCCTTAGGGATGGACGGAGTAGTGTTTTTCGCGCTCATTTCTCGGAGCTCTCCAACTTCAAACAATCCATAACTTTTTTCATTATCCGTGGTGACAGCACGACTGTGAGAGGTACTTATTTTGTAGTGTGTCGTAAGCAAAGTTTACTTTCGCCCGTACTGTAGTTTATTTGTAACATGCCCGTGTACATGTCTAGAGCTGAAAAAAAATTCGCAAATGTGGAGGAGAATTGGAAAGAAAAACCGGCAGGTATCGGTCACTGTTCTTGTGGCTCATTTTTCGACTTTCGCTCTTCGCTCCAAATAGGACGGACACCTACTTGAAGTTGGTGTGTGGTTTCGAGATGCGATCAGGGCGGTGAAGCCAAATTTATACAGAGGTTTATGTGTGTTTTAATACATTCTTCAAAATTAACGAATGTGTAACAAAAAAGAAAAGAAATTTTTGCATCGGTTCTGAACGCTAATAACTTTTATCATACTTGGCGCGACGATATGTGTGGAGGGTTCATTTTTGGTTGTGCGAAAGTGAGGCGAGACGTTTTCATTGCTAGGACCATTTTGAAGGTCTGAAAAAAATGCGACTTTTGGATCGGATTTTTATGTTATGGTGAGAAAAGGGTGGGTAAAAAGTCGCTTTCGGACAATTTGGTCGCCATACGCGTCCCGCTCGGAATGTCCACCAGCGGGGGGAGGGGGAACACACGCCAGTGACCTAACCCGTTTTTATATTTTGATAGATCGGAGGACATGGGGGTTTGTGGACATTGCGATACCTATAATGTCTGTGTTTTTTACTGTATTGTGGTTATGTGGGGTTTTTATATGGGCCGTTCGGATAGTGACAGGGGGTGATTTGAACTTTTTAATATTTATATTAAATTGTTTTATTTTTTAAAAAACTTTTTTTTTGCTTTTTTTTTTCACTGATGTTTTTAGACCATCTAGGGGTACATTAACCCTAGATTGTCAAGATCGCTGCTGGACCATAGGGAATACTGAGACTGCAATACTTGTCTGTATTTTGCGATGAGGTAAATGCATTTTCAGGCACATTCAGATTACAATGAGCCCGGTGGCTCGATTGTAACGACTATGCAGCTGCCAGAGAGCCTCGTGTCAAAAAGAAGACGACGAGGCTACCAGGCAACGGGGCGGGTAAGTCGGCCCCCCTATGACTTTCGGGGCGTGGCGATCGGAAGAAAAAGATGACGGCGCCCGAGCGCCGCCGTCCTTTTAAAGACGCCGCCCGTACTTTACCTTACGGCGGTTTATGGGGGTTTAATAGCCGCGAGTCGGTGCAGCACCGACCGCGTTAGTTAGCGGTGGGGGGTGTTGTGGTGCAGAAGCAAAAAACCCCCACGTCTGTTATGGAAGAGTTGAAGGCTCAGCCCGTGAGCCCTCTTCAGTGGACGATCCCTTAATACCAGTCTGGCGGGGGCCGTACGCTACGCGCAGATCGTTAGGGTTGAGAGGGGCGTCCACCATCACTTGAGTATTACAATGTAAAAAGCCACAAATCTTCTCTCTCTAGTCTATCCACTTAGCACAACTTAAAGGTTGAAAGGTATTTTTTATCGAATATACAAAGCCCCCCTAGAGAATAGTACGTAATAGTGCATGGGGTCATGGGTAAATCTCACTCAAAGCCCTTTCTCGTTTAGAGAGGAGCCAACTCTCTTCTTCTGCTAAAATATGGGTTTCGCGCTGAGACATAAGAATATCTGCATTGTAACAGGGCTAGGGAGCAACTAATAGCTAGCAGCCTCTTACTTGAGGACCCTATCTCTTAACCTGCTCACGTTCCATACAGAGAGACAATTTTAACGGCGATTTACAAAAACATCTGGGGTTAGAAATAAGAATAGAGGGGATGGGAGATATGAGGAAGGAGAAAAAAAAACATGCACTTGGCCCTGCCTTACCCCCACCCGAAAAAAAAACCCCAGCCATGCCTCCAATCGTTGATGCCAATAGTTGTACCCGGGGAAGGGAAGCGCTCATCCTGTACCAGGTGTACTCCCACTCTGACCAGCGCCCCTCCCTTCTAATACGGGGGGACTACTAGGCCGTACTAGAAGTTCCCATCTAATCAGGTGGAAGGTTCAGTGTTCCATGACCACTGTATACTTCTTCTGCACTAAAGGAAGAGCGTGTGGTTTTCTCCTTAAAGATCACCCACAATTTTGGCGTAAACAACAGGTGTTAGGGTTTGCACATGTCTTTTCTTCCCTCTCATCGTCTTTTACAGTCCTCTGGAAACTACACCCCGCATCCTTTCCTTGTTTGGGCAGCATAATTGGCAAAAACCTAACTCGGTCCGTATTCTCCACCTAATCTCTGATGCTTTTCTACTGTGCATGCATCACCAGTCTCTATCGGGCCTAGAGGACAATCAATTTATCAATGGGCCGAGGCGGTCTAGCCTGAGGAGGGGTGTTTAGAGCACGGGAATCCTGTTGGGGGCCTCATTTCAATAACTGCTAGTACGCCCAAAGAGAATTCTTTGCCAGGACCATTTGGGTAGTCCAACCATTTGAGGGAAACTATCGCCTCTTTCCCTTCTGTACCTTCCCAGGAGCCCAAACATTTAATATTTTGCTCTCCTTGATCTATTCTCCATATCTAACAATTTCTCCTTAAACATTTGTTGTCCTGCTATAATTCCTTAACTCGTGACTGCATTTTACCTGGTTTGGTCCCTCCACGTCCTTGGTTACCTGCGTTTCAGCTGACTTACGCATTTCTGGTTCACCTTATCATATCATCTCTAATGGGTAATTTTTATTTTAACCCTCGCAAACCTCGGTCCTACCAGGTCCGGCAATGGACTTATTACAGGTGTCAATTCTGCGAATATCTTGTCCACTGTGGATATGGACAGCTTCTTCTCATTCTGCCTCCCTCCTCTGTGGCCTCACTCTGGCTTTTAGTCACGTCTCCCCTTCTTCCCATATATCCTAGCCAGGGGGGGAGAAAGGAGGTCCCTCGCCTTTCCCCTCTGAGGGTGGACAGATCCCCCCGCCACCAAGGAGGGAAAGGGGGGAGGAGAGAAGGGGGGGAGGGAAAAAAAGGGGCGGGGGGGGGGGGAAGAAGGGGGGGGAGAAAAAGGGCCCGTTTTTGCCATACGCCGGTTATTTCTGCGCTTGGGGTTTTATCCTCTTTAGGGTTCTTCCCCTTATTTGAGATAAGTTTTTCACGTTGAATAATCCCAATTTGGCAGCATCTTCTTTCGGGGAAATATTTGCCTTTATGGGGTGATTAGCTCCCCGACAATCATCATTCCAACATTGACAACCAATTGGAAAAATAGAGATATCTCAAATTATTGGAAGGAGGGGAGACTACGCCTTGAGGGAAATTACAACAAATTGGGGTCAAGATTGAAAAAATACATAGCCCCTTGACAGAACCCTTAAAAAAAACAGGTTATAATTTCCAAATATGGACTGAAAGCCCAAGTTCACCAGACTAACAAATTTATAAGTTTTCACATTATAAGCATGTCCTAGAATAGAAATTGTCCTCTAAAAAATAGATTAGTCTATTACAAAGCTCATACACAAGTTCCAAAAAGGGAGCCCGTTCCCCACAATTATACGTTTTTTTCAAGGTCTATTCGTATAGTCGGCAGAAGATCATCACACAAAATCCGTGAAGTTATACTGTCCGATGCTGTATGAATACAGGGGGTCCTGAAAACACAGTTCAGCAATACGCTTTATGCCTTGAACACCCCGTGTAAGTGGTGGCTTTGTCCCACCCAAGCATTTAGGTAATCCTTATGCTATGTACATAAAAAGCCGTGTTTTCAATCAAATTCACCCAACGATTTTAACAAGGGTCATGGAGGTGCCACAATGTATAGGGGGCAAGCCCCCGCAGTGCTAGGATTACACTCATATGCCCTGTCCGTAAATCTGGAGGGTCGCGCGGTCAGGCCGAAGGGACCCGTGGCTACTCAGAGTGTCCCTCTCAGTTTAAGCAATCTCCACTCTCTAAAGTGGTCTCGGGACCCCGATCTCCTGGGGATCGAGACAGACCTGGCAGATTTGCGGCGGTTTTATACGCTCCCGGGGGGGGGTGCGTACCCCGGGGAGATCGTGAGCCCCTCACTACGTCTGCATTTTGGGCATCCAAGCCACCGAGTCCCGTCTGCGGTCGACTCCAGTGTCACACCCATAAGTCTCCTTCAACTGTGCTGTCCGGACGATCCACGGGGCTTCAGCACACACGCGGCCATGGGGGCTCACTGCCCCAAACGGGGCCGACATGGGCCCCAAAGGAAGGGGTGGGATGGCTGGGGCGATGGCCTGGCGACTTCCTCTAACAAGCCGCTCTCATGCTCCCAGACAATTCAGAATATATACTGGGCAATACTAATGTATTGCAGCATCTACAATACTTATGCTTCATTCATAGTTGACTTAGCACTGCTATAGATGCTATCCTAACAGGCGCTACGGTATTTGCCTCAGGGTTGCCAGGGGCAACGATCGGCACCTACCATAAAGGGCCCTGCCAAGGGTGGCCGATCGTTGCTCAATGCACTATAGGAGAAATGCTTAGGTTACGGATGATTTGTCACTTGGGCAGTACACCAGGGAGGTATTAAAGAGCCAACACATCCTCTGCCTCCAAAAGACCAAATACCGGGTCTGCCATTTAGTACATGTCAAATGGCCAGACACGTCGGCTGAACTATCACAAAGAAGCAGTGGAGGAGGATTGTATCAGAAGTGGTCGAGGTAAAGTAATTCATAAATTGTTCATGTTAAACGCCAATCAGAGCTCAGCTTTAATTTTGATAACACAGGGGCTGTGGGAAAATAAAAGCTGAGGTTCTGGAATGGTTTGCGGATGGGGATCTAAGACAGTTCGTGCTCTCGGATACCTTCAGACTGTATCTTGCCATGTTTGATAAAGGCACAGTTATGGGATGACTAATTAGCAGTAGAAAACCGTCCCACTATGAATGATACTTTATAGCTACAAACCATTGATGGAGCCATACAATCATAAGGTGCGATAGAGCTGACACACCCCCATCGGCTGAGGCTAGTTAAGCCTATTGGGGGAGTAGGAGACAGCGATAGCAGTCCGTGTGCTATGAGCAATCCCTGCCTTGGATGAACATGTCCTCTACTCCTTTTGATGTGACTACACAGCGTCGGACACCCTGTGATGCGGTCCCACCCCTGGATCCGACCACCAACATCAGGGAAGACCCAGGAGTGGAAAACACAACCCTAAAGAAGAGAACGAACACTCTTAGGCATGGGCTGCTGAATCCCTTCAACATGGATTTCCATGTATCCACCATGGGGTGGACCATAGTAATCACAGAGGACCCTGATGAGAACCCCAGGTAAGAGAACGCTTTTACAATTTATTAGGACATAGAAGCTGGGGTCTGGTACGCAGAATAGCAACCCATCAAAGGTTCCACTTACATTAGACCCAAAGCACTTTCAAAATCAGAGGCTTTAGCTATGTGGTAATGAGTTTCACAACCTGTTCACTAACCCCCTTTCCGTGCCTAAGAATTCCGTTGTTCATTTTTGGTTCCCCCCTCTCTTTGTTCAACGCCGCTTCTTTAAAAATCCCAATTTTTTTTATGTTTCATGTACGGAGCTCTAAGTTAAGCAATCCTCCACGTCTGCAAAGTGGTCTCCCCCCCCCTCCCACCTCTCACATGGGGAGGCACAACCGGTCTAGTTTGCATGGCGGTTAGCCTCCCGGGGTGGCGTCCGGGGAGTCGTAGCCCTGCTGCGGGTCAGCTATGCATTTTTGGGCTCCACCGATCCGCTCACTCAGCCATCCGGCTCTCACGAACCCATGTCACCCTGTCTCCTTCACTGTCTGCTTCCGGACAGTCCACGGTCCTCACACACACCGCCTGGGCTCCTGCCACAACGGCCGACATGCACAAAGGAAGGGGGTGTGGCTGACGGCAGCTCGACTGGGGTATCCCTGCCGGCCGCGCCATGGCTACCGACAATGTCATTAATACTGCATCCTCAATGTATTGCAAGCAGTACTACATCGATGCGTGTCTCATAGTTGACATTAGCACTGTTAAATCCTAGTCCTAAGCAGGCCTCGACTACTTATTGTACCTCAGGGTTGCCATTGCAACGATCGGGGGCCACCCATCCATGCCGCTGCACGAAGGTGCGATCGTTGCGGGCAATGCCTATAGATGCTTCGGGTGCTATGATTGTTCACTTGGGCATTAAACCAAGGGGTATAAAGAGCAATACAATCCTCTGCCCACAAAGAACCGACATACGAACCCATCCGGTCTCCATTTAGGGACAGTTCAAAGGTAGCCGAACGATCGGCTGAAATTACACACGGGGGAGATTTCTCAGAATTGTTCTGAGGTACAGTTATCAGGGTTGTTCAGGTAACCAAATCAGAGCTCGGACTTTAATTTTAAACAACGAGCTGTGGGAAATAAAAGCTGAGTGTCTGATGTTGCCGATGGGCTCTAGAAACAGTGTCTGTCTTCTCAGACACTTGCAGACTTATCTGCCATTTTAAATGATAAAGGTCACAGTGCTTTGATGACTAGAGGTACAGTAAGACCAGTGCCACTATGACTGCTGACTTTACTAGCTACAAAACCATAGTTAGCCAGACAATCAGAAGGTGAGATAGATCGACCCACCCATACGTGCTAGTGCTTAAGGGGCCTATTTGGGGTAGTAGGTGAGACAGCAGAGTAGCAGATCGGTGTGCTTATCAAGAATCCGCTGCTTGGAGGAACAAGGGGATCCGTCTAACCCTGTGAGGTGCTTCACAGGCTCGTGGGGACCCTGTCTCCCCCGGAGCAGGGGAACCACCGGGGGGAGACGCAGGATAGACCCAGGAGGGAAAACACAGACCCCTAAGAGAAGAGACAGAACACTCTTAGCATGGCTGCGGAAGCCCTTCAAGTGGATTTCCAGTATCCACCATGGAGGGACCTAGTAAATCACAGAGGACCCTGATACCCCAGGTAAGAGAACCTTTACATTTATGAGGACATAGAATCTGTCCTGGTTACCTTAGCAACCCATCAAAGTTCCACTTACATTAACCCAAAGCACTATTCAAAATCAGAGCTGAGCTATGGGGTAATTAGTTTCACCTTTAACCCCTTCCTGCCTAAGTCCTTTTTCATTTTTGGGTTCCCCTCTCTTTGTGCTCCCCTTCTTTAAAAATCCCAATTTTTTTTTATGTTTCATGTACGTAGACTTTAAAGGGCTAAATATTTTCTGTGTACACATGTGACTTTCGGAGTTGTGGTGCATATTTAATTTTCCATGCTTGTGCACATGAAGCATTGGAAAGAAATTCTGAAATACAGGTGGGACCGTCAAGAAACGGCTGTTGTGTGCCTTTGTCTGGTGCGCCTCGTGACTGGTAAATGGCTCTGTATGGTTTTAGGGCGCTGCACTCGCAGATTGCCACCAGTCCCCTTGTATTCTTTGGGTTGGTGCAGGGACAATTATGAATAACCAAATTTAATAAAGTTGTGATTAGGTTTTATAAGAAAAAAGGGGTTGTAGAACTTTTTGTCCAAACAAGTGTCCTTCTAATATCTGATTAACTTTTTCATACCGTTAGAGCTGTGGTACTTGTCATTTTTTTGCAGATGTAATGTCGTTTTTGCACTCGTTGACCTGTGGTTAATCACGTTTTTAGTACATTTTTTAATGTGGTCTGCAAGTGGACTTTTGTGTGCTATTTTTTCTCTACAGGGTTCCATGACTGGGAAAAGCAACTTTTATAATACTGATGATGATCAGATTAATTGGGATGTCAGTGGGTGACCTTACTAGATTATATATATGCTTTTTTACATGTTATTTTAGAATAGAATAGATAAAGGAATGTGCTTTCAATTGTCCCCATAGGGGAAAGTTGACTTTGTCACAGACGACAACAGGCAAACACCTCCTTCATGATCACGATTACACATATATACAAACATAATATACAGGAACTAATGCCTAATACATATTAAATAATAGACAATTATCTAAAAAGTCAATACAAGTTAAAAAGGAGAAAAAACACAAATGGTTACAGATATTATTACTAATTACTTGCCCCATGTACTAATAAATTGCCCTATGTATAAAGAGTTTTTTAAAACTATTCGTTCTACATTTAATATGCAGAAACCGGTCCACTAAATGTGGGCTACGTGACCCATCAATGTTTTTATGTATGGTTTTTTCTTCATTACAATACATGGACTTAATTTGGAGAGCATACGTGCACACAAGATTGACTCTCCAATCCTCTGTTCCTAGTGCCAACAATGGAGTTCACCTTCCTGATCAGTTTTCTTACATTTGGTTTAGGTCAGTCGTGCGAGCATTGTTTTCCTCCTCCCCAACATCCCACCGCATAGATAAAACACTTCCAATTAAGCCTTAATAAAAGGACAACAACATCTCGTGATTTTTATATCACTTCTGGGAAATGGGAGCAGTTACACTTTTGGATCTGTAACTTTTAATTAAAGCAATCTTATTCACATAATATACAGTAGTCATAACAGAACTTACAAACATAACATTCTGAATCAATAATTATTCGTCCCCCCTCCCCACCTAGGTCTTGGTGCCCGTTTTACTCCCCTCAGGAAGTCCCCTTAGTCCAGTCCCTACATAATTATCGTACTGCAACACCTATTTTGCTTTCCCTTACACTTCTAAAGCGTCCTTCAGAGCAACCCTCTCCATCTCCATTCAGATCGTCTCTCTGTCCCTCAACCATTGTTTTCTCACAACTCTTGCCCGCTTCTCTTCAAGCTTCTCCCCAACTTCCATCTCATAGTATTATCAGTAATCTTTTCATTTTTGCCAATCCTTGGTGGGTAGCGTCCAACCAGTGCCTTGCAATAGTCTTTTGCACTGGTACAGCAATTTTGCCACGCCATCTGTTCTGCCCTAGGGATCTAGTGTTACCTATACAAGGCTCGTTTCCAGAAAGGTTCAGAAAAGGTGTAGGTTTTATTGCTGTTGACTTAGAGGGATAAACCCAACTGATCCCCGATGCACCACCGTCCCTACCACTTCCCAGTCTGTAGCCAGTACCTTCCTTACGCTATAGCTTGATACTGCCGTTAAAAGAGACACTGGTCTGTATGATTCCAGTAGCTAGACATCCTTCCTTTCGTGACGGAGCCCACATCTGATATCGTCCTTCGCCTTGCCTAATATCATATCTATTCGAGATAACGAGCCAATGTGGAGGACACACACAATACGTGGTGCTTTCGCTCTTCTTCATTGCGTTTCCTGCCAGAAGTCATGAGCCTATCTCCATACACCACCCACCTCCCCAAAAGGTCAAAGTATTCACCCCTCCACCTCCTCCAATTTGAACTTGATCTCCCCTCACATAGTACCTTATTGAAGTCCCCCATTATTATCCAGAGCACATCTGGGCAATACCGCCATTCCCTAGCAACACTCAGCCTGTCTCCGCAGACAAGCCTTATGAGCGTACCACCATTGTACGTGCTCCTTGGGTGTCAAAGAAAATGAGTTGTGCCAAGAGCCACCACCCTAAGCCGTGCTGGCATACACGAATATGAGACCTCCAAGGCCCAGGCATCGCTTAATGTCCAAGAATTGCATCCACTTTTTTGGACTTGCGTTTTGAGAAAAGCACTCTCACACCCATTTACAGTGAATCACTTTGATCCCAGGCCATACTTACTATCCGTGTCATGGTCCTTGTCTGCATCAGTTATGAGCTCAGTCGTGCCGGTCTGCTTGTTTTGCACTGGTCTTTGGGTAACCATAGCTGTTCTTTCTACCGCAAATAGTGGAGTTAGGTTTCTCCTCAGCCCAAAGTTTCCCCTAGCCATTTCTCCAAATAATCATCCAGATTCTTGACCTTCCATCTTCTCCGGCATTCCAACATTCTCGGCATTATGCGACACCGCCGATTTTCCAGGTATCAGCCTTCGCCTGAAAGGCTAACACGCCTGCAACTGCTCTCGGAATTCATGCTGCTGGGACGGGGGGGGGGGGTGCAGCGTCTTCCAGCTCATGTATTCTTCTCAACTCAGTTGTTCTTTCTGCCACTTTATGTATATCATGAGGCATAAGCAGAATGTCCCTATTCAGGCTATCCAAACGCTTGCTAACTTGAGCAATGTGTATGTATAGTTGCACTGCTTGAGAATATCTGCCAGTGTAGTTGCAGCCTCAGGGTCTCAGGGTTTTTCTCTTCTCCACCTTCTTGCCTCTGTGACTTCTTCACTATTTCCTCCTCCTTCCCCGACATTGCGCTCATTTACTAAGGGTCCGAATCACAGCAATTTCCGTTGTTATCCTGCCGATTCTCGATTTGCGCCGAATTCCGCGGATTTTTGGTGCTCGTGATCGGATTTGGTGCAATCCTGCGCGGGTTGCATGGCACGAAATTGTGGGGCTGGATGTCGGAAAACCCCACGGTTCGGAAAAACCGCTGTATTTTTAAAAAAAAGAGTTGCTGACACGCACTTACCTGCACCAAGAAATAGAAGGTGAACTTTGGTGGACCTCGGCGTAGCAGCGCGCCAAGTGGATATCGGAGCACGGACCTTAGTGAATCCCGTCCCGGCCCGTCTAAAGCGTTGGAGAACCCGCCGTCTGGATCGCGACTGGACCAGGTAAGTAAATGTGCCCCATTGTGTCTTGCTGAACTGCTTATCGGAGCCCGGGGACCTTACTCGGGTGTTCCAGACCTGTGTGCTTGCAACTGCCCCGCTCCTGAACTGTACCTTTTCTCTCTCCCTGCTTCTCCCTCACTGGCTTGCTGCGCTATTGCCGCATTTTGCGTGTTGGAAGGCTCCCCTGTTCTGCTGCCACAGTCTATCGGAGCTTCTATCTCCCCCATTTTTCCTTTTTGATCCTGTCACTGCCAGGTGGTTTCCACAGGATCAATAGGATTCGTGTAGTGGAGCTCAGGCCCCTAGGCCACGCCCCCTCCCCCTTGTGTACTTTAACCCTAGGTTGTCTAATTGATTCCGAATATGCTGCATACTACAGTACGCAGTGTAGTGGATTTGAACATGATCTGGGGTACATTGCAACTGATATGCATAAATGACACAGCCTTGGTCTTATAAAGACATGGGGGCAACTTTTACTTACCATCCCGTCACGATCCCAGGTACATTGTCTGACGAGGATTCGGTGCTGCCGCAATTCACTAAGACGTGCTTCCAATTTCCTGCATGTGTCGCTCCTCCCACTCAGGTCCCCCGGAGTTCACCATCTTCTTCACAGTGAATGTAAGTGCATGCTTGTGACACAATTTTTGAATGTTAAATCCCGCACTAAGTCTGAATCATGTCGGGTTGTCCGACGGCCAGGCCCCTGATGTTGTTTGCATGAAAGTCGGCGCGATTGGTCCAAAATCTGATCGCGTGCGCCAAAAACCCCCATTTAAATGCGGTGTAACACGGAAAAAGTCAGGAAACAAGGAAAATGCGGTCCAGGACCCTTAGTAAATGTGCCCCATCTTGTCATAGTGATGCGTCTGTAGCTCCCTAATGACATCACGAGGAAGCAACATCACAGCCTGTCCATGCATTAGTATGTAAAAGTTGTTGATGATGGGTGCAGCAAATATCAGTCTGTATGGACAGGTCTGAGCCCTCTCCATACACCCATTGCCGTTGTATTATTACGTTGGTTTATTTTATCATTGACATTATATTTATCGGCTTCTCAATAGGCGAATCCTCATCTGTCAACAACAGCAAAGTTTCAGAGCTCTGCCCAATACCAAGCACCAGTCAGATGACCAGACCCCACTGCAGAAGCGTCACCATTACAATGCCTCTAAATCTCTCCTGCTTTGTGTTCCACCGCACCTTGGGATCTGGAGGCTTTGCTTAGTCTACCTGGCAACCGACACTATCGGAGGGAGCAGGTGGCCATAAGTAGTGGACAAGAGAAACCATACAGAAAATAGAGAGCCTTGTAAGCGCAACATCCTGATTTCACACAGGAGCCCATTCCTGATCCAGGGCCTGGCAGCCTTCCATAGTCTGAATTATATTTACTGTGTGCGGCTGGCTACCAGATGGGATTTGCTGACCTTCTGACAAAGACCTTCCTCTGGACATCGCAGGCATAAGAATGAATTCGCATTGAGATCTCAGACCACAGAACCGGTGGCCTAGCTGTGGAAGGAGTCTCTGTGAGCACCAAGATAATGCAAGGAAAAACCGGCTATGCCGCTCTTGAAATGCTCTTAGGTTTGTCCCACGGAAGAGTTTGGACTATTTCTCCATTCAAGTCATGGAGCTGTACTATCTATAAGCTGTTTCTGTTCCAGTACATCCCTGGAAAAAACCCCAAAAGAATGTGACCAGTCAATCCTTCAGTACAACAACCAGTCTACCCCGGACTCCCTCACTCCAGACACCGTCAGCGTCCTCAAGGCCTTCTTGGCAAGATCCATTCAAGGCCTTGGAGTACGCAGAACACAGGACCACCAGTCCTTTGCTGAGGTTAACTGGAAAAGGTTGAAGCCAGGAGAACAGCACCACTGGCCATTCTGACTAGACCTCAAGTGGAGAGACCCTGAAGTACACCGATTCATCATTGCAGCACATCAAGTCTGAACACCAGACATTTTAAAGATGTCAGTTTTGTGTCTCCTGAATGGTCTCAGGATTATCATCCAGAAGTCACAGGTCAGCAAGGTCACCAGCACTAGAGATGGCTGAATTTGTGGCACAATGATATAGTGTGGAGGTGGCATCAGTATCAGCAGGAGACCAGCAAGTGCACACAGCAGGGATGCCACATTGTGGCACAACAATGAAGTTTGAAATAATTTGATTCCAAATATCAATGTAAATTTTAATTTGTAGATTCAAGACGCCACATCCATAATACATTACAGTTTTCCGGAAAATATCAGGTTCTTGACAAAAAAGAACTGCAAAGGTGGCACCAGCAGCAGCATGAGGTCAGAGGTGTGGAGTGGCACAACATGGTGGCAGCACATGGAAAGCCCAGAGTGCACAATGTAGTGTGGAGGTGGCATCAGTATCAGGATCGAGGTGCATGTGTGGAGGTGGCTCAGTATCAGCAGGAGCTCGCAGGGGCACAATGATATGTGGGGTGGAGGTGGCATCAGCAGTAGCAGGAGCCCCGCAGGGGGCAATTTATATAGTGTGGAGGTGGTGTCAGTAGCAGCAGCAGCAGAGGAGCCTGCAGTGGGCACAATGATACAGTGTGAAGGTGGCATCAGCAGCAGATAAGGAGCCCGCAGAGTGGCACAACTCGGCTCCTCTGGTGTCTTTACAAAAAACTGCCACACCCGCTGAGGTTGTATTTTACCACCAACCACTCTGCACTAAGCGACTACTACCGCTGCTACCTCTCCTGAGCCCCTGTTCCACTACTTACTGGAACCTGCGAATCGGGATTTGTACCCCACAGGACGTTTGGCTCCCATCCTCACACTGCTGCCACCCTGCTGACTCACGGCCACAGTAGCGACTGCTGCCTATCCGCGCTGCCTGACACGCGCAAGCTGACACCAGCTTTCGCCTTTAACATTTAATTCCCTGGCCTCTTCCCTTTACTCCTTCCTCGTTACCCCTTGCCGTATCTTGTGCCTTGCGCCCTAGAGAAAGCTGTATTTGATGCCATTGTGCTGTTCTTGAGTATTTCCTGTTGGTGACCCCGTTCCGTTTCTGATACGCCCTTTGCCCGCTGTCCCTGACCTGTTGCTACGACTCTGACTACGAACCTGTGGCCGCCCGTCCTGCCTTCGACCTTGGCTGCCCTGCGGACAAGTCCGCCTGTTAACGACCTGGTGGTACCACGCCGCAGAAGTCCACCCCGCTTTGGCTCCTAAACGGGTCCACGTGCCCGGTCCCATTTGTGGCTGTGCCATCGTCCGCAGTGGTTCAGAGGATCCACAACCTCTAAGCTGCCACCCGGTCACTGCTACTCTCCTCACTGGTGTCATTATGCAAAGCTGCCTACTGCAGGAAGCAGCGGAAGTCTTTCCCCCACCTCTCACTGCCAAGCAGCTGTGACTCCTCAAAACACTGCGCCCTTGGGTTTGTTGACAACATCCACTACACTGCCGCTCACATGACAACGGCATTCTTGCCTCACACGTCACCCCTGCTCGATGTCCCTACTGGCTGGCCACCTCTGCCTGCTCCACTTGCCACCTTTCAGTTCTGACATAGTGGCTTTATAAACACTATGGATTTGACACGTAAATATGGCAATTTTGCCTTGTAACCTGTACAGATACACCACAACTGACACTGTAATTTCAGTGAAAATCACTGTAACTACTGGATTTGACACGTAAATCTGGCTGTAAACTATAGCACCAAAAAGGTATGGCGTTTGCGTTATACAGATACCCCCAACGGACCAATGTAATTTCAGCGAAAATCACTGTATAAACTATTTGGTTTGAAAGGTAAATCTGGCTGTAAACTATCGCCCCAAAAAGGTACGGCAATGTGCGTTATACAGATACCCCACAACTGACACTGTATTTCAGTCAGCGAAAATCACTGTGTAAACTACATGGATTTGAAAGGTAAATCTGGCTGTAACTATTCCCCAAAAAGTAGGCAATGTGCGTTACCGTTTCGATCACGGCCCCCGACACTGGCGTCGCTAGCGCCGGCCCCCCGCAGCCTTCGACAGAAGGGCAGGATCCTCCGTCCCCGGACAGGAAGCTCCTGCCCGTCACTGTATAGTGCTCGGTGTGGCCGGAAACGGCCGCTCGGCACATTTACAGGAGGCATGTGGCCGGAATACAACCCCGGCCACATCGCTCCATGACCTAGGATGCGCGGCCGCGTGATGACATCATCACGCGGCCGCGCACCCCTTCCTGCCCGGAAGCGGCAAGAAGATAGAAGACTTAGGTGAGTACAGGGTTTTTTATTTTTTTTATTAAAGGGCAGTAAAAGATGTGGCGACTGGGGGCTGTAGTATAGTTAGTTATGAGGGGCAGCTTAGGAAATAATTAATTATGAGGGGCAGCATAGGAAATAATTAATTATAAGGGCAGCATAGAAATAATTAATTATGAGGGGAGCATAGGAAATAATTATTATGAGGGGTGTAATAATGAAAATATTAATTATAAGGGGCAGCATAGGAAATAATTAATTATGAGGTGTAATAGGAAATATTAATTATAAGGGGCAGCATAGGAAATAATTAATTAGATAGGGGCAGCATAGGAAATAATTAATTATGAGGGGTATAATAGGAAATAATTAATTATGAGTGGCAGTATGGAATAATTAATTATGAGGGGTATAATAGTAATAATTAATATAGGGGCAGTATAGAATATTATTTGAGGGGCAGCATAAAAAATAATTAATGGTGTGGGTATAGGAAATAATTAATTATGAGAGCAGTTTAGTAATTACTGGGGGGGAGCATATTCAATAATTAATGGAGAGAGGTCCCTATATAATTAATTAATTGGGCCAATATAAAATAGTTTCCAAGGGGGTAGTACCGGTATATTAAATAATAATTGAGGGGGACATTATTAGGATGCGGTCACATGTACCGTATTTATTTAGACTGTCCGGCCCCAACGGTCTGAGGGGACAGTGAGCGGCCCCCTAAGTAAAAAGTTTGGGGACCCCTGGTATAAACTATGTGGATTCACAGGTAAATCTGGCTGTAAACTATACCCCAAAGGTATGGCATGTGCGTTATACGATACCCCAACTTACAAAATCGTATTTCAGTTCAGCAAAAATCACTGTATAAACTATGTGGATTTGAAAGGTACTGTATATTCCGGCGTATAAGACGACTTTTGAAGACTGAAAAATCTTCTGTCTTGTCTGGGGTCGTCTTATACGCTGGTAATTGACCGCCCGCCGTGTATTCACGGTAAGTCTTTGCTGCATATTGCTAGCACCGATCGCGGGTGTTTTCACAGCGATGGCTGCCGGCAAAGCATCTTACCTGGGATTGTCGCTCCCCGTGACGTCATCGGGGGCGGCGATCCGTCTCCATGGTAGCCTCGGGTCTTAACCCCTTCATTACAATGTGCTGATAGCACATTGTAATGAATGAGGAGGAAAATCCCCATATACTGCCATACTGCAGTATTGATAGGATCGATCAGACAGCCTACGGTTAAAGTACCCTAGGGAGTCTGAAAAATAGTATAAATAAAAATAAAAAAAGTTAAAAAAAAATTATAATAAAAAAACCTAAAATTTCAAATCACCCCCCTTTCCCAGAACTGACATAAATATAAATACAGTAAAATCATAAACCATTCAGGTAGCGACGCGTCCGAAAATGCCCGATCTATCAAAATATGATAAGGGTTTTTCAATACGTTTAACCCAGTAACGGAAAATAGCGCCCAAGTCGAAAATGCCCTTTTTTGCCATTTTGAAAAATATAAAAAATCTAAAAAAGTGATCAAAAGGTCACAGTCCTAAAAATAATATTATGAAAATATTACAAATTTCGCAAAAAATGACACCACCCACAGCTCCGTACACCAAAGTATAAAAAGTTTTAGCGCCAGAAGTTGGCAAAATCAAAAAAATTATTTTTGTACAGGAGGTTTTCATTTTTGTATGTATGAAAACTTAAAAACCTATACAAATTTGGTATCCCCCTTAATCGTACCGACCCAAAGAATAAAGTAGACATGTCATTTGGGGCGCTCAGTGAAATACGTAATATCCAAGCCCCACAAGAAAATGGCGCAAAGCGTTTTTTCACCATTTTCATTGCATTTGGAATTTTTTTTCCCAGCTTCTGAGTACATGGCATGGAATATTTAATAAAATAAAATTTAAGGTACAGTATGGTAACATTTACAGTAAAATGGACGATGTAATGTTGTTGTTGTATGCCTTATGTTTATGAGCGACAGTTTTCCTTCTACAATACCTGCAAGTCATAAGAATTTAAATTAAAAAAGGACCATGTTAAATTCGAATCTGTTTTTTTTTAAATTTTTACCGGTGTTTTGTATGCGTTGGAAAAGGGGTAGTCTTATACGGCGAATATATCTTAAACTCTATATTTTAACAGGAAATGGAGGGGTGTGTTTATATCACCAGGCTGTCTTATACGCCGGAATATACGGTAAATCTGGCTGTAACTCATAGCCCCAAAAAGGTATGGCATTTGTGTTATACAAATACCCCACAACTGACAGTGTAATTTCACGCAAAATCACTTGTATAAACTACGTGGATTTCACACATAAATCTGGCTGTAAACTATAGCCACAAAAAGGTATGTTATACAGATACCCCACAACTAACACCCAGTGAGAGGTCCACAAATCACTACTGCAGATGCATGAATGTGAAATAGATTTCTTCCTATTCGATTTTGTCACTAAATAAAACTGCTATTTGGGGTATATAGATCCCCCTTGAAGAACATCCAGAGATTGTTGCAAGAATCGCGGCTGCACAGTACAGTAGCAGCAGCTAGACGCTACAGACAGCACATCCAGTGTAAAATGCCGGGATTGCAAATGGCCTACAGTTTTATAGGGCTGTGAGCCTGTGTGACATCACATAAGCCTGCCGGTCGCTGATTGGCTTACAGGTCTCTAGATGTCATCGGGGTTGTTCCCTTCTCTTTCCCAGAGTTCTCTGCTCCATGTTACACGCTGTGCTCGCGCCCATTTAGCTGAAAAAGAAGGGGGGAAAAAAATTTGTTCCCGCGAATGAGCGTAAACTTCGGCTTTGTGACGTATCAAATTTTTTGTGAAATTGGTAAAGAATTCTACTTCGTTAGAATCGATTTGCCCATCTCTACCAAGCTGGATATCCAGGATCTTCTCCAGGTGGTCATCACGGAAGTAGAGTAGAGTAGACTTTTTCCCGCATGTGCGCCCAAATACGAACTAGGCGCTTCTCTATACAGCGCTTTTTAAGCGTGCGCATAAAAATATTTTTTGGCGCTGCCCGTGCGCCCAAATTTGAATCAGGCGCTCCTGTATACAGCGCGTGCGCATAAAAATATTTCTGGTGCTATTTGTGTCGCACACGTAATCACAACATCTGACACTTCCGGTGCAGTAACCGGATGTGAACTGAGCAGCCCGCAGGTAAGGGGACTCCCACTGCTGTTATAAAAGCCGCCACACCGACTCAGCTGATTGCTCTCCCCTGATGAAGTCACCTTAGGTGACGGAACGCGTGGGGCATCACGACCCCCTGGCTGTCTCTGGTGTTGTTTGGTAAACTACCATGATTTTGTATATACACGGGTGATACACAGTGCCTTATTTCTTATGATCATTGTTATGTAGGAAAAGTTTACTATACTGTTGTGTTACCATGTACTTTATGTAGCTGATTCCCTTTGGGAGCTCTTATTGTATATTCATCAACACCAGATAAGATTTGTTGTAGCCAGGGTGGTTTTCTTGGGATGACTTGGACACTTTCTCATCCCATTGAGTCCTGTTTGTGTACTTGTTACACGTTTTAAGTGTTTTTAAATTGGTCAGTGTTTGTCAAAAAATTGCATATGTGTAAATAAAGTTTGATATTTTGTTTATAGTTTGGTTGTCTTGACACGCTTTCTTCTTGTATACAATTATCATGTAAATATGGACCAAAATCTCTGAGGAATGCTTCCAGCACCTTGTTGAATCTATGCCACGAAGAATTGAGGCAGTTCTGAAAGCAAAAGGGGGTCCAACCCGTTACTAGCATGGTGTACCTAATAAAGTGGCCGGTGAGTGTATATCATATGATGTGTACCGCCCCTTCTGTATATCATATGATGTGTATCCGCCCCTTTTGTATGATGTATTATATGATGTGTGTACTGCCCCTTCAAGATCATGTAAATCATATGATATGTGTACCACCCCTTCTGTATTATGTATATCATATGATGTGTATACCACCCCTTCTGGATGATGTAAATCATATAATGTGTATCTAGTCGCAGTTTCAGCTCCCCGTGCTGGGAATAGTGTGACGTAGAGTTGCTTTGATATAGATAGACAAGTGACATGACATGAACCTCGTGCTCCATATAGAAGCTAAGCCTTTCCTATGGCTGATGAAGTGCAGCTCAATTCAGCAGTGAAAGGGTTAGCATGCGGGCTGCCACGCCCCCTCCTGTGCACACGGAAGTGCTGGTCAGCTGTGGAGCAGTGCAGGACGTGTGTGCTCTGTGCTATGATGCATGCTGCGGGGCTCCTCTGGAAGTGCTGGCTAGTGACTGGGCTGTGTATGGGCACACAATGGCTACTGGACGACACACAAGGGGCTGCAGATTCTGAGCTGATACCCAGGGCCCTATGGGCAGAGCAGCTTTCTCTATCCCTGCTGCCAGCTTACTCCTTGGCACCGGATCCCACCCCGGATCCGTCCCAGTGCATCCCACTGTTACATGAATTCGCTAACAACAGTGCCATCCTCAGTAACTGCTTGGTGAGCATGGCAAGGCCGGTGCGCCTGTGCCAGCACTGTTACAAGGAATATGCCCAGCTCCAGGCTACCATGCGCAAGATTGGAAGTCCTGTCCAGGTGTGTAGAAAATGGGGCGTCTTGTGATTTCTCTATTCATGCATATATGTGTAATGCACATGGCCCACAAATAAGTTTGGTCCCATAAACTTGTGCGTGTGGGATTTACCGGACCGAACGTGACCCAAACATGCTTGCCGAGATCCGATCAGTGGCTGCAGTAAGTGCTACAAGCATACAGTGCAGCATTCTGACCACTTCACATTTTATACCCTTTGTTTCATTACAGCCAATTTGTTAGATCAAAAAAATTACTTGTTTTGCTCATTAACGTACAGTCTGCCCCCATCTTCACAGAACAAAAACAGAAGTGTTTAATAAATTAGTAAAAAAAAATGTACAAGAAAACCTGAAATATCACATGGTCATAAGTATTCAGCCCTTTTGCTAAGTATTAGGTAGAAGCAGCTTTTGATCTAGTCCAGTCATGAGTCTTCTTGGCTATTTTCAAGTCTCTCCAGAGATAGTCAATTTGGTTTAGGTCCGGGCTTTAGCTGTGCCAGTCAAGAATGGTCAGAGGTGTTCTGAAGCCACTGCTTTGGTATTTTAGCTTTGTGCTTAGGGTCATTGTCTTGTTGAAAGGTGAACCTTCGCCCAGTCCAGAGCACTCTGGAAGAGTTTTTAATCTCGGATATCTCTGTACTTGGATGCATTCCTCTTTCCTTTAATTGCAACCGGTCCTCCTGTCCCTGCAGCTGTAAAACACCCCTGTAGCATGATGCTGCCCCCACCTTGTGTCACTGTTAGGATTGTATTTTGCAGGTGATGAGCAGTGCCTGGTTTTCCCCACACATACCGCTAAGACCGGTGCTACACGCGCCACTTTGTCTGCGTTTGAAAACGCAAACACAGTCAAAGCCACGGCCCGATCGCATTGGCGTTTCTATGGAAACGCCTGCGATCGGGATAGATTTTTGAATCTATAACGTCTACTCTCTCAGCTCTGACACCTCTCTGTTGATTTAGCAACACAAACATTTTAGGTCATAATTTCCTCCATCTTCTAACTTAATACTGTTCCCAGAGTGTCCAATATAGTAACATTTCGCTCACATTTGGCAATATAGTAATGGGGCCCCCACACAGTAGCCAATATAATCACAGTACCTTTACACAGTAAGCCCACACTAGTTAGTAGTGTCAGTGCCCGTCTCAGTAACCAGTAGTGTCAGTGTCTGCCACCAGTAGTCAGTAGACCCAGTGCCTGCCACAGTAACTAGTAGTACCAGTATCTGCCGCGGTAGCGAGTTGTCAAAGTGGCTGCTTCAGTAGCCACCGTGCATCAAGCCAGGCGAGGGAGCCGGCACACTGCCTTGCTTCTCAATGGCTCTACCAGCTGGTTGTGATTTTAGCAGCAATGTCATTGACTTTATATTGGGCTTACTGTACCTTATCTGCATTGATGTCTGGTCTGGAATTTTCTCCTGACTGCCTCACTATATGCCCACTGGCTGCATGTTTAACTCTTGGTGGCAAATCATTTTAGCTTGAGCCAGCTATCATAAACACCAGGACTATTTCCAGAGGTAGTAGCTTGGTGGCCATCAGTGCAAGAGTAACATCCAGAGATTCACAGAAATATGCTCTTGAAAGCACCACAAAACTGGCGGAAACACCATAGTAAATGTCCCCCATAGATTTCTTGGTCAGTATGATTATTGGTGCAGCTCTCATCGGTCATGTTGCCCCTTTATGAACCCGTCCTTGAGCAATGGTAGAACTCCCCACTTTGGGTTAACATTTAACTGTCGGCCTATAGGGATTAGGAATACAAATATGCTCAGTGAGGTAAAGGACTATATAGTATAACTCGACTCACAAGTTGTTGGATACTTCTTGGATTCTGAAGGCCTGTTTCACATTTTCTATCAGTATTTGTTCATCATTATCAGGAGTTGATCCTATACAGAGGAGCTATATTGTAAAGATGTTTTGGAACCATTGCTGATCTTGTTTTTCCAATAGTATTCAAGAATACTGCTATGTTGAACTGACCTTATACTGACTGGTTTTACTATTTCGGTAGATGATGCAGCCAGCTATCCAAAATGATGAAATGTGGTTTATAAATAGTTTCTTTAAATTAGTCTCCACCTCTTCGCAACATATTGTATAAAAAATGTAAAGAAATTACCATATCCACAAATTTCCGAGGTCAACCTACCATCAAATAAGTATGGGACCTTCTAAATTTCCTTCGATGGTAAATGCTTGGGCACAAGATCCCTGAGGGCGCGTTCACACGTTGCACTTTGTTCGCGTTTTCATTGCTTTTTAAAATGCATTATAACGGCTGAGGAGAGGTGGTTTGCCTAATTACATTACTTTTTACATTTGTTAATGCTATGTTAACACATGTGTTAACATTGCATTTACAGTGTGTTTTGTAAACGGAAACGTTAACAGTAATAAAATTAGGCAAATCACCTCATTCCAGCTGTTGTAATGCGTTTTAAAATGCAATGAAAACGCAACCAAAGCGCAACGTGTGAACGCGCCCTGAGGGTCAGTTCACATGTGGTGTTATGATGCATGCAGGTTAACATTACCATGTGCTTGGCTTCATTGAAGCATGCGTTAGAACGCCACGTGTTCACATGTCGTGTATCGGGGATGCATTTTTAAACATGTGCTTCTGAATGCATCCGTTTTACATTTTAACATGCATTTTGTTGTTTCTTCTTCATTTCTTGAAGTGTAAGCAGCTGTGAATGTGAATACAGCAGCTTACACTTCCAGCAATGAAGAAAAACACTTTAAACGCAGCCAAACGCATGGTAACATGTAAAATGCATCCCCAAAATGTCATGTGTGAACTCGCCCTTGAGTGACTGGCAGCAGAGGTTGGCTTTTAATAGATTATGCGGCATCCTGCGTTTGCTTTTATGTATCGGAACTATGAAATGTAGCTTTCTAGGCCCCACGTTTTTTTTTTTTTTCTTAGAACAATATTTTCCTGTGAGGCAGATGAATAACACAAGCAGCTATTTATGTTGTGCAATATTCCAGTAGATCACACGGAACATTGTGACATGGACGCTGGGCATTCCTGCTGTTAAAGAGGAAGTCTGCTTTGGGAGAGTATTCTATAATACAGCTGCACACCAATAGTTCAATAAAAAAATGTGAGGGTAAAAAGGCAACGTTTCAGTTCCTATCCAGGAACCTTCGTCAAACAATGTGATGGTTACAGAGTGATCTCATCCGTACAGTGTTTTACATCATTCAAATTTTATAGTAGCAAAAGTGATTTGTGTACAATTAATATAATGACCGCAGTAGTATAGCTCAGTGATTAACATCGACACTTGTTTTTAGCTTAGTGACCAGACTTGATTTTTCTAATCTGACATTTGTCACAATAATTGGTTATAACTTCAGAACACTTTAAGGCCCCTTCCACAGTAGCGTTGCATTTCACGTCAGGGTGCAATGCGTGAAAAACTGGCTGCGTTTTTGTTCCATTTTTCCTTGGAGTCATTAGCGTTTTGTCGGGAGATACGTTAGCGTTTTGCTTACTTGTCGGGAGATACACGCGGAACGGTGTGAACAAAATAGTATGTGAAGAACACTATATATGTGTGTGAAGAACACCGGGCAGAGGGGGCCAGGACAGAGCAATGGCGGCGGCAGAACAGAGAGAGGGGGCGGCACAGACAAGTGTGGGGCGCACCGGGCCAGCGGACGCCCGACAAGGAAGCAGAGGGGCCGAAACAGCGGAAGGCGGCGGAACGGGGGGGGGCACGGAAAAAAAAGAAAGCGAAGAGGAAATAGAAAAGAAAAAAAAAGGGAAGGAAAAAAAGAGAAGGAGGAAAAGGAAAAAAGGAGAAAAAGAAAAAAAAGTATTCTAAATAAAAAAAAAAATAAACAATTAATAATTAAAAAAATAATTATAAAAATCAATTGCACATTTAATATTTGTTCCAACTTCTTAAAAGAAATATTCTCCGACAATATAAGCAGAATTGCATCTGTTACTGCTATAAATATAGAATTTTCATAAAGGAAAACCTACCACTTGAAGTGGCAGGTTTCTGATGGAAATACGGGCACAGCTCAGGGTGAGCTGGTGCCTGAGCTTATGTTTTGTTAGTGTTTAAATCGCGGTATTGCGGTTTTTAAAACCACTTTTTAAACTTTATAGCCGGCGCAGGCAGGTACACGCTCGGCGTTACCGTGCGCGCGTAAATGGAATGAAGGGAGCCGCCGCGCATGGTAAGCGCCGAGCGTGTTGGTACCTGCCTGCGCGGCTATAAAGTTAAAAAGTGTTTTAAACCGCGATACCGCGTGGTTTTAAAACACTTAACAAAAATAATCTCTGGCACCGCTCTCCCTGAGCTGGTGCCCGGTTATTTTCATCGAAACCTGCCACTTCAAGTGGTAGGTTTCTTTAAATGATCCTGTGTAACTGGTTTTTATTCTATTCTTCACTGTGTATTTTAATTAAATGCTCGATATCGAGCAGGGAAATACTCGTCCCGAGTCAAATACTCGCTCATCTCTATTCTTACTTTTATTGCATGTCACTAGCAACCCAATCCTTTAAAACGCATTGCACTTGAAGCTGCGCAATGCGTTTTTGATGCGTCTCCATAGACTTGAATGGGACAGGAAAAAAACGCTGCGTGAAAAGCAAAAAGTAGAGAGCATTTGCGATTTGGCGCGGTCAAAACAAAGCACGCACGCGTGTGGAAAAAAAACGCAATAGAAAGGACCCATTGGAAACAATGGGACAGAGTGCAATGCAAGTTCTGCGCGTCAAAAACACGCTAGTGTGGAAGGGGCCTAACACATCCAGGTGATTTTGAGATTATTTTCTCGTAAAAACATTGTACTTCATGTTAGTTTTCTAAAATTTTTGTTACAGCCGAGTCCTGCCAGGAAGTCCACGGTGTGCACCCACTGTGATTGCTGCTGCTTAATACCTTTCGACAATAAATTGTATGATAAAAAATACAACTTGCTAAATATCTGATGATTCTTGTATCAATTGCTCTTTCTTTTTGTCATTTTCTTGAATCTGCAGAATGGCACAGTCAGCTGTTCGACGATTCTCTTGCGATCTGACCGGGTCCAGGTCATTGTTGAGCTAAGTGATTTCTTTGATGATATGTGGAGTTATTCCAAATGTGAAAGTAAGTACAGTCTGAAGTGTCATTTACTATTAGGTTTATAGCAATTGCTGAATAAATAAACTACTTAAAATTTCAGTTTAGTTAAGGGGGGGAAGGGCTTATTTGATATCATTTTAGAATATAAAAAGGTTTTAATGTACTGATCCTTTTATTTTTGGTTGACTACAGGGTATCCATTGGAATGGATATTTGGGTGCAGGATACTAATGTTAGTGTGCATGATTGAAACAAAGCTGCGATTGTCTGCACAGCTGCTACTTCTAGACAGTGTGCACCTAAACAAATAAGAGGAAACTGCTGAAGTGTCCCTGCAAACAGCCAGGGTGTTCCTCCTGGGTCAATCTTGCCCCGAGATAAACTGCCTGAGAATAAATCGTTATCCTTAGGGTGCTGTCAAGCGGTGCATTCTTGGTCAGTTTGGGGTGCGTTTTTAAATCCATGTGTTTTTTCTATGTTGTTTTACCAAACATTTAGCTGGTTTGAATGTTTGAAGTATTTTAATTTTTGGAGGTTCTTCTTTTAACTTATGTCTTGTGTATATATACACTCACCGGCCACTTTATTAGGTACACCATGCTAGTAACGGGTTGGACCCCCTTTTGCCTTCAGAACTGCCTCAATTCTTCGTGGCATAGATTCAACAAGGTGCTGGAAGCATTCCCAGAGATTTTGGCCATTATGAAATGATGGCATCACACAGTTGCCGCAGATTGTCGGCTGCACATCCATGATGCGAATCTCCCGTTCCACCCACTCCCAAAGATGCTCTATTGGATTGAGATCTGGTGACTGTGGAGGCCATTTGAGTACAGTGAACTCATTGTCATGTTCAAGAAACCAGTCTGAGATGTTCCAGCTTTATGACATGGCGCATTATCCTGCTGAAAGTAGCCATCAGATGTTGGGTACATTGTGGTCATAAAGGGATGGACATGGTCACAACAATGCTCAGGTAGGGTGCATTGCAACGATGCTCAATTGGTACCCAGGGGCCCAAAGAGTGGCAAGAAAATATTCCCCACACCATGACACACCACCAGCCTGAACCGTTGATACAAGGCAGGAGGATCCATTCTTTATGTGTTGACGCCAATTCTGACCCTACCATCCGAATGTCAACTCAAATCACCTTCTTCCCCATACTGATGCTCGGTTTAACTGCAGGAGTTGGTCTTGACCATGTCTACATGCCTTAAATGCACTGAGTTGCGCCATGTGGATTGTGATTAGAAATTAAGTGTTAACGAGCAGTTGGACAGGTGTACCTAATAAAGTGGCCGGTGAGTGTATATAATTTATTTATATATATATAAATGTGTGTGTGTGTGTGTGTGTGTGAACCCTCAGGCTCATTTGCATAATTTTAAAGCCTTTTTATCTTAAAACAAGGGCATAGGAAGATTAAGGAACAGTGGATCCTGCCACAGGGGGCACACACCTGTATGTCCGTGTGCTTAGCTTACAATCCTTCAACCTGATAGTAGATGTCCTTTAAGCAGCTGTGAAAAAGTAACTACAGCTGCTTAAACTTCCAGAAACAAAGAAAAACAAATTCAAGCAGCCAAGCTCACATGCAAAAAAGTTCCAAGGAGGGACCAAGGACTGACCTGACGTGCGTTTAAGGGTGCTATCACACAGTGAGTTCTTGCACAGTTCCTGGTGCATTATAAAACGCATGCTGTTTTGCATGTTTACCATGCAGCTGTTAAATTGTTAATACAGCTGCTTCCATTTACAGAACTGAAGTAAAACAGATATAGACCAGCCAAACAGGTGGTAAACATTTAAAAAACACTTGCGTTTTCAGTGTGTTTTACAACTCGCAAAGAACAGACCAAGAACGCACCGTGTGACAGCACCTTAACGCTTGCATTTCAAAACTCCTGCTTTCTCGCCATGTGTGAATGCATCCACTTTTAAGGTGTTGTCCCAAGTTTGTTATCTTTTGAGAATAGGGGATAAAGATCTATTTGGGGATAGTCCAACTGCTTAGAGCCACATGTTTATGAGAACAGGGGTACTATTCCCCCAATAGTGGAGTATTATGTTTGACTGTTTGTGGCAGTCTTATAGACTTAAATGGTGGTCCATGAATCAGGAGAAATAAAACCAACGTCCTTGTAGGGGTGGGACCAGTTGTACTCCCACTGTTGAGGTAATCCCCCTATGGGTAGGTATAGCTATGAATAGAGATGAGCGGGCTGGAAGTTTGGGTTTGGCGTTCAGAACCCCTGGCCAATCACTTCCATGGCTAGTTGCCAGGGGCATTAATTTGCCGGGTTGGCTGTTTGGCCTGAAACCTGTAAGCAAGCCTTGTTCGTAGCTAGATATGAGAAGACACAATCAGGATGTTGGACTTGTTTTAGGCACAGAAACACACTATACATTTTGTAAAACCTACTGTAGAAAGCTATGTTGTTTCTCCATACTGTAATAACATGTGACTCACTTTAACAGATTGCTTGGAGAAGAACAATACAGGGATATTAAACAGCACATCTAAATTCATGGATTCATTTGACAGCTTGATCCAGTGCTTCAATAACACAATGAGGGTAACTTGTTTTCTATAGTTTTAAATTAGTTGGTTTCATATGATAAACAGTTTTTTTTTTTTTTTAATATCTGTCTCTCTCCACTGTTTATAGCTTTTGATTAAATACAAGATCAAGAATTCAGTGGTATTCTTGTGATTACCACATTCTTCTGATTTATTTCAGGAGCCACCTATCCTGTCACCACAAGGCAATTATTCACGTGTGTGCCACAGTTGTAATGAGAGTTACCGACAACTGAATGATTTGTACAATGAGTTGGAGCATAAAGACGCCTTGTGTATTGATTTAGAAGATGCAGTAAGTTTGTATGAAACGATTTATAAACTTTCAGTCTGCAGTCACTTTGAAGGAGAATGGAGCTTGTGGGTGCATGGGAACACTTATCTTCTCAATAAAGGGTTGGGGATACGAGTAGGAAGAGTTGTGTATGTGTGTATATATAGATAGATATATCGTTACGTGCTCTTCACAAGGAAACCTGTCTGGGACTACTTCAGTATTCAGTAGCAGCCGTTATTTCACTGCTAAGTAAATTATTCATTTGTTATTTCAGATGAACAGTACTCGCAAACTTTGGAGCAAAACCTTCAACTGCACATTACCGTGTACTGACACCGTCCCGGTGATTGCAGTGTCAGCATTCATACTCTTTCTACCGGTAGTTTTTTATCTTAGCAGCTTCCTTCACTCAGAGCAAAAGAAGCGAAAACTCATATTGCGTAAGTATTCAGTACAACTGGCATGGAAATGGCAATAAATCCAAGATAAAGATTCCAACTGTCCTATGAAAGCTGATCTCAGTTGTAGTCTTTTCTGATCTCACTTCCTCATCCTGTGTAGAATTATCTAGCGATAAGGCGTACCAGACCCTTCTTGGGTGCTCTTGCTGCCTGTACAGTGATTCAGTGAAGCTGAAGTACTACACCCCGGCTTCTTTGCCACTACACACCCCACCCAGGACATTAAGACCTTAACCCCTTTATGACTAAGAGTCATTGATGCCTGAATGTCAAGGTCAATTTTTACAGTTCTTGCCTGCGCTTCTTTAAATAACAATATCTTTGGAAAAACTTCACATACCATAAGAATTTTTACTTGTTTTTTTTTTAAATGACACGTGAGACTTTGACTTTATAGAATCATTTTATTTATAACTTTTTTGTTTATAAAATAAGCTTTTTTTGTAATTTAATTATTTTTTTTGTACATAAACATTTTCTTACATATTTTTTAAATATGTACAATATCAATCCATCAACATTTTAGAGGGTGTATGTACTTCTGCAAAGTGTCTTTTGCAGCTCCTTATGCTATCTGCCGTCTGCTGACAGGTTGGAGGATGTGTCACTTCAAATGGTCATATCTTCTAGACTGTGCCGCACAGAAACACAAAGGGGAGAGTATGTTCATTAAAAGAATAGATTTGTGTTTCTACGTGCCACAGTTCAGGAGATATGATCGTTTTAAGCTGGGAAATTGTCTTGTATATATATGGGCTATATGGGTCATGTGCAAATAGGAAGTGTATGGCAGTCATGAAGAGGTTAATGACAAGGAATTTAAAGCCTTTATCAAAAATTATTAGCATTTTTGCTGCTGTAATGGATCAATGGACGTAACTTTTTTAAAAATCTGTTATACTTACTCCTTTTTAATAATGTTGTTTTTTGTTGTAACACATAGGGCTAACGTTATAATTAACACTTAACATAATTTACAGCGGGGGGTGGGGGTGTCATTGTTTTCACTATATACAGGCAAAATGTTGTGATATTTTTTTTATTTTTTTTTTAATTGGAGAGAAAGCATGCAATGATAAGTGTAAGGGGAGGAGGATGGCAATCAAAAGAGAAACAAAGGCACAGAACAGACATCCTGCAGCAGTGATTTTTTTTTTCTTAAAAATAAGGGATCAGTGTCTTTTCTCATTTCCATCTGTCATGTGTTGGGGCTCACAGAAATAGCCCAGTATAGAAATGTCTCCAACGGCAATGCATTTTGTGGTGGTAGTGGTAGAGGGCAGCCTCGTACCCATAATTTTTTTGATCAACAGGTTTAGATTAGACACCAATAATTATGGCGGGGACTGAATGAATATTCATGCAATACCATGTATTTCTTTATTTATACTACTAAATCTTTTACTAAATGTGTAAGCAGTAGTGTAGTTACAGGAGGTAAAATAGATGCCATTGTTTCTTTAGTCCCTATTGCTGCTCAGTGATGATCTGTTGTATTGGAGGGTAAAAGGGGTTGTGTGGGATACCAGGAGTGTAACTACAGCGGTAATAACAATCTTTATATAGTGCCGTCAAATTCCGTAGTGCTTTACAAATCATAGGGGACAAATATAATATTATATTACAGAGTACAAACAGTCATATGGAACAATAGGAGTGAGGGCCCTGCAGCCATTCTTTATAAGTGAACAATATAAAATTTAATAAATAAAAATTCTTCTGCTTGAACCAGCCATCAGCTGCCATCGTATAGACATAGTCCAAGGTGAAAGTGACTGCAGAGAAGCTTGGAGTTTGGTAACAGACAGGAGAAAGGACATAGGATGGATAAGTAAAGGGAGAGTTGACATTTCATGCAGTTAGCGAGTATGATAGGCTTGCAGTCATAGCAGCTGCAATGGGGCCTGCAGTGTCATGGGGCCCTTGCATCTTGGGAGTGTATTTGCTGTATGTTTGTATATGGTATTGTATGTTTGTGCATATGCAGCATGGGTGGATATGGCACAGTAGTTGTGTATGTGTTGTATGCATGTCGCTAGCAGAACCAAACTGGCCTCAGTCATAGGCCATAGTGAGTCTGTGATGTTGACAGCACTGCAGAGCCTCTGTATACCAATAGAAACCAGCGGGAGGCGTTGTGCTGCACCTCAGGTGAACGCATGGACAAGTACAGGTTCTTTTGTTGTCTTATACCAGCCTCTGCTAGTTATACAATAAATGTATCCTGGACAAAACATTTAATGATTAAACCCACAAATAGTTTTGATCAGACTGTAATACGCTGTGTACATTCAGTGCAATTAGTTTTTTATGTTCAATCAATTTTATTTAACAAAGACACATTTACAAGCAAAATAACAATAACAAACCATAGTTGTACAATTTCAAATCTGTATTGGATCAGTTCCGCAAGCCATAGAAGGAGCAGTATGTGGTATAATGATGGAAATATCTGAAGGCAAGTCAGTAAGACAGTCCCAGAAGGATGCCATCGATTCCAGGGGGACTTGTGGATATGAATTTTGCGAGTACTAGTGTTTGTGTTCCTGTAATCCCAAGGTTGAGGGGAGGATCAGGAGGTAAATATGTAAACTGTAGGTAGATGCTTGTTCCATTCCTTCCCATGTGTGGTGCGTTTTGTCAGCATAACCTGAGAAGTGGACAAGAGTTGATGGAGCTCATCTGGCTTATATTACTGTCTATACCCTTATTGAGTGAATGAATCCCTGGGTATATCTGTGGCTACCCTAGTGTTCGAATATGAAACGGTAATCATGGAGACCGGTAAAGGAAAACATATTTGCAGTTGTACAACAAACTGGACACAGAAGGGGACATGGGAGGGGTTACTGATTGGGCAGGGGAGGGGAAAGACATAAGATATGGTACGGTGGGGTGATAGTGACATGTCATTATAAGGAAACGAAAAAGGGGGCAGACTGAGCCCGGCTCCTACCTCTCCTACAGCAAATATCGGAAGGCCTCTGTGTCTTGAAACAAGAAGCACGGCTGCCATAGCTTAAGGAACTTTTCAGAGGAATTATGGATATCCGCCATCGATTCTTCCATGAGGAAGATCTGGATTAACTCTTGCAGCCATTCTGACCTGGGGGGTGATCTGGCTGCGATCAGGCAGAACCTGAGCAGGCTGGGTTTCTGAGCTCCTATCGACCCTGATAGAATCGAGAGGAGTGACATTTCTGGATTGCATGAGACATGAGTACCTGTTATTGATTGGAATGCCCTTAACACGCTATCCCAGAAAGGTTTAATTTAAGTTTCTTTAAATGAGATGCGTGTTGCCAACTGCTATGTTTCACTCATTTTGATTTTATATTAGAAGTGAGTTAATGGATTTCTGCTGTATAGAGGCTGCCGAAGCCAAAGGGAATCTACCACCTCGCAAATATAGAGCACTTTACAAGATTTATCATATTAGAAAATGTAATTTTTTTTTTTATGTGCTTCTTTGTGCACCAGGGAAGATGCTTTGCCTGCTTCTGCACATGTTTTCTGCTTTCTAAAACTACTAAAAGGTCTATATTTTTAAATCGTTGGTTCAATACGCTGCAGTAGGAATGGAAAGTTTTTGTCAGTGTCGTGGCACACATATATTTCCATTAAACATTATGACCCAATCATGTAAAGAACATAATCGAAAGCTGTGTCACCAATAGTAAATTTCCCTTATCAGAACGAAGGAATGTATAGTCTGAAGAACATGTATAGTGCCCTACACCATGCTATTGGGAGGTGGTAGTGGACTAAACTACATGGCTTTCACTAAAAGATCATCCATATATATTATAATCATAGGTATTCTGATATCAGATTTTATACAAGATATCAAGATTTTCAGGTAGCTAACCTTGGTAGAACTAAATTCTTGGAAATTAAATGTCTGTTTATTTTCCCTTTATTAAAAAGCCATTACTAAAATTATGAAATCCATTACACAATATAGGCACTATCCAACTGAGCATCAGAATTGTACGATCCTATGATGAATTTACTACAGTGCCTTGTGAAAGTAGTCGGCCCCCTTTAACTTTTTTGACCTTTTGCCACATTCCAGGCTTCAAACATAAAGATATAATTGTAATTTTTTGAAGAATCAACAACTCGTGGAACACAATTATGTAGTGGAAAGTTTTTTAAACTTTTATTAAAAAAAATAATAAACTGGAAAGTGGGGCTTACAATATTATTCGGTCCTCCTAAGTTAATACTTTGTAGGATCACCTTTTGTTGCAAACGACTTGGGATATGTCTGTTTTGCATATCGAGGGACTGAAATTTTTGCCCATTCTTCCTTGGTAAACAGCTCAAGCTTTTGTGAGGTTGGATGGAGAATGTTTGTGAAAAGCAGTTTTCAGCTCTTTCCACAGATTCTCGATTGGATTCAGGTCTGGAATTGGCCATTCTAACACCTGGACACATTTATTTGTACCACTCCATTGTACATTTTGCTTTATGTTTGGGATCATTGTCTTGTTGGAAGATAAATCTCCGTCCCAGTCTCAGGTCTTTAATAGATTCCATCAGGTTTGCTTCCAGAATAATCCTGCATTTGGCTCCATCCGTCTTCCCATCAATTATAACAGTCTTCCCTGTCCCTGCTGAAGAAAAGAAGGCCCAAATCATGATGCTGCCACCACCATGTTTGTAGTGGTGATTTGTTCCACTTCACAATTGTGTCCCACTTGTTGTTGATTCTTCACCAAAAAATTTACAATTTTATATCTTTATGTTTGAAGCAAGAAATGTGGCAAAAGGTAGGGAAGCTCAAGGAGCCGAATACTTTTGCAAGGCACTGTATATTTACTTTTTGTTATTTACAAGCATAATGTGTCTGTTATGTTGTCTAAATTTTCTTGACACGTTGTAATATTTATGAAAATATTTTATTTTTTATATATTTCAGCCAAAAGATTTAAGTCTACTGCCAGCATATCAAACATACAAGACAAGTGTAACTGAAGTATTACCAGCGAAGAAAGGAAGATTTGCACTTCATGATACATATACAGTTTTTTTTTACTGTAAACTGATTTATTCTATGCAAGACCAAAAGATTTTGTTTTTAATCATGAGTGTTTCAAATACAGTGGGTCTTTTATTGCTGAAGGAAGAAAGGTTACTTCATTTGTGTTTTCATGATGTTACGTATTGTATTTTCTTTGAAAGGCACAGGGACATGTATTTTACATGTATTTTGTTGGGAAAAAATGGCAACAATTCAAAATCTTTGAGTTGGCCTGGCTGTTCTTCAATGTGTGCTGCTGGGAGAGACCGGAAATGATCACGTACAATGTAACCCATCCATTTCATTTTCCCCAAAAATATCCATCTGCCATGTATATGACTAGCTTCACTTTCCATATACAGGCGGTCCCCTACTTAAGAACACTCGACTTACATACGACCCCTAGTTACAAACGGACCACTGGATATTGGTAATTTATTGTACTTTAGTACAATACATACAACTTACATACAAATTCAACTCAAGAACAAACCTACAGACCCTATCTTGTATGTAACCCGGGGACTGCCTGTACTTGGGCTTTACCATATCTGTTGGTACATTCTTAGGCTTCTGGTGTCGCGCTTCTCACCCCTCTCCATAGCAAGGCATGGCGCCGTCCCGCTAACATAGAGCATGCACTATATTTTCCTATCTTTTTCCTGCGTACGGTAGCGTGTGTGTGTGTGCGCCAACCGTACCATGGCCGGGTGCCATAGGCATTTATGGGGGCATATATCTATACATCCCCACCTTGTCCATGTGAAAGGGGCCTTAGAGTAATCTCATTATAACAGTAAAGATGGTTATAGCATATTATTGTACCTTGCTAGCAAGAATTTGAAACCAGATCATTGCAAGGTCTGGAGTTACTGTGTTGACATCCACTGTGCTCCAATTTCAGCTCTCCTGGATTAGCCAGGCTGCTGCCTACCAGTATTACCTTGATTTGGTGAATCATATGATTGAGAGCTGTTCAAAGCAATCTTTCATTTATGCTAATAAAAGCCGGTTTACATCTGCCAAGTTACAGAATGACAGCTTTGATTCCGTAATCAGTGGCTTTTTGAGCACATTCATGCTAAGTAGGGCTGAAAGTCATTACTACAGGATAGGGCAGTTAAGAGCTTTAGTGGTGAAGCAGCTTTCATTTACTTTCCTGGCTTTGCAGCCAATTAAAATCATTCAAAAAGATTTTTGAGATTTTTTACATAAAGAAATTTTCCAGTATTTTGTAGAAATAGTTATTTAGTTAAACTATTGTTATCTGCAGTGTTAGGTTATTATATGCTTTTATTGTGATGTGATTTTCATTTTTGCATGTACAAAATAAATATTTGTAGCCACTAAGAACATTTTACAGCTATTATTCACAACCAGAATTGATTTAACAGTGTATAGAATATATCCTACATAGTAAGAATGGCATAATCAGTGGTTTCTGTGATGGCTTTTTCTTATGAGCTGGATCAATAGCGGGGAGGATATATCTAGCCCTGCATTCCACACATCTGGATCCAAAAAGTCACAAATTTGGGTTTAGGACTTGTTGCCATACATGAGGATAAAGTTGAAGCCACTCATTCCTCTTTAACAACCTCTTTAAACATCAGATTTACTAAATCAACTTTTTTGTTGCAAAAATTATTGAAATTACAGATTTGCACCATTTCATACATTTGCTACTGCATTTCTTCTTGATATATTGCCCACAGTAAGCTAAAATTGTGGTCATTTTATTTCTAGTTTGCACTGATCATATGTTGTCATGGTCTTGAATTGACAAATGAGAGCTTGATGCCCCTGGACCAAGTAGCACTTGCCCATGGGTCTTTGTACTTGAATTCTGAACCTGTTTTAATGTGTATGATAAAGAGACTATCTTTTTTTTTGTATAGTCTAATATGTTTCTTATATTTGTAACATACTTTATGCTACTAGGAGTTATAATAAACATTTTAAATCCACTCATTTGTTGACTTGGTTTTTTTTTATCTATGCAACCCAAAATCAAGGATTGGAAAAACACATACAAATATTGATGTTAATTACTTACCGACATGTGACTTATTGCAGCAAACACCCACTGGTAACACCCGTGGTCAGATATTAACCCTGTAAATGCCTCTGCCAAAGCTCAAGGGGTCACCAGGCTGTCTGGTTTTCATCTAATCGCACTTTGTAACGAATCATGAGGAAAATCCCCATATACTGCCATATAGTAGTATGGCAGGATCAATCAGACAACCTAGGTTAAAGTACCCTAGGGGGGGTCTGAAAAATGGTAAAAAAGAAAATAAAAAAAAAATTATTTTTTAGGTTTTTAAAATCTCCCCCTTTCCCTATAACTCATCTAAATATAAATAAACTGTAAAAATCCCAAAATGTCCAATCTATTAAAGTATAATAACGGTTATTCCTGACGTTTAACCCTGTAATAGAAAATAGCGCCTAGGGTGCTATCCCTGTTATCGCACCGAACCAAAGAATAAAGTAGACGTGTAATTTGGGGCACAGAGTGAAAGCCGTATAAAAACATGCCCACAAGAAAATGGTACAAATGCGTTTATTCAACATTTTTCACTGCATGTGGAATTTTTTTTTTTTTCCTGCTTCCCAGTACATGTCATGGAATAATAAATACCATCAGTTGTGCAATTTGTTATGCAGAAAACAAGTCATCACACAGCTATTTAAATGGAAAAATAAAAAAAGTTATAGATTTTTGAAGGTGGGGAGTAAATAATTTAAATGCAAAAACAAAAAAGGGTGGGAAGGAGGTAGAGAGGCACTACATTTTGCAAGGATCAGATATTGAAAGAACACACCATGTTGACTGTAAAAGCCATTTTTTTATGTATCCATTGATTTCCAGGAGGAATAACCTAACATATAAATATAAGAAATTATTACATTTTTACTGGAATTTTAACCAATTCAACTATCAAAACTGAAAAGGAATTTTTTTTTCACGTTCTGTCTTATAAAAGCCATTCCTTATAGAACCATAAAAGGCCTTCTGTTCTGCTGGACAAATTGTGCTTCCTATTGGTACCATTTATTATTGAGCACCGTGTACTAGGAGGCTGTAGAAAATCCAAATCCAATGGAATTAACAAAATGCAATGTTTCCTCATTTGCATACACTATTTTTTCTTTCTTTTTAATTCAGCTTTGGCTGTGCAATCCAAATTACACATTCACTTTGTTTTTTGGGTTGGTACAATCATGGAGATACCAAACCATTAAAACTATTTTAAATCTTTCCAAAAACAATAATAATAACATATCGCCACAACTTTTTATATCTCAGTGTATGGACATGTGTACGGTGTCTCTTTTTTAACAATTCGGGGGACTTCTGACTTTTGTTCAAGGAGGAAGTGGTAAAAAAAAGGTAGATTTTGGTATTAACTCATTTGGGCATTCACAATATGGGATAATTAATGTTATATTTTACTACATTCAGAATTTTTGGATGCAGAAATACCGTATGTTGATTTTGGGGAAAGGGGGTTCTCTGAGTTTATACATATGATTTTCAAGTGGATGTCAAAAGATTATGCTCCCTTATTGGATAAGTTATACAAATTACCGTATATATATTAATAAACGGTATAGTGGTGATATAAAGGGGATAAATGCCGGAGGTTCTATACAGCAGAAAAAATGGTGGTCCCTCTGCTTTCAGAAAAATATGAAAGCTTGTTATGCTAGAATAATTATGTAAGAGAAAGTTCTGGAGATGGTTGGGGGGCAGGGGAGGTGGTAAGAGCGGGGCACAGATATCCAGTTTATTTACGGTATTTTTTTCTGATTGGGTGGGAGGGGCTAGTTTGTTGGGGATAAATTAGAAAATAGGAATTGATTGTCATGCACTTGGAAAACTGGAAAGCATATTAAGATTTATCCTGTGTGATTCTACTTTTGGAAACAAAAGTTTGTATTTGTAATCTATTATATATAATTGTTTTAACTTGCAAATATACAATAAAATTCTTTTACATGCTCTGTTTCTAATTTGCAGTTGTCTCTTAGCTGGAGGGTGGAGCTGTGCCCTGCAAAATCACTGTAGGCAGGGCCCCCGGGCAACAGTCTTAGATGCCCCATTCCAGTGACCTCATGTGTCAATATGCAAATGCAGAAATTAAAGACGTATATGGCTGTTTCCTTAAAGCAGACGGAGTGTCGGTAGTAAGAAAATGGGGTCAGGCTGCAGCAGGCCAATGTAAAATATGGGACTATGGGGTACAGCAGTCCTATATATAGAAATGCTGCAGCAAGCAGGGCAGTTTTAATCATTGGGCGACTGGCCAAAAGCAACAGGATTCATGGTCAGCAGGTTTTTGCTGGCAATGGTAAGCCATTGTAAAGTTCTATCTATATTCTAACATCTATTTGTGCATTCTTGTCTATTTTCAACCTGTCCAAATAGGTAATTTGTTTCAGAAACCTTTTCTTAAAATTCTGTTAAAAAACAACAAATCACACCACTTGTGGCTTGTGAAGAGCCGTCTTCTCCAGCTGTTGATGTTTGTCCAGCCTGTCTCTCTATCAGGCGGATGTTTTATAGAGCGGGTCAGATGGAGCACAAGTGCCTTGCTTGTTACTTTGATTAGTAAAAGTGATGGCTACCCACGGATTCCAAATTTGATTCATTTTGTGCTGTGAGCTCTGCAGGCTTTGCATGGGCTGATTGTCACTGAAGAGCTTTGGCTGGAACAAAGACATAAGTCATATAGAAATGGTTTTGACATGTGATCTTAAAGAGTTGATGTCACTAACAGCTGACCTATCATAAGACCAGCGGACGGATGCCAGAGAGAGTCTTATTTGTTCCTATTCTCCCCGCTATTTTCCACTAACTCACATAATGGATTGATTTTGTAATCTCTTATAATACCATAAGCTTTTGATCCAGAGACTTTGACCCCTCACAGGTATAATGACCCTTTTATTTATTTGCATAGGGTCTTTAGCTATAGTTTGAAGACTAGACAATTTCTTGTGGTCTATCTAAGGGTCACTTTAAAGATATTGCCATTAAAACCACATTTTTGAAAACATTTGATTTATAAAAAAGAATCCTATCATTTATATATTAACCCCTTGCTGACTGAATACCTGAATTTCCCGGTCAATTTTTGCATTTGTTACACGCTTATTTAAATTACGATACAAAAAAGAAACAATGTTCTCTAAAACATGAAAAGTAAAAACAGAGCTTTTATTGAAGCATATTAAAAATGTGGTGTAAATCCACATACAAAAATCTGTGGAAAAGCTTTATATATCGTGACAATTTTTCCTTTTTTTTTTTTTTTTGAGACCTGTTTTTTTTTTCAAAAAGTAGTAAAACTGAATAATCTTTTACCAAAAATGTTATAAATCTGTACAGTGTCACAGTTCGGAGGGGACAAACTGTCTTAGGGTCTCTTAGGCAAGGGTTTGTGGACCCTCTGGACCACCACGGGAGGTGATGGAGCTAGCCGTAACCCAGGACCAGAGTCTAAGTGGCTTTGCCTGAGCAAACTGGGTGCCACTAGGTCATTCCACGGGTGTGACTAGGCCTGCGGTGGCAGCCAAGGTAGTACGGCAGGAAACAGTCCAAACCAAGGATCGCGGGTGCATCTGTGACATACAGCATCATTCCATCACTCTTTCCCAGGTTAAGAGTCTCAGAGTGTGCATTTACTTCTGCAAACTGTAAGCTCGGGCCGCAGTCGCACACTAATGCTAGTGCACAGTGGGCGGGCCTCAGTTCGATCACATATGCATTTCCAGGGAAATAAATGCAATTGTTAAAAAGACCCTGGTTAAAGAGTTATTATTACATCGCCTCCCTGTTGTCTGGTCCATCTGCACCTTAGCATCATCAAGGGCCATCTTGCCAGAGAGAAGTATAATGGTATGGCCCGGGGGAACTACAGGTCCAAACTGCTGACTGCCACAAACATTAGTGCAGCCCCCGAACAGAAGAGACCGAGATTGCAGGGAAGCGTCAGAGTGATTTGTTCCTGTGGAAGCCCTCGTTCTGACCTGGGACTACGACACAACCGTGTATATGATTATACAAAAGGCTTGCTCTGAGAGTTTCGGATTGGTCAGTCAGGCAGCATGCGCATAGGGCCATTGAAATGTGTATAATTAGCACTAATTAGAGGAGCAGTCAAGAGGTGCGGGGGTCCTCTGGAGGAGCTCCCCATATCTACTGACTTTTTTTTATAAAGATTCCTGAAATTTGTTTTTATATTTTCAAATTGTTTTTATATTATTTTTTTTTGTATTTACTTTTACCCTATTCTTCATTTTACATTATGTACAATTACATTTTTAATTCACATGAATCAAGATTATAATATTTTATAAACAAACTCAGGTCATAGCAGAAGAAGATTGAAGCAATTGAGGGTCAAGTGCCAGAAAGACCATTTATACTACCAAATCCTAGTATTTTCAGCCTCAAGATACAAAGGCTCATGAGTAGCACTCACTATTCTCAATAAGTTCTGCCCAGCTGATAAGGTGAAACCCTGTAACTGGCATTGCTGAGTTTCTGAATCCTTTGACCCACTGTTCACATACATATACTACAGTCAATGGTTGGGGTTACATGTTTTTATGTCTGAAAAATGCACTTTGCAATCATCCCAGAGAAATATATAGGATTCATTGTTTGAGCTATTGTAATCAATTATTGACAAAATTAAACTGTGTACACCAGTGTGAACTTTGCCAGAAATAATGCACGAGTCCATTGAAGTGACAAGAGAACAAACATTTCTAATTATGTAAAATATGTTAGACTTTGTTCATGTAGGGGGTGTTGGTAGGTCCGACTTTCATATGATCTACTATTGCCCTCTACTGGCTAAAATGGTAAATCACATTGGAAAATGTGTGTTAATGGGAAACTGTCTCCAGGAACCTCATTTTCACTAAAGACAGATTGTAAAAGCCCATGACACCTGCAGTGCAAAAATGCCTCTCTGCCTTCTCTAAGCATTTTCATTACAATATAATTGTGTGTTATAGCTTACTCTTGAATCCTGACAAAATCCTCTGAAGTCACAGGGACTAGGCTTTGGTTTGGATGCATTACAAAAAGCAACATGTGACTTGTCTGAGCTACAGGCTGCCTCCATCTTTGTGCTCCTGTACAGCTCTGTCCCTCCCCCACTGATGTCATCTCACCAGGCTGTGACCTCTGAGAAGGAGCAGGAGGTGGAGCTATATAGGAGCACAAAAGGTGGGGGCTAAGCTCTGAGGAGGGATTAACACAGACAAGGCACATGTTTTTTTAAATCCATCCAAACCAAAGCCCAGCCCCTGGGACTACCACAGAATTTTGTCAGGGTGCAAGGTAATTTATAACACACAATTATATTGTTATGCAAATGCTTAGAAAAGGCAAAAAGGCAGATTTGCAATGCAGGTGTAATGGGCTTCTGCAACCTGTCTCTAGTGAAAATGATTCAGCAAATTTTGTGGTTGTGGGCACGCTCAAAAAACGGTTTCAGAAATGAATTATATACAATTTTAATTTCTAACGAAATAACAGACAGTTAGTTCTTTTAAAATACAAGAAACAGTTAGTTTAAAATTGTGACAGACAGTGTAGCGTTATCCACAAATGTATATTGTGTACACCTTGGTGTGTTAATCGTGGGGTTCAGGGACTTAGTTGGTCCTTTTCTTATAATACCCTTCCTCGTGGAAACATATGTACTGTGTAAACCTATACAATATAAATCTAAACTTATACAATATAATGTCCCAAATGTCTTTCTATTATTTTGTAAGCGATGATGGTGGTAGGTCTGGTTCTATAGGAGTGTTCAGATTCTGTAAGAGTGTTAGGATTCTTGCAGCTAGACGCGTTTCGAAGCGCAATGCTTCTTCCTCAGTAGATTTTTTGTTGTGAAAACCTCCTCAATGTTGCACTTTGTTAAATACCCATTTTGGGCTAAAAGTTGCCTGACCTGGATCAGTACAGGCTGGATCGGGCTGTGGAAAACCTGACCTGGACCAATTTACTTAAGTTCTTTGTAAGATGGTGTTTCGCATTTATGATGTATGTGTCACAATAAATCATGACTGCAAACGATAATCTGGGTTGGTAAAAGATATATGAAATATATAAAAATTTATAAAAAAAGGTCAACGGTGAAATGAAAGTGTGACTAAGCTATAGACTCATATTATTCAAATTGATAAACATATTGCACTATGTAAAATGGCAGACATGTTTCAGACATATATACAGAAAACCAGAAGTATGAGTACAAAAATGAGTACAAAAGTAGACATAATCCGATACATATTTCCTCGACAATAGGGAAAGAATGGGATTTTCTTTCCAACAATAGGGGGCATTTATTCAGGTAGCAAATTAATTTGTATATGTATAAATTATGTCTAAAGAGGTTGACCCCACAACAACATACATACAAGACATCTTATTCTTATATTTATATAGATTTTGGGTGGGGGGGACCGGAAGGTAGCCACATGTGCTGGTATACAGCCGGACGAATG
The DNA here is from genome assembly GCA_019512145.1 of Engystomops pustulosus. Lineage (NCBI taxonomy): Eukaryota > Metazoa > Chordata > Amphibia > Anura > Leptodactylidae > Engystomops > Engystomops pustulosus. The sequence goes on along the minus strand of CM033643.1, from coordinate 118,314,804 downwards.
TGGTCAGTGTTACAGTGTTACGGTTGTTGGGTGAAAAATGTAATACAACAACAATACATTTAATCTACATTTTTCACCCAACATAAGTAAAATAAGGGTAGAAATTTTGGCTGGGGTTACAATTATTGCAGTTATACAGTTCAGACTTGCATACAAATTCAACTTAAGAACAAACCTACAGAACATATTGTGTACCTAACCCGGAGACTGTCTGTACAGCCTTGAGCCTTCTTGGGAATGATGCATCAAGTTTTTCACACCTGGATTTGGGGATCCTCTCCAGTTATCTCAGGTTGCATGGTGATTGTTAGTGGAAGCCATTTTCAAGTCTTTCCAGAGATGTTCAATTTGGGTCTAGGTCAGGGCTCTGGCTTGGCCAGTCAAGAATGGTCACAGACTTGTTCTAGAGTCACTGCTTTGTTATTTTAGCTGTGTGCTTAGGTTCATTGGGGCACATTTACTAAGGGCCATGTGCCAGTTTTCTGGCGGGCTTCGCATGTTCTTTTAGGTGCAAAATGCCAGGTATTTAAAAAGTGCCTGTGCCACATTTGTGTTGCATGCAACTGTTTTGTGGCGCGACTGCACTATTCTTCATGCGACACAACTTTCTGCACTAAAATCAGCGTTCCGGTACTCAGTCGGACCGTGCCAGATTTAACATGCATAGTCCGACAGAAGTGTGTTGCATGACCAATGTTAAAGATGGCGCCAGATTCATGAAGACCGTGCACCATAAAACATGAATCTGGCCCACTCTGTTTGCACTGTTCTTGATAAATGTGCCCCATTGTCTTGTTGGAAGGTGAACCTTCAGCCCAGGAGGTCCAGAGCACTCCTGACGAGGTTTTCATCCAGGATATCTCTGTACTTGGCTGCATTCATCTTTCCTTCAATTGCAACCAGTCGTCCTCTCCTTGCAGCTGAAAAACACCCTCATAGCATGATGCTGCCACCACGTTTCACTATTAGGATTGTATTTGGCAGGTGAAGAGCAGTGCCTGGTTTTCTCCATACATACCATTTAGAATAAACACCAAAAACTTGTTTCTCATAGTTTGGGAGTCCTTTATGTAACGTTAGCAAACTGTATGCAGAATTTCACATGTCTTGCATAAAAGAAAAGTCGGCACACTCTTCCAAAAAGCTCTGACTGGTAAAGGGCTGCAATGATAGTTGACTTTGGAACTATCTCCCACCTGCCTACTGCACCTCTGGAGCTCAGCAACAATGATCTTGGTGTTCTCCCTTATCTCTGTCACCAAGGCTCTTCTCCCACAATTGCTTAGTTTGGCTGGATGGCCAGGTCGAGAAAGAGTTTTAAGGACTATGGAGGCCACTGTGCTCTTAGAAACCTTGAGTGCTGCAGAAATTCTTTTGTAACATTGGCTAGATCTGTGCCTTGCCACAATTCTGTCTCTTTGTGCTCCCTGGGCAGTTCCTTAGACCTCATGATTATAATGTGCTTCAACATGCGCTGTGAGGTCTTATATAGACAGGTGTGTGGCTTTCCTAATCGATTTGAATCCATTTAATTAAACACACCTGGACTCCAATGAAGGAATAGAACCATCACAAGGAGGATCATAAGGAAATGGAAAGCATGTGAGTTAAATAAATGTGAGTGGCACAGAAAAGCGTCTGAATACTTATGACCATGTAATATTTCAGTTGTTTAATAAATTAGAAAAATATCTACATTTTCAGTTTTTTTCTGTCAAGATGGGGTGCAGAGTGTACATTAATGAGCAAAAAAAAAAACTAAGAGTGAAAAATTTAAAAGGGTCTGAATGCTTTCCGTAACCACTGTGTGTAGTAAGAGGATTCTGGACTTGTAGGGACTATAATTCATACAGCTCCAGGGCCCATGGCACTCACTCTTAATTCGCCTATGCTTACATGCAGTGATGGATAAAGTAGACCAGGGTCCCCAACCCCCTTCTTCCTAGCGTCACCCTGACACACTACCTATCTATAGACAATGTCAACTTTCTGTGCTCAGAAGTAAGTCAGGAGTTGTCTGTTGCGGTGCACATACAGGTTGATAATCTCGGATCACAGCGCGTTTCAGAGTAGCGAAGACTTTTCTCAAATGGTGTGAGACTAAAGCGTGGGAAGTAAGGATTCTGTCCCAGTAGCTAGATGTCTGTGGGACAGAATACTTACTTCCCACGCTTTAGTCTCGCACCACTTGAGAAAAGAGTCTTCGCTACTCTGAAACGCGTTGTGATTCGAGATTATCAATAAATGTTATCCTTAATATGACGTATCCTTTCTGAACCTGTGTGTGCGCCGCAACAAACAACTCCTGACTTACTTCTGCATATCCCGATCGTGACCGTCCTGGCAACAGTGTTTCGATATCCACTGTCTGAATGCAGCACCTCTACACTCACCGACGTCCAAGCAAACGTTAATTAGTGTTGTGCCTAACATAGCACAACCTTATCTGGTGAGCCTCAGTGCAATTGTTTTCATCTATCAACACCACCCATGTTCGAATAAGACTACTATTCTATGAGCGCTATTCGGTCTCTGCTTGTTTGCCTTTCTATCCTCTCGAACTTTCTGTACTCAGTAGTTTACTTTTAAATAGCTTCAGTCCAAACTAACTTTAGGTCACAGTTTTACTTTGGAATCTATGGGGTATTTTATTTCACTGATGTGCAGACTATGTGAGAAAAATTGTAGCATGTGTGAGAAGGATATTTCTCTACAGACGCCATTTTGGTCTAAACAGACGCCATCTTGTCAAGCCATGTCATGATTCAAACATCATTTTGTGTGAACTGTTTAGAAATCACTGTGTCCTTGCTGTTGTCTTTCTGTAGCTTCTCCGCTTGAAGGCCATGTTGTGACTTATACAAAGCTAACACAAGGACAATTAGAACAAGGCCTATGGAGGAAATGGTAAGACATTTTGGAATAATGCCTTAAATGGGAGGTTTTGATATATTCAAATTGACCTATACCATTGCACTATTTTATCACCCTTTCACGCCCCTATGCAGATGATTTTCTGTGTTTTATAGCACACTAATAAAGATTGTGAATCTGCATTTTCTAAGAGACTGCTGTGTCTTAGTGTTTCCTCTCATAACGGTACCAGTAGCCATTTTTGGCTAAAAAGAGTTCAATCGAAAGTCACCTTACAACTGATAAGGGCGATAACGATCTTCTACACATGTATCATTTTTTTCTCACATGCATTCCATGGACCTTAATAAATTGACAAAAAAACGGCACACAGATGACGACCGTATGGTTGTAAAAAAAAACATTGCCATTCGGATATGAACAAAAAACAGATGCTGATACAATACAGCCTGTACATGGATATCACACATCCAAATTTTTTGCAGACATGCCACAGACAGGCCTGTCTGAATGGGCCCTTGTACAGAAATCACCCACCTCTGTGGTGTAGATGCTGTGACATGAGCAGCCCAGATAAGAGAGTAACCCCGCTGACCATCAGTCAGTACCAAGAGCGTCTACTGTGTTCCTTTCCCTAATAGCTTTTCCCAATTGTCTACTGTGTGTGCAGAATAATAGACGAAGCTTTATAAATTCGTTAATCATTTTACAAATCGTCAACTGTTTGTCCACGTGACTGTTACACATAAAGTTTCTTGAAATGTCCTGGCATGTACAAAGTGTCATGTACTAATAAAGTTCATTGATGAAAATAACACGTATTCTATAGTTGTCGTCGCGAGAGTTGCTTGGTGGTGATGCGATGTGTGGGCGTGCCACGGAGGAGGTGGGCGGGCCCTTCGACGGGTAACGGCCGTCGGTCGGTCGGTTTTGCTGTGTGGTGCTCTGCTAGGGTCCCGGTTGCGGGCAGTGTACCCGGCCAGTAGAGGGAACGGCAGCCATGGCTGGGCAACAGTTTCAGTATGACGACAGTGGCAACACGTTCCTCTACTTCCTGACCTCCTTCGTAGGGCTGATTGTCATCCCGGCCACATATTACCTGTGGCCCCGTGACCAGAACTCGGGTGAGTGTGATGGCGGGGGCGAGATGTGCAGCAGATGTGTAGCAGATGTGTAGCAGATGTGTCATGTACTATGGGGACCACCTGGCAGGAGTGACCTCCTCACCTCTGGGCACACATGTGAGAGGCCCATCACATCCAGGTGGGACCTTCATATTATATAATGATGGGTCCTACAGATGATAGAATAGCAAATAATAGGGGAGTTTTGAACCAGAAGTCTCTGGACAGGATCACAATGGTTTGCGTAACATTTCCATACACTGGTCTGTGCACGAGATACAAGTTGGGTGTTATAATGTGTATGGGCAGCCAGCTGATGCCACCCCGGCTATGTTGTGTTCACTACCGGTGTATGTCTTATACCCCTCATGTAATCAACATCACTTTTTTCTGCAATATCTGCATGTGCCAGCTGCTTACATCAGTGGTTATACATCTGTTATGAGTTAAGTGCCCTGACAACCACCGCCATCATTGATGTGTATGCGTTATTTTCTTTTTTACAGGTGCTGGGGGGGGGGTTAAGGCGTGTTGAAAAGATCTACCATAAGGATGCACCAAAAACAATGTTAGCTATTCATCTGAAACATATTTATTGCTAGCTTGAGATAAAAATGGTTAAAACTTCTCCATTTTTTGATGTTCTAGATCAGTGATGGCGAACCTTTTAGAGACTGAGTGCCCAAACTACAACCTGAAGACACCAATACAGTACAAAGATGGGGCAATGCGGATTATTATTGTAGATTCCCTCTAAGGTCCCTCTAACAGGATGAATTGCAGGCCCTGAGAAGGGGTGTCAATGATAATCCAGCTCTGTCCACTCCTTTTGTACTTCAAGTCACTTTAATAGTGCTGAACACGGCACGTTCTGGGCTCCCTGTGACTGCAGGAGGAAGAGTCCTGAATGGTGATCTTTGTGCTGGGTGATGGCCTGGGTGCCCACAGAGAGGGCTCAGAGTGCCACCTCTGGCACCTGTGCCATAGGTTTGCCACCACTGTTCTAGATCTTATCGGCTGTGGTGATCACTCTGCTTGTGAGACCTGTGCCCAACATCGCCCAACTAACATATCCATGAAGTCTTGGGTGACCAGAGCTTTCCTCATTTGTTCCGATTTTGTGGATGTCCCTGCTATTGCAGCCCAGTCCTGTTCCTTTGAAAGGCAAGAAGGTCAGTGATTGAGTGACAAGATATCACAGTCCTGAAAAAGAGCCACAGTGTTTACCTTTATGGCCCCTGTGATCACTAGCCACTGCCTTGCACTCTTCTATTAGATGATCTCCGCTGAGAACAAAGATATTGAGCTGATGAAAACATATTAATTCTTTAGCTGTGCCATGATCAGCAGGTTAAGCCACTGCTAGTCAAAACTTCAATTCTTAAAAAAAGGGAGAAGTTATAGAGGTATTATGTTCTGTGTGTTCCACAACTCCTAGCTATGGCAAAAAATAACTTAAAGGAAACCTACCACCAGATTTACTGGTGGTAAACTGGCCCCACTGGCTTGTTCCCTTAGGGGGTACAGGGCACCTTTTTTAAAAAAAAAAATTTCAAGCAAAATATGTCAGCCGCGCTCCTGACTCTGGCCACTCATCAATTATTCCCACCTTCATAATCAAAATTCATTTTCTGTCCTCCCTGCTAGCACTGCAGACTGCCAGAGACGTCACCTGGCAGTCTGCAACTCTCACTTTGCTTCTGCAGCCGGCTGGAGACCAGCCGGGTTTCCATGCGCTGTTGCGCTGTTCTCCAGAATGTGGTCATAGGGGGAGATTTATCATTAGGCAGCTCTTTGGGACAGTTCTATGTTTGTGTTTGGAGCTTCGCTTCCCGTCAGATTCATTAAAGTGGCTTTGGCCCTATAATAAATGGTCTTATGCTCTGGTAATTTTCTTTCAAAAATGCATAAAAATTTGCAGCACATACATCAGTAGGGGGCAGGAGTGACTATGCAACTTTTTTCAGTCATGTATCATGAATAAAGTCATGAATCTTGCTAGCAGTAGTTCCATATTGAAGTGGGGGGAATAGTCCTGTGTGATTTTTGAGCAACGAAAAGTCGCACCTTTTTGTGACTTTTATTCGCCGTAAAAGTCCAGCAAAATCAATGATAAGTCTTCCCCATAGTCTTTACATTTATAACATATCCAGAACATATGCCATAAATGTCTAATAGATATAAAGTAAAGGGAAGATATTTCGGTCAAGACTGCTCTCACAGTAGCTTGAGGTCACTATCAATGGCTGCATTGCAAAGGACATGGCATCTGGTGTGCTATGGTCCGAGGTGCTCATTCAGATACAAGTCCAAGATATGCAAAAATAGAAGAAGTGTAGCACTCAACGGAACTTGCTGCAGAGATTTTTATTGTGAAGGCGACGGGCGTTTTGCGTGTGGAGACGTGCTTTCTCAAGCCTTCTTATAGATATGACTTGCAGCTTTTTGTATATAATGGTTGAAACTTGACTGTACGTGTACTGTTCTCCTTCTGTGAGACAAGTCTACCTCTAAAATTGTATGAAAAAAGCCACTTACCTGCATGGCCTCCTTTCTCCATTGTCCATCTGCTAAGGGGCAAAGGTTAAAGGGGTTTTCCCACAAAAAGAAAATTCTCACATCTCAATCCCCTAGTGATGTTCACACAATAACGATAATTTTGACCCCTTACTTTACAATGTTACTCAGTTTTATTACTGTTTTAGCTCCTATGATTCTCTATGCTGTTCAGTGGGTGGGGCCTCTCTGAGCAGACACATTACTGTATTATCCCCCTAGTGCTTTGAGGTATAAACCTGTACCCTGATAATCTAACCACATTGTCAGCTTACAGAACTAGAGGGATCATAATGGGGCACATTTACTAGTCGCCAGTTTTCTGCCAGACTTTGCACGTTCTTTTAGGTGCAAACTGTTTGCACATGTATTTAAGTAGTGGCTGCGTCATATTTGTGGCACACATGACCTCATCATGCAACACAAACTAGTGGGCGTTCCGGTGCACAGTCAGATGTGCGCCAGATTTAACATGCAAAGTCTGACAGAATTGTGTTGCATGCCCCATGTTAAAGGTGCACCAAAAAAAAAAATGGTGCACTCTGTTGGGGCAGTGCAGGGAGCACTAGATTCGTGAAGAATGGGCACAAAAAATCCTGAATCTGGTACACCCTACACTATACGGAATTTAATTTAATAAGTGGTACAGAATTTCATGGTGCTATATAAGTAAAGATTATTATTATTATTATTATTATACACAGGCAAACTGCATTTAGTACAGATTGCCATGCTCTTCGTAAATGTGGCCCATTGTGTCTGCTTAGAGTGATGGGTGGAGGTTTTGTAACAGCAGGTATTGTTAGTCAGGTTGGTAAAATTCTACCGACAGGTCTTCTTTAAAGAGGACCTGCAAAAATGTCATTAGGAGCTGCTACAACAGACACAGCATTGTTACACTGCTAGCCTTATTGGAAATCGCCAATAAAGCCAGCAGACACTGCCACGATGTACACTAGAAACGACGCATTGCGCTGTAAGCGGTCTGGTGTATTCATAAGGGGGCAGAATTAGGGGTTGTGACTGCTGCATGAAGCTCGGCAGTCACCGCTGGCTTATGGAGTGAGCGGGGCGGACTGGTGAAGAGCCCAGCGCCTTGGACCGCCCCCTCATGAATACGCCGGACTATTTATAGCACGGTCTAACGTTTCTAGTGTATATTACGGCAGTGTCTGCTAACTTTATCGGAGGTTTCCAATAACGCTAGTATTGTAACACTTCTGCGTCTGTAGCACTTACTAAAGTAAGCAGCTCCTAGTGCCGTTTTTACAGGTGACAGGTCCTCTTTAAGACTCACATGGACATGTTTAGGTGCTTCTATTGTGATCACAATTGTAATGACAAACCTTCTAGTAATGGTATTGTGGTTGAGCCAGAAGGGTACTTTCAGCTATAATACCGACACTGAATTGTGGTTGATAATTCTAGTGACATCTAGATATTGGGATCAAACCAATCCAAAAATAGATTTAGTGATAAATGTTGGAGCTGCTTCACTTTCGGCTCATGTTTATCAAACACTATGGTAGTGGGATTAGAATACATGTGGTTTGTAAAGGAGAAATCACAACACCAGATGTTTTGTAAAAGGAAATAATGTACAGAGGAAAGGCCGTGGGTTTGTAATAGTTGGGGGCTCATCTTGCGGCCCAACACGTACTAGAAAGTAGGGTTAATTCTGCTAGTGGAAGTTTGGCCTTGAGAGAGTCTGCTTTCTAAACCGTCAGTATTGGCTAATAGTTGTATTTATTTCTTTTGACTCATTGTTTAATGCTTATGTTTTGCTTCCTTTCAGAACAAGTCAGACTGAAAAACATCCGTCATGTATATAGAAGCTGCTTATGGTATCAGCTAAAGTCTATAAAGCCACAGCAGAATATAATTCCTACTGTGAAGTAAGTAGTTCTCTACTACACATGTGGTTTCTCTTGGTGTTGGTACAGTGCACTCATTCCACCGACAATTGGGATGTGAACATTTTCACGTTCTATAAGTCCAGCCAGTAGACTCCTCTTTACATGTCTGAAACCACTCGAAATGGGGCAACATTCCTGATTACATTTGTTGATATTCTTGACAAATAATAAAGGTAAAATCTTATCTGACTTGTTGAGGTTGTTGATATCATCAGAGGAAGAGGATAAAAAACTTGTTAACCAAAAAACTTTGTGTATGGGAAGAGGAAACATTTTTTTTTTTTTTTTAATTGACTTAAATGGAACAAGTAAAACTAACTGATGACAACGGATGCGTTTGCACAACTATTAAAATGAATGACTCATCTCTGATGGAACAGTACTGAAAGCTCAGGAGAGTAGCACTTTCAGCCTAAAGTCTAGAATGGAATGAATGTCTGAAGGCATTGGGGGCTTGCAAGCTTTCGTATATAGTATCCTTTGTGTGTATATCACTGACAGTTGTCTGTAAATGAATGCACTTGACTAACCATGGAAGTAGTTGCTGAATTATTGCTGTCTGGGGATCTGATGTCTGCAAGGGTTTCTATGTAATTACAGCGCCAGCAATGAACATACTAGGAAGATGTGGTCCTAGATTCATGACTGTGGAGGTTTTATTTTTTTTATTTTATAACGAAAACCTTTTTATTCTCTTCATGCCATGTTGTAATGGGCAGTGCTATTTTCTTTTTTTTTCCAATCTTATGAGATTTGTTGACACAAGAGATCTCTGTTTGCTGGTCTGGTTTTAAATTAGTTTTAGGAAGCTAAAGGGAACCTGTTAGGAAAAATTGGGATTTTGCAAAAAAAGTACCATACAGCTACTGATGTCCACAGAATCTCCCATGTATGCATGCCAATTCACCACTACAAGAAATGTCCTCTGTGACTTCAGGTACTTAAGTCATTCCTACAACAATGGCTCTGTGACCTGCAGCAAAAAAAAAAAAAAAGGCTCACAGTAAGACCACTTTCACACACACGTTGTGGGGGCCAGTATGTGGCCGCACAATTTTCAGCCAAATATAGCACCCGCCCGGGGTATGGTGACCACACACGTATCACCGTACTGCCCACGGGAAAAAAATAGAGCATGCTCTGTCTTTTCCCACATGTATGGCCAGGCACCATGAGCAGCGCTCAACCCCTCCTCTCTCCAGCCTGGGCAAGCATGCGTTTGTTTAAAGGGACCTAATAATAGTTACAGCACTGGACCTAGAGGATCATCACCTGTAGTTTGGTACCTTTACTTTTACAGAGCAAGCGTTGCTGACCAGTGGATGTTTGGATACTAAGAGGGATTCTTTGCCAGCCAGCCCTTTCCACATAGTAGGAAAACATGCTTGTTAGCGGATCACTACCATTAGATCACTGATGATCACTGATCTGTATATGAGGGCAGCAGACATTCTACTTCGGAAAGGAAAAAAAAGGAGCATTCCCATCTGATATTTCTATTTTAGCAAATTCTGTATTCCCCTTGAGTAGAATTGTGTATTATATTTGTTATGTATCCTGAATATATATTAACGGGACGTGTTACAGTCACTAGGATGCCTTCCCACAGAGCGAGCATCAATTTCATGTTTCAATTGCATAGCACAGAGTTGTTAAAATATATGCTCCTTCATAATAGTTGTATAGGGAATACGGGAATGGGATCTTTGGTCTGTCTTTATAATATGTTATTGAACATCATGGCATCATATTATATGTTTTCATACTCTGCACTCATGGTCTAGAACTCAAAGCAAACAATGACTGCTAATAAACTTCTGCCAGATTTCTAATTTGCTGTATATATTTATACAGGAAAGTATTACTGCTGCTTGGATGGGCATTATTTCTATTTCTCGCCTACAAAGTCTCCAAAACTGATAAAGAATACCAAGAATACAATCCATATGAGGTTTTAGGTATAGATCCGGTAAGTAACACGTTCATTGCTTATCCATTTATCACAACAATAAACAATCCTACAGTTGTTCAGTTTTTTTGGGAAAAAAGTGTTATTATTTGTGTAAAGTTTTCCAATATAATGTTTCAATTTCTTACTAAATCTAGATCTCTGCTTGATGTCATGTGGATAAATATACAAGTGTATAGCCTGTTGCAGAGCAGTAAGCAGGACTCTGTTCACCTATCACATGACCATGGACTGATTTTTATCCAAAGGAAGCAATAAATGACAGCAAGCGGTGATCTATAAAACTGTCAATAATACATACAGTAAAGCTTAAAAAAAAGATTATTATTATTATTATTATGCAGTATTGGAAAATTGTAGAGATTATTATACAAACAATATTTATTTGTTGAGATTAGACCACATTTTTCAGGATATTTTCTGTCACTGATGTTTCTCTGCATAATTTTTTTTGTGGAAAGGGGGCCACTCTGACAGAAATTAAGAAACAGTATCGTCTACTCTCTCTGAAATACCACCCTGATAAAGGAGGAGATGATGCCATGTTTATGAAAATAGCGAAAGCATATGAAGCGTAAGTATTATGCATTACTTATCCATAAGAATTGCATTGGTGGAAATGCACACCTACAGCCATAGTCCTCAGGAAAAGATAATTGACATATAGGGGATGATATAAAGGTAGCGAACCTGTTGGTTGCCCTAGGCAACTGTCTAGCACTTTTCCCTTATACTAATATAGTGAGATTATCAGTTTGTGTTATACATTTCTGTTTCCTTGTAACGTGTTTACTTTTGTAGTTTAACAGATGATGAATCCAGGAGAAATTGGGAAGAATATGGCAATCCTGATGGACCACAGGGTAAGTCTCTTCATAAATTCATGAATAGCTGTCATTCTGGGTTTATTGAATAAGGCTATTAGTATGTGTGTACACTACATATTACACTTGTATGTTACCTACTAAAAACCATAAGTGACTTATTAATTCCTTCTTCTTTTTTCCCCCTCAAAGCTACACATTTTGGCATTGCATTGCCTGCATGGATCGTGGACCAGAAAAATTCTATGCTGGTGAGTCTGCTTGAATTGGAATTCATAAGAGATGTTCTGCCACGACTGAAACTGTATTGTGCTTGGTGTAAAGTATTGATAAATGCTGCACACTATTCCTACAGGTTCTACACACAATATCATTAGGTTATCGTTTTCCTAAGAATCCTGTAGTGTCTGCTTTGTCCCTGAAACCTGCTGCTGCACCTTTCCAGCTTTTATTTGATGTGACTTGTTCTTTTAATTCTTGTTTTAGGTGTTGCTGGTTTATGGGCTAGCTTTCATGGTTATCCTCCCAGTTGTTGTGGTAAGTAACCCATATCTGACAACTTTAAGATTGGTTTACTAGAGGTAAAATTGTATAGATAACGTCCTCAACTTAGTAGTGAAAGCAGCAGAGATTTTGTTTTATGTAAATCGGGGCAGTTGGCAGACATTTTAGCAGGCAGCTCATCTGCTTCCATAACTTGCAAATCTGCTTTTACCACCCCAAATGTTGCGGCAGTAAGTGCACCAGCTAAATTTAACACTCTAGACCATTTCTGTTATCATTTTGTGGCAAAGACTGGACTGCGGTCCAATACAGAATGACAACTTAAAATATAGCAGAAGTTACTCTAGGAGCCACAGCTTACAAAAATATTGCACCTGTATTTGTAGTTAAAGGGGTATTCCGGGAATATGAACGTCTGATACAAGAAGCCATAATGTTGTAAATAAATGAATCTAAAGTTATCACCAAGATGGCTGCCACTTAAAACTACAAGTCCCAAGATCCTTTAGTTCTCAGTAACTCCTCCTCCCTCTTATGCTCTGCTCCCACTGATGATGTAACAGGTTTTCTTGCACGGTTACCATAGTAATGACGTGTAACTGCCATCACCAAAACACCGGCCATACTGGATGCACTGCAACCAACCGACTACAGCCAAACATAGTGGTGATCACATGACCTGCCCAGGCAGCTGCAAGACATGTGAGGTGGACATCTTCTGTGCTGTGTATGCTCTGCAACGGACCGTGCAGCATAAATTAACTGATTGATTAAAGGGCCAGTAACATTTTAATTCTCCATTACAGTGTATATCACCAGCATTTTCTGCTAACGGGAGCAACATTTTAAATAACTAATTACTTAGCTTATATTTTAAGGACCCCTTTGTATATAAATTATGATGATTCCTGGAATACCCCTTTAAACAAACAGTTACTTGCTGAAATTGGAACACCCCTTTGAGGAAAGTTAGAGATTATATGCACATAGTGCTCCTAAGTGTATGCTTAACATTTTCCTTGAACTGTTTATTTTAGGGTTCTTGGTGGTACAAATCCATCCGGTACAGTGGTGACCAAATCCTTATTCGCACAACGCAGATTTACACATATTTTGTTTATAAAACACGGAATATGGATATGAAGCGTGAGTAAACTTTAACTTTATCTGTAATTTTTGGATTTAAAAATACTTCTGTTAGTCCCCAATTTGCTACCTTCTTCTTGTCTCGTCCTACTGAATCCCAATACATAATATTAATTGCCATGTTAAATGTAATACTGTTACACAATACAAGGCCTTTTTCAAATCTATATCAAATTCCACAAAAAAGTAAAATGGACCCAATTATAGTTGCCTTTAGGGCTCATACACTTGAACATGTATTTTTATCTTGCATTTCTTAGCGATAGTTTTAAATGCTCAATCACATTTCCCGGGAAGCATTACAGATCTGAACATTTTTTAAAATGATTTCTAATCTAGACTAATTCACTTTGTTAGAACATCTCTAACCATCAGCAGATTTGGTTTTCTGTATCCTCTATATTCTGATAACACCCAATTATATACTTCTACATATAACCTCACTCCTACCTTACTACAGAACTGCAGTTTCTCTACTATCTCTAACATCGTATCCTCTCTCTTCGTGAAACATAATGTTTCCAAAAGGGAAGAAGTTCTTATCTTTCTGCTATCTACTAACCAACTCAACCCTGTCTGTGATGTCCCAATAACCCGAGGCAGCAAGCATGGGTTTTGCTGGACTCTGACCTCTCCTTTGCCCTGTTTATGCACTTGCATGTTCTTAACGCATTTCTAGAATTTGCGCATTTCTTACAATTGAAACCTCTAAAATGCTAATTGTTGCTCTGATTCGCTCTTGTCTTGACTACTGTAACTCCCTACTAATCAGTCTCCCTCCAGTTTAAACTAGTCACCCTCATCCTCAAAGCTATGCACAGTGTTGCACCTCTTAATCTCTCAATCCTCATGTCAGTGTATTAGCCGACCCGTGCTTTTTGATCTGCCAGTGGTCTAAGATTATTCTTCTCTTCCATTCTAATCACTCATTCCTGGACTTCACGTGAGATGCACCAATTCTCTAGAAAGCTCTTCCCTGGTCTATCAGACTAAGGCTACATTCATACAGCCGTATGCCTGCCCGACCGCAGCTAGGCGGGCATACCGCTGGGCGATGGAGAGGAGGAGGTGACCCCTAAAAAGAGAAAACACAGACACGGCTGCACACACAGGGAAAGATAGAGCATGCTCTATCTTTTTCCCCATGTACGGCGCTGACCGGTGCCACACATGTGTGACACTGGGCCCCCATTGCCATCTATGGGGACGTATATGTGGCCACTCCCAGACGGCCATGTGAATGCACCCTAATATCTAACCACCAAAGCTACAACCGTTCTGTTATTACCCATCTGTTCATACAGGCCTATCACAGTTCCTAAATGCATAATACTCCAACTCTCTTTTTACTAACTGACCCTGTTTACTCCTTCCAACTGTTATCTGGCTAACACCAGATACCAAGCTCCAGGCTTCTCGGCCGTCCCATCGAACATACGCTCTGTATATAAGATGGCTGATGACTGGTTCTAGCAAGATTACTTATATATTTATTAAATTAGATTTATTCCATTCCCTTATAAAGAAATTCTTGTGCCCCCCTTCCTCCTCCATAGACTGTAAGCTCTTGAATATGATGGTGCTATATAAATAAAAAATATTATTTCTAAACTTTCATACTGAACGAGCTGGTTGATGCGCAGTTACAGCCTTACTGGCCAGAGGTATTCTTAGCTGTTGTCTTTCTCATGTGTTCGTGCTGTTTTGGTTTACATTGTGTGGATAATACATTTGGGAGTTTGGATTTCTTATAGTCGGACCATTGATGATTTAGAGCTGTTTTTATTTTTCAGGGCTTATTATGGTCTTAGCTGGGGCATCCGAGTTTGACCCTCAATATAATAAAGATGCCACTAGCAGACCTGCAGATAATATACTGATTCCACAGGTAAACTATATTTAAATATACTTTGTCAAAATAAAATTTAGTAAATTAAATATATTGCCATGTGCTAAGGACAAGTTTGGTTTTGTCTCCATGGCTTTTAGCTGATAAGAGAAATTGGTGGTATCAATCTGAAGAAGAATGAGCCTCCACTAACCTGCCCTTACAGCTTAAAATCCAGAGTTCTATTACTGGCGCACTTGTCACGGATGCAGATTCCTGAAACACTAAAAGAAGGTAAACTAGGTCAATGTGACCATATTTTTTTATATTGGTATTCTAAAAGTATTAGATTATTAATAGTTTGGCTTGCTCATCTTTGTTGACTTTGTTCTTTCAGATCAGCAGTTTATTCTGAAGAAGTGCCCAGCATTGCTTCAAGAAATGGTTAATGTCATATGCCAACTGATCATCATGGCTCGTAGTCGTGAAGGTAATGCACATGGATGGATGGAATATATTTTATTTCACACTGTATTATCAAAAGGGTCATCATTTTACTTTGTAAAAGCACGCTTTTGACCTTATGCACTTTATGCGTTTGTTTTATGATCACTCGGGCCAGGAAGGGAGCTGTTTACTCCTCTGTTATATATACATTGGCCAGTTACATTGGAATTGCCAGTCCTTTGCAATTATGTGACTTGCAATGTCAATTACAGATGGGAGGAGGACTTGCCTCAAATGCCAGAGGAGGGCTTTGCTGGCTCACTTCACAATCATTGGTTTATTTTGTGTTTCTTGCTCTTTCTGAAGAGAGGGAGCTCAGGCCACCATCATTGGCCTCTCTGGAGAACTGTATGAAACTATGTCAGATGATCGTGCAGGGCCTCCAACAGTTCAAATCTCCCTTTATGCAGCTGCCATTTATTGAAGAGGATCATCTAAGACGAGTTTTTAACCATAAGAAGGTACATGGGTCCAACTCTTTTATTTATTTTTTAGCAGGATGCAGATTATATGTGTTCCCTGCTGTTTTTATATACAAATTACATTGATATGTGTAACAGGCTGTCACACTCTCTAATTCAGCATTGCGCTAGCTACATGTGTGACCTTAACCTCAGGGTGTTTTCCGCAGATCAACCTAAAATAATGTGAAAAAACCTCATGGCAAAGAATTCTTCCATAAGGCATCAGTAAAATCCTTTAAACCCGCAAAGTGAGGAAAAAAATCTGTATGTGTACAAAATCACTGCTGTGGAAAAAAATGCCAAAGTGAGTCTGAAAGGTGCAACAATGCAAAACACATGTTGCTCGTTCCAGATTATAAGTGTTTTGGTCGTAACGTATGTGCGATTAGGAGAGTCGACCTTCCTGCTGCGCTTGAGGCTGTGTTCACACTTTACGTTTACATTGTGTTTTGAAACCCAATACAAGAGCTGAGAAGAGGAGATTTGCCTAATTACACTGCTGTTACCATTTGCGTTTACAAAATACAATGTTAACGGAAGTGTGACATTGCATTAACAATGTCAACAAAACTCAAATATTAATGCTATGTTGACTTATGAGTTAAAACCGCAAATGTTAACAGCAATGTAATTAGGCACATTTCCTCTTCTCAGCTGTTGTATTGCATTTCAAAACGCAATGTAAACCTGGCGTGTGAACGCAGCCTGAATTGTGTTGCTAAATGCGGACCCCGTACCAAAAAGCATTAAAAAAAAAAAAATCTAACACCCCTAACCATGTTTAGGAATCATATTCTTAGACAACCCCTTTTACACTGCTTCAATAAAATTTTTTGTATTTAATCTAGACTATTGTTTAAAAAATGTAGCAAAAGATCTTTTATTTATTATTTTATATGGCTACAAAGGACAAAACATTTTCATGCTGAATTGTTATGAAGTACACTTTTTATCTCTGTGCTTATCTAATATATTTGCAAATATTATAATTTAATTCATAGTTTAAAATCAAGACAATCCGTGATTTGGTCAGTATGAAGGAGTCAGATCGTCGCCTGCTCCTCAGCTTTCTTGAAGATAACAGCTATGAGGAATTGGTGGCAGTTCTTGGCAGTATTCCACATGTTACTATGGAGGTAAAACCACAAGGTAGGAGCCTCTAGTATTGTTTTATTTGCTATTTGATCATCTTGGTTCTTTTTACAGCAGCTAAGTATTGTATTTTTATTGGAGATGTTTTATCAGTGTTTTCAATACCTATATTGCTTGCTATTAATCTTTTAGATTATATTACTACATCAACTTTTTCAGTTGGAATCTAGTCCGTCAGACTCTGACTCCTCTGTGGCCACAAGGCCGCATTCACACGAAATGTTTAGATTGCCTTTTGAAATGCTATTCAAAGGCTGCGGAAAGGAGCTTGGTGGGATCATATATGGGATTACACTGAAAAACATTGACCCAGATTTATCAAAAGTAGTGCAAACTGTACTTCGTGCAGTTTGCCTCACTGTGTGGGATGCGCCAAATTATTGAATACTGGGGCATGGTCGTCATTAATCTGCAATCGAGAAATTAAGTAGGGCTTAGCATATAACAGAAACGCGTAGGTGTTTGTACCCATATGTACTCCTATGGACATTTTAACGAATTATGAATAAAGGAATTTGATTTTTATCCTGCATGTGCTACTGAACACTTCATTTCTCAATTGCCTTTGCACCAAGCCAGCTACACGTGTGCGCACTCCCTGTATGTAAGCCTCTACCATCTCAGGACAAGCCTGGGTATGTGAAACATTTTTTACTACTTGTCAACATTAATCTGGTTTGCCCTGAACTGCTCAGGAAGTTTGCACCTTTTTACGTACACCGTACAACACAATTCTGTCAAGTCGATATAATAAATGTGGCGCATGGCCGAATCTGCAAAGGAACACCCTTTTAGGTGCACACAGTGCACCAAAACCGGCACAAACACTTTATTAATACATGTGCAGGCAGTTTGCATGTTCTTTTCAGTGCTAAGTCAGACAGAAAACACTTTAATAAATGAGGACCTTTGTGTTTTTACTTGCAAAACAAGTGGTGCCCTTTCCCGTTTGCATGTGTCTCATCTGAAAAAGCCTAACAACAGGCTGAAATTTTTTATAGTCCTGTTTGAGAAAGGCCATATTTCATGGAACGAAGCATAATTGCACAGGGAGGTAGGGACTCCAAGTATCATGAATATTTATTATGCTGGATATTCCGCTTCCTGTACAGTCTAGAGGTCCAAAAATACAGTCTAAATACAGTCTAAACGTGGCCATACACTGATTCACTGTCAGAAACGCAGCCATTGTGTGAGTATATCCCTAGTAATACAAACCACAAGGGGAGATGTATCCTTAACTACTTGGCCATTTTGCATCTTCCTGATCTTTTTTTCCCCAAATCTGACATGTCACTCTGTGGTTAGAACTTTGTAACCCTTCAACATATCTAGGTGAATTTGAATTTGTTTTCTCATGACACATTATACTTCAAATAAATAAAAAAAACTGTGTGAAATGCTTTTTTTTAAAATAAAAAACATAAATTTGGCATGAACTATTGTTAGATGTATGACGTAAGAGTCACTGCCACCTGTACAGTACTGTTACATCCCACATCAGGAATGGGTTAAAGAAAATTGAAGTTTTTCAGCAGCCAAACAATTTCTGCATCCCTAGTGCTTACTAGTGATGGGTAACCCATTTTTTAAAAATCTGCACAAGATTGACTACATTTCCCTAAAGTCTTCCGTAATGTAGCTTCATTTACGAGGACGGTTCAATAAATACCTGTGTTTGATGAGGAAAGTTGGTGTTATCTATCAAACGACAGCAAAACAAATTGCAGACTGATTGATGGGTTAGATTGGATTTGGCAGCCATTTGAGTAAGAAGTGTTTTGTGATTTTCGCTAAGATGGAAAAAGAGCAGTATCGTTCAATAATATGCTTTTTGTTTTTGGATGGGAAAAAATGCAAGGAGATGCAAGCAAAGTTAGATGCTGTTTATGGGGGCACTTCACCATCTATGACCACAGTTGGATATTGGTTCAACGAATTTAAAAGTCGGCAAACATCCGTTTTTTTATAAGGAGCGACCAGGAAGCCCGGCAGACGTGGTTAACGAGAAAATCATTCAAAAAGTCCACGACATGATACTCGCTGATTGACGCACAAAAGTGTACGAAGTAGCAGAGGCCGTAGGTGTGTCGACTGGAACGGCAATTAATATTTTACATAAGGCTACATTCACACTACCGTATGCGGGACGTATATACGGCCGATATAAGTCCCCCATAGACGGCAATGGGCGCGCGGCGCCCTACGGGAGCGGTACAGTGCAGTACACGTGCGGCACCGTACCGCTCCGTACCCCGGAAAAAAATGGGACATGTCCTAGCTTTCTCCGTAGTACGGTACCGTGCGCCATAACTTCCTATAGACAGTGGCGGGGGTGAGCTGCACTCACCTCCTCCTCCTCTCCCCGTGCACTGCCGTTGCCCGCTACGGTACGGGCAGGCAACGGCAGTGTGAATATAGCCTAAGTTGGCAGCCGCATTTGGTGAAAAAGAAGGTGCTGTTTCACCACGATAACGCACCAGCACATTCATCCCGAGTTGTCGCCGCCAAACTGCATGAATTGCGTTATGATCCATATTCAACCGATCTGGATCTCTGCGACTTTCTTGTTACCTAACATGAAGAAATGACTTGCAGGAAAAAAAACTTTTTCTCGGCGATGACTTCCTCGTTTGAGCTAGAGGCGTATTTTGGAGAGTTTAGCAAATCCTATTTTTTGGAGATGGCAGACTGTTGGTAGAAGCGTATCTTTCTTAAAAAAAAAAAAAGATAAATAATTTTTAGAAGAAATGGTGTCTTCATTTATAACACGGGTACTTATTGAACCACCCTCATACACAGTTTTCATTGTACAATTTTATCCTATAAGATTTACAGTCCTGAATTCATTACAAAACTATTTTTTACAGTGTTGGATGATGAAGACAGTAACAACATTACAGTTGGTTCCCTGGTCACTGTCCTTGTCACCCTTAAACGACAAACTATGGCGGTAAGTAAAAAAGAAATAATTATACTATGAACTATAGTAAGATGCATATTTATTTTTAGATATGGAGGGTTTACTTGGGGGGGAAAAATGTATTTAAAGGAAATCAACCACTCAAAAAACACATAAGCTAGAAATACTCACCTCTGCTCCTTTTCATCTTGATCGCTGTTCGCCCCTAATCTTGGCATGTCGGGATCGCCTAGAAAAGAAAGTTATAATTAGGAGCGCAGAGACAAGATGACCGCTGCTTTGGACTGCCAATAATGCATGCCCACGCACCTTCCTCTCCTGTGGCAGAGGGAGGTGATGTCACGCGAGAGGACATCTTGCCCCGCCAAGATTAGGGAAAAACAGCGCCTGGATCAAGATGAAAAGGAGTGGAGGTGAGTATTTTCTAGGTTTTTTGAGTGGTTGATTTCCTTTAAAACTATAGAAAACCATTTACGGTTGAGTTCAGACTTCAAGCTTCTAAAAGTAATGTACAGTTGTTCGCTCATTTTCATTTCTTTCATAATACAGGAAGTGTTTGAGAAGGAACAGTCTACTTGTTCTGCCGAGGACCAGCCTGTTGAAGAAGGGGTATGTTTAGTGTACTGTGCTATTGCCTTTGTGTGTCTACCTTCTGATTACATTGTGAAAAGTGTCACAGTATACCAACCTAATAACATTATATATAATAAATATGCTAAACAGATACTTGTAAAAACTTATATAAACTTATAAAAGCTTCTACCAATGGGACAAAGGTCTTGGGCTTTGGAGGGGACCAATATCTATGAACAATTTAGGTTCCTTTCCTTTCCCACTCCTAATGACTGAAAATGTCTTTGCCCATCCTGTGACATGTCTGGAACAAGGCTGACTACTCACTGTTGTATTATTTAGTAGGAAGCACATAATTTTGTGACCCTCGCAAACTAACATTTTTATTACGGATGTGTGTACACATGTTCACATTTACTTTATTGGGCAATTTGTCATCCATTTTGTCGGATGTATGGTGCGGCCGCCTGGCTTCCTATGGAGAGGGAGCCTAGGTACGGCCCGAGTGAGCATGCGGCCTTGTGCAAGGGACCTTAAGTAGTAGGTTTTTTATATATATTTTGGAAACAAAAAAAAAAAAACTTCATGCCTGCTGGTAAACAAGATTGGGAAAATTGCTGCAGTATACCATATTTCTGTGCATCTTTCTCACGGTGCTAAGATAAAATCCATTATATATTTTTTTTTTCTTCATATTGATAGTGAGTTTAATTTGAAAGATTTCTAAAATATTCTGCTATAACCCTATTTACGATGAAGCTGTCTGAACCGTAAAAGCATCCTTGATATCTGTATGAATGTTTGCATTCCATGTGCTGGTTGAAGTGATCTGTGATTTCTGCCAGACACATTTCAACGTGATTGGCCTTGTCCCTGAATGTATCAGAAAGCATATCAGTGTAAGGCTTCTTCTGATTTGCGCTCAGAAGATGCAAAAGAGGCTTAAAAGATATCATGCTTGATTTTGATGATCGATAAACCAGGGGCACTTACTCATAGATCCAGGCATTGTGACTGTGATAATTTTGTTATATTTGTTATCCTTGACCTCCTTCCTTCTAAAATCAACCTTTTAAATTATGCTGGAGGGCTCTGGGAGAGTTACCCAAACCCCTCACTGTTGTAGCTGTGACAATTAGTATAATTTAAAATTTGAATTTAGAAGACAGGAGGCTATAGATAACCAATAAAAAAGTATTGCCACAGTCTGGATCCATGAGTAAGTGTCCTTGGTTTATCATGATGGTTATGGATGGTAGATTTCCTTTAAATGGAACCTGTCACCACATTTGCACACATACAGCCAGTGACAGGTTCCTATAGAGCCCTATTAACTGACTGACGGCTTTCATTTAGCTAAAAATTCATCCTTATAAATCATCCTTTTTATCTTATATTCCATGGGATGCCTCCTTACTATTTAGCAGTTCATGTCATGTGACCAGAGTGACATCATCTCAGGTCCTATAGCCTCTTAACAATAGCAAACTGTACCCTATGTACTTATCTGACCACTTGAAGTCATAGCAGCCTCCATGGACGCCTACTCCTCACCATCCTCCTTGGAGGCTGCTGTGATTTTATGTAATCACATACATGGTGTACAGTTTAATAATAAAACTTCTGTATTTATATTACACACACAGATTATGTGGCCCTGCACTAGAGCTTTTCAAATCAGTCCCTGTCCCCAATGGGGCTCACAATTTAATCAACCTACCAGTTTGTTTTGGATTGTGGGAGGAAACTGGAGGACCCAGAGAAAACCCACGCAAACACAGAACATACATACATACTTGAATAAATCAGTAATTGTCCTGGAGAGCATCCTGCATCCCGGCAGTCATTATATTAATCCTAAGGGTTTTCACTGTTTTTATGGCATAAAATGGGAAATGCATCCCATACTTTCTTCCCAATAGTACAATAAAAATCTTTTCACTATGTATGAACAAGGGAGCTCAGGATATTACAGAATCCGGAAACTCATAACATGAATGTGATTATACCAGGGATGTCAATAATAATATAACTGATACATTAGATTCATGAAGTCACCGTATAAAAAAAATTGACACAATATTTCAATATGTACTTAGAGCATTATATGTCTGTAGTTGAATATTAGCAGAGAGTCCCTAAGTACAAGTAGACATAGCAGTGATTTGAAGAGACACAGAGCTGTCAGTCAGAAAAATGGGGCGTGTCTCACTGCCAGCCTGAGAGAGAGCAGAGTCGCATATACCAGACATGAGTCAGAAAAGCTTATTTGCATATAAGAATAATGCCTGTAATTAAGTTACAGGGCCTCACTGGCAGCTAACTTTGGGTGATATAGGGAGGACATGTAAGCCAGCAGGCATTGCTAGACAGGGTGGTCAAATAGATAAAAGGATAGCATGTTGTGGTGTTCTGATTGAGTTGTCCTAGCAAAAGTTGTTATACAATATTAAGGCCTCTTTTGAGTGAATCTCCCTCTATATAGTGGGTCAGTTTTTCCTGTAAAGAAAAAGTTTATCTGCTCTAAGGATTCAACAAGAACAAGTACAAATATGCATCCAAAGTGAAATAGTAGTTTAATAAACAATAACTCTTATTGTTTTGTTTTCAGCAAGGGGAAAGTGGAAAAATAAAGAACAAAGGCTGGCAGCAAAAAAATAAAACCACAAAAAAGTCTTCCAAATCCAAGAAGAAGAAACCGTTAAAAAAGAAGCCTGCTCCCGCTCCTTCAACACAGCAGAAACCAGGAAAACCGAAGCAAGCCAATGATATCGCTGCAAACGTGAGAATTGTCAGCATTGTTTGCAATGGAATATATTTCAGAATAAATAGTCTATTAGTGCATAGAGACAGGGTTAGGCGCACTATTCATGACTAAGTATTGGCATACAATTTTACTAGTGAGTATAAAATAGAGAAAATGTGTGGATTCATTTTTATGGAAGTCTATACCCACTAATTGACTGGCCACTTTTTGGAATGTTATTCGGCACCCTAAGCTAGTGACCCCAACTTGCCCCCCTGCTTAACCACAGTTCTTTGGCAAGCACATTCTTAAAATGATCCAAATGACATGATAAATGCAGTGCAAAACATGCTCACCATTTGGTTGGTTTGTTATTTGCTTACTGAGCATGAAATCTGCATTTATCTTGGTTGTTTTATATGGATGTTCTTTTCTTTTTTTAATTTTGTATGTTACATCCTTATTAATATTGATTCTTAACTGCAAAACATAATTATATATTGCATTGATATCTCTTTATTTCATTAGGATGTTGCATCAAAGGAGGAGGATGATGATTCCGACAAAGGTAGCGATTCTGAAGATGAAGATACAAACAGGGATTCCCAGAGTGATGGGAGTGACAAGGATTCTGATAAGGAGAATGATGAGAAGCATGGAAAAGATGATGAAGCGGTAAGGCCATTTCATGTCCAATTTATCTCTTGTATTTGGAGGCTACACTTGGGGAAATGGGGGGGGGAGCCTAAATGTACAAAGACGATATGCAAAATACACTATATGACAGATAATGGCTGAGCAGCTATATCATTCAGTACATTGACAGGTGGAGTAAAGCATACTGACACTGGAATTTTTTTTTTTTTTTTAAGGAATGAGGAATTGGAGGTTTTGTGAATGCCCAGAGAATGTTACCTGTCTGTCTGCATTGTGCTGTGGTAGAGGAGGGATAATGCAAAAGACTTTTTCCAGAGGTTGACTTGGGAAAACTTAAATGCTTAACTCCTTAGCGCTCCGTGTCCGATATATCGGATGCTGAGCGCAGTGACATGGCGCTCAGCATCCGATATATCAGACGTAAAGCGGTTCCTGGTTCTCTGACATCACATTGTCCCGTGACAGGGTGATGAGTGTTAGGGGTGGGTAGGGTCGCAGGACTATAAAAAACTATAAAACTATAAAACTATAAACCTTCTAAAATGTGTAAAAATTTATACAATATGCAAATTAGCCTGCTGTAATGTAAAAAAAAATAACTGAAGAAGAAACATCTAAATGATAGCTTTCATTATTTTGTTATTTAAAAACGGACTCAAAGTCATAATATCGCTAGGTACAACATAAAGTGCCAGTGTAGGTGTTGGCACATACTTGATATGAAGTGCTAGGGTGGCACCAATGCCAGAATTTTGAGTGTGATACAATGCCTGAAAAAGCATAACGATACCTGATACCAATACAATACTTCAAACAAAAAGAAAAACGGTATCTGAAATGTTTGTTAAAACATTGGTTTTTGCAACACCATCTTCCTAAAGTCATAACTTTTACATGGAGCTAGTTGAGGCCTTTTGGGAGGGGAAGGTGTCATTATCGGTTTCTTTTTTTTTTTTTTTTTTTTTTTTTTTTTTGTTTTTTTTTGGGAACTTTTGTAAATTTTTTTTTTTTTTTTTTTAAAGAAACACTGATAAAAACACAGCATTTTTTACTAAATTTGTTGGGGATTTTTTTTACAGTGCTCACTAAACGGGTTAAATAATAGATTATATTTATAGATAGTGAGTTACAAACCCAACGATAACAATTATGAGGGTTTTTAGGAAAAGTTTTATTTTTTATTATAATACAATGAAATAAAGGGATATTATTTGTTTCTTGACATTTCTAAACGTTCTTTTCTTTTTAAAACTTTATTTTATCCCAGGCCAGGGAGTAGATGCATAGAACTGGCATTTCTAAGTATAGGTTGCATCACCAGGTCACACTGTTGCAACCCTTTGCCTGGGGTCAAACGTGCCGGCAATGTTGTGTTTCATAACGCAATGTTAGTGCATGCACATATTGCATTTAAAAACAAGACACCGGGGTCTAGTTACCAATTGCATGTGTTACCCTGTAAACGCATATGCAATTGGGCTGACGCCCCTGTGCACTAGCTTTGCATTATGAACGTAATACTAGCAGCACGCTTGACCGTGGCCTTTCACAGAAGAATCAGTATGACCCCTTCAGCCTCACTTCCAGATCTCTCTGAGGGTTAGTTCACAGGTGGCGTTTTTTTTTTAAAAAAGAACCCCTGAAACGCATGCGGTTTACCTGTTACTATGCATTTGGCTTGTTCAAGTGCGTTTTTCTTTAAAGGGATTGTTCGAGATGGTAAAAAAAACAAAAAACATTAGAAGAACACCTGAGGGTGAAAAAGTCCGGCTCCCCCAAAAGGAGACAATCCCAGCTTCCCTGGTCTCGCCCTCGGTGCACGCTACCACATCCACGCCATAGGATCCACGCAATGCAAAAGGTTCGGCACTCGGAAGAAGCCACCAGGATTAATAAAATGTAGTTTCTCTTTATTTCGGTCTCAGGAACATAACAGCTGATCATCATGACTAAGATGCGCTGCGTCGAAATGCGTTGATCGTATGCACCAAAGCTGTTATGTTCCTGAGACTGAAATAAAGAGAAACTACATTTTATTAATCCTGGTGGCTTCTTCCAAGTGCCAAACCTTTTGCTTACCTTTTGCAACAAAAAAACATTGGTGGCCGGGTGGAGGTGCTTAAAAAATTAAACCTGTACACTCGCCCCTTCCGGCGCCCCGCGCTGCCATCTCTTTGGTCTGTGCCCCATGTAAACAAACAAGGGCATGGAAGCCATGCTGTGTTCAGCGTCCGACCGGAGGAAGTGGCCGGCCACGTCTACCCATCCCTCGTTGGGAATAGGGATGGCCGGGCGTGACCGGCCACCTCAGTCGGCCATAAGCTGAAAGCAAACGGGGGTGCAGTCCAAAGAGATTGCAGCGGGACTCTGGAGTGGACCGCGGAAGCAGTCCCCTCCTGGCCACCTTTTTGTTTTTTTGTTTTAACGGTCTCGGGCAACCCCTTTAAAACAGCTGCTAAAACTTCCAGCAATAATGAAAAATGCATACTAGCCAAACACCTAGTAAAGTATAAAAGGTATGCATCTTTGGGAGGCGTTTAAAAATGCATCCAAAAAAAGCAACATGCAAGTGCTCATCGAACAACAAGGAATACTGGTATTGAACCGTTTGGCCTCTTTTAAAACCAAAAAGGCACCAAAATTTTGATTCATTGTGCAACCCTAAATAGTTCTGTTGGTACCATCTATACTTGAACCATCTATACTTGGCTTAATGTGTGGCCCGTATAGGCAGGTAAATGGTCAAATCGCAGCATGGTGACAAAAGTCGGGAGGATAATTGCGTGGATGACTATCTGCCGTAATGTCATTTATTTACAACCCTGTCACTGGTTCTCCTTTCAAATCTTGTGCTGGACAGCAAGCCAACATTGCTGGAAATGTTATTCTTGTGCATGCGCAAGATTTTAACGACCGCTACGCTACCAGCTGAGGCCCAGCGCAAGATTTGAAAAGAGATCCGGTGACAGGCTCTACAGAGCACCACAGGATAATTGTAGCATATGGTATACATTTTATTTTTCTCATATGCGGCCATACAAAGTTATAGGAAATGAAGCTTGCTACAAGCGGGGAAGGAGAGGTACCGTATATAAAAATGTGCTGAAAAATGTCCCCTCGGCTTATACACGAGTCAATATTAAGTAAAAATATTAAACGTAAAAAAATATTAATTAAAAAATAATCGTATATACTCACCCTCCGGTGGCCCCGATGTGCAGCGCTGCTCCCCCGATGTCCGCGCTGCTCCC
The DNA here is from genome assembly GCA_019512145.1 of Engystomops pustulosus. Lineage (NCBI taxonomy): Eukaryota > Metazoa > Chordata > Amphibia > Anura > Leptodactylidae > Engystomops > Engystomops pustulosus. The sequence goes on along the minus strand of CM033643.1, from coordinate 118,287,790 downwards.
CCCGATGTCCGCGCCACTTGTCTTCAGGTTTCCGGGCCGCTTGTCTTCAGGCTTCCACGTCCGTCTTCTTTTTTCTGCTGGGCGCCGCCATGTCTTTCCCCCGGGCAGTGCCTAGTATGACGTCAGCAGCGGCGCGTCATACTAGGCGCTGGCCAGGAGAGTGCAATGGCGGAGCCCAGCAGAAGAAAGAAGACTGGCGCGGAAGCCTGAAGATAAGCGGCGCGGTCATCGGGGAAGCAGCGCTGCACATCGGGGCCACCGGAGGGTGAGTATATAAGTTTAATTTTTTTAAATGGGGGTCAGCGCTGCATACCGCTGGGGGCAGGGCTGCATACCGCTGGGGGCTGGGCTGTATACCCCTGGGAGCAGACTGGCTATATACTGGGGGGGTCTGTGACCAATGCATTTCCCACCCTCGGCTTATACTCGAGTCAATAGTTTTCCCAGTTTTTGGTGGTAAAATTAGGGGTCTCGGCTTATACTCGAGTATATACGGTAAGTAATAATTACCTATCTGTTGGTAGATGTCCTTTTTAAAGCAAAACTAAACAATTTAGATAATTTTATTTCAGAAATGAATACAGCAGATAATAACAGTAAATGTTTTATTATACTTGATAATAGAAATCAGTTTAACTGTTAATTTTGCTTCTGAATTCTTTAAAATCTCTGAGGACAGGAGGCTAAAGAGTAAATACATGCTCTAAGTATGTAAAGAATTAGAGTGCAGCATCCTAACTTCCCAACACTTTTATTTATAAAGCATAGAGCAGGTTGTATTTCTTTTCTCCATGCCCATGAAAGAAAATTCTCAAATTTTTAACCCCTTACTTTACAATTTTACTTAGGAAATAAAACTGCAATAAAACTATCACTCAGTGGTCAGTGTAAGATTCCAGAGTGTCGGTGGGGTCTAAACAGACACAATATGATCCCTGTAGTTCTGTGTGGTGACAATATGGTTAGATTATCAGGGTACAGGTTTATATACACTTTCATTTAGCTCCTGAACATTGTACAATCTCAGCCTTACTATTACAGGCATAGCATACACAGCTCATCTATAACACCTATAACACAGCTGCTGGCAGGAAGTCAGTGTGTGAGCTCATCCTGGAATGTAAGGGTGGGTGCTTGAGGGAGAGAGCAGCGTCAAAAAGAAGAGCAAGATGGCTGCTGACCCCAAACTCGGACGATATAGGGTCTGGTCCAGGGCAACCAAAATTGTGTACATAAGGACTGATAGACCGGTTGGAATTATATCTGTAAAATGCCTTTATTTTTGTCAATAACAGTGAATTAAAGAGGTGTTATTTTGTTATCCTGCATAAATTTAGAAAACTTGTCTTCGTGGGAATACCCCTTTAAAGGCGTATGTTTGAAGGCCTATGTTAATCCATATGTAACAAAAATAATTACATTGATTTTATTAATCTGGGTTTTATAAACTTGACATGTTTTTGATTTTTTTTATGTTCTTATCTGCTTATTTTAGGAGTGGCAAGAATTGCAACAAAGCATTCAACGTAAAGATCGAGCTCTTCTAGAAACCAAATCTAAAGTAACACATCCTGTATATAGTTTATATTTCCCAGAGGTAATTTGTTTCCATCAAAGTCAACCTGTAATGTATTAAATATTCCCTAGTTTCTTTTATAAATCAATAGCACAAATGCCTATGCAAAAAATTGTAATGATCTTAACAGAGGAAAGTACTTCTTTCCTTTTTTTATCAGCCTTTTTCCCTCCTCCCTCTGTCTCTCTTTAATTCAGAATGTTATGTTTTTTACTGCAAAGTGTTCATTGCTTCTCTTTAGTGTACTATTACATATTACATATAGAAGAGAAAGCTGCTAAAAAATACATCATATATTGATCATAAAAAATGTTTTATTTTTATGTTCTTATTTTATGTTAAGTTTGTTTAAAAACTTAGATGCACTGGATTCTTTTTAGATTCTGTTTCTCACAGTTGAAGTATACCTACAATAAAAATTTCATTCCTCTCCATTCTTTGCAACTTGCAAAATCGTATGAATTGTATGAAATATTTATACCACTGTAAATAGCATAACCTTTACTCCCCCAGTCGTCTTTAACAATGTTACTTCCCAGAGGTCTTGATGAATTGAGTTTTGAAGCTGAATCTCTTGTTCTGCTGAAGAGTCCTACTTTTGTATTTCTGTTCTTAGAAACTTACTGTGCAGCATATAAGTTGTACTATTTCCCTTTTACTGTGTACCTTTTTATTATTAAAACAAGTTTAAAAAAAGAAATTACCTCAAATGTAATTTGATTTTTTTTTATATATTTTCTACTCTAGGAAAAGCAAGAATGGTGGTGGATTTACATTGCAGATAGAAAGGATCAAACCTTAATATCTATGCCCTATCATGTGTGTACACTAAGGGATCAGGAAGAGGTGAGGTCAATGCTGGTTGAGATGTCTTGTAAGTGTAGACTTTAATATGCAGTACCCATAGCCCAGTTGGGGTACAAGCCATGTCTCTAGTAACTCGCAAACTGTAACCTAAAACAGGAATCCCAGTAATATCTAGGGACACTTGCATAGTCCTCATAGAGGCTTTTATCTGGTGGAAATTTATCTGTACCCATTGCTTACAGATTTTCAGTAACTGTTTTTTTTTTAAATTATTATTATTAATTGAAAATGTTTTTTAACATGTTTTTCTTGAACACACAAAAACAAGAGCTTTGAAACCGAAATAAAAAATATACATTACGATGCAGAACTACCCAAAGCCTAGCCCTCTCCCCCCACCCCATGCTGATATTTAAACGCGCGTTAAAAAAATGCGCGAGTGTGCATGAAAACGAATGCAAGTCTGAAAAGACCCATTGATTACAATGGGTCAGAGTGCAATGCAAGTTCTGCGCATCAAAAGCATGCGCAAAAAACTCGCATGAAAAATACAAGGAGTCTAAGGCCCCTTTCACACTTGCATTATCATTTGGTAACGGAAACTTCCACGTAGATCCACAAGGGCTCTAATCGGGAGCCCCGCCATATCCAGTTTTTATAAGCATACTTCCAATGGCCACCAAATTATCTTTATCCCTTTCGTTGCCTGGGGATTTAACCCCTTTTCATTTTTGCATTTCCATTTTTTACTCCCCACCTTCAAAAATCTAACTTTTTTATTTTTCCATGTAAAGAGCTTTGTGAGGGTTTGTTTTCTTAATAACACATTGCACTTTATTGTGACAGTACATAATATCCCATGCCATGTACTGGGAAGTGGGGAAAAAATTTCAAATCCAATGAAAATGGGGGAAAAACACAATTTGCGCCAAATTCTTGTGGGCTTGGATTTTATGGCTTTCACTGTGCGTCCCAAATGACATGTCTACTTCATTCTTTGGGTCGGTGTGATAGCGGGGATACCAAATTTGTATAGGTTTTTTTTATTTTTTCCATACATTTACAAAAATTAGAACCTCCTGTACAAAAAAAATTTTCATTTTGCCATCTTCTGGTGCCAATAAAATTTTAATACTTTGGTGTAGGTGGTGTCATTTTTTGTGACTTTTGATATAGTTTTCAATGCTGATGTTTCCACTGTAAGGCATTTTGATCACTTTTTATTGAATTATTTTATATTTTTTAAAATGTGGTATTTTCAACATTGGGTGCTATTTTCCGTTACTGGGTTAAACGCCAGGATTAACCATTATTATATTTTGCTAGATCAGCCATTTTGGGACGTGCAAATACCTAACATGTTTATGATTTTTACTGTTTATATTTATATCAGTTCTAGGGAAAGTGGCGTGATTTGAATTTTTAGGTTTTTTTTAATATAACTACCGTATTTTCCGGGCCATTAGGCGCACCGGAATATAAGGCGCAACAGTCCGATGCGCCTTATATATGTAATAATTCCATATATAAGGCCATAATAAGGCGCGCATCGGACTATAAGGCGCAGGGTCGGGGGCGTGGCGGAGGTCCGGGGGCGGAGCGGGACCCGACGCGACGCGAGAAGAGACGCGGAACGCGGGGAAGGTGAGGGGGAGGTGGGAGAATGGAATACACATAGGTCCCGCTACCGGAGACAGCAGATCTCCAGCGGGAACTGCAGACCAGCGGAGAAGTTGTTCGTGCGCGTGTCTGAGTTCCCGCTGGAGATCTGCTGTCTCCGGTAGCGGGGACCTATGTAGTAGGGTCCGCTGCCCTCATATAGGGCGCACCGGACTATAAGGCGCACTTTGGATTTCCAAGAAATCCAAGGCTTTAAGTGCCCTTATAGTCCGGAAAATACGGTAACTTTTTTCTAACTATTTTCAGACCCACTAGGGTTCTTTACACTAGGTTGTCTGATTGATCCTACATATACCGCCATTTGTATACGGTCTTCAGCACGTACTGATTGACCTTGCTACAATTGTTAACCATCCCCCTTCCAATTTTTAAAGCAAATTGCCGGCAACAACCGCAGTTGTTACCGGTGGGTGGTTGCTGCAATATGCCCCTGAGCACTCTCCATACATTCGCAGCTGGATGTGCCGTAATACATGTCGGTTAAGATAAAATATTTTGTAACTATTATGTCATGTACAAATAAACACAAAGAAAAGTTACACAATATCCCAAGTACTATTGTATCAATTCAAGGCTTTATTGTTTACTTCTGTGGATAATTACCGGTCCATGGTCACCTGACATACACTGATCATGCACGTCAGGGTTGGCTGGGGTGCATGGAGAGCTCACGAGCTGAGCCCTCTCCTAGCCAGCAAGTTTTTGATGTCATCGGGGAGCGGCGATCCGTTGTCATGACAGCTCCAGGTCTTCGAAGACCCGAGGCTGTCTCATTTTAACCCGGCAAATGGGTTTTTTCACCAATTTGACTGCATTTTGAATTTTTTTCCTGCTCCCAGTAACGCCATAGAAGAATAATACGTCACTATGAAGTGCAATTGTTAAGCAGAAAAAATGGTCTCAGAGCTCTTTACTAGTGAAGATTTAGTGTATAGATTTTTGATTGTGGGATGTGAAAAATAAAAATGGAAAAAAAAAAAAGGGGAGGTCCTTAAAGGTTAATGTACACAAGTAAACAATTAAATATATTGTTAATCTGTAATTGATTCAGAAAGCAAGTGGAAATTGTATATCACTTTTCTTTTCATTACACAAACACACAGAACATATTGGGTGTGCTAAAATAGGGTGAATACAAGTCAATGATACCTTACCTTACATGGTCTTAGTTTGTTTTTAAGGTGGAGCTAAAATTTCCAGCACCAAGTAAACCTGGAAATTATCAATAACACCGTGTTCCTAAGATCTGATTCTTATTGGGTTAGATCAGATTAAACCACGAAGGTAAGATAACCTTTTACTATGTATATAGATTCCTGTCATCCAAAAGACACAAACACTGGACCACAGAAAAAAAAAAGTCAATCATTGTAAATTTTAGTCACATTAACAGTCATGTTTTACCATACAAATCTAGAGAGTGTGTATGGCAAGTATTTGGGGCAAAGTTCCAGCCTGCCTGGATACGATCTAGCTGAATACACACTAGTGGTAATCCATTCTGTTAAGGACGAGAAATCCTGATGGTACCTTCACCATCAGTATTCTCACTAATTCCCTTGGACACCTCTTTCATTTGACAGAGGTGTCAATGGCAGATCTTAATATAAGTATGAGCCTATATACAGATGCAAGAACGCTATACTCCCTACGGCTGCTTCTTCCCGTGGCTCAATCTTCTTTCCGGGCCGCAACATGACACTGACAGGCTTCCGCCTCTTGATATATTGGGCAGGGTTTATGGGTATGAGAAATAAACGGAGCCGGCGACTTTTCACATGTGGACAGTAACACCCGCACAGGCCCAATCTCGGTTGTCAGTGCCCTCCTTCCCGCCCCACTGTCGTGGAGGTGGTGGATTGGGGCAAATAATCGCTGGTGCTAGCTATAAGCTAGCATTTGCGATTATTTCAGGGCACAGACGGTACTATGAGGTAACTATGCTCCAAGGTCTCTAAATTATTTCTTGTTATTCAATAAATATATTTTGGCAAGATGGGGATTTGAATCACAACCTCCACTCTCTATGCCATAGAGATACTATGGGCTTACTAGTCATCAATGAAAGGATTATTTACGAAGAGCTGCACTAGAACTTCCATAGGGTTACAAAAGCTTAATGCACTGGTAGTAGAGATCTACTTCTCGGAGATCTTCTATCTTTTAAACATTGGGGGAGATTTATTGTTGGTTTTTCTGGTTTTTTGGTGTTCAAAAGTTGCAGGAGGTTTTTTGCGATCACTATACTGGTTGTAAACATATAGAGCATAGGGAACATTATTAAAGGGCCAAAGCCACTTTAATGAATCTGATGAGCAGACAAAGACACACAGAAACGTCCCAAGGAGCCTGCCTTAAATCCCATTATTTTTTAAAAAACACAACAACAAAAATTAAGACAATTAAATTGAATAAAAATGTATAAGACACAAATAAAGGCAGGTGGATCCTCTGCACATCTGGAAAAAAATGTGGAGCCATGATGTCCAGTCAGTATGGTATCAGCATCCGATTATTATTATACATGTCCAGTTTCATCAGTTTTTTTATTTTAACAGAAAAAAAAACTTTTTGCCGTCCAGTTGGTTGTCAGCAACATTTGAGAAAAACAGGACTGCATATTCATGTCATGCTTGTGTCGTCCGTGTTTGTTGCAGATCCATTGAATTCTATGGAGGTCCGGGTCTGATGTGAGAAAAGAATAGTGCTGCAATTTTTTTTTCTCCGTGCACATCCCTGAAAAAAAAATGACACGTGAATAGATCCACACGAATCATGGGTCAGTTGCAATCCGCTAAACAAATGGATAGCATACGGACATCAAGAAATATACGTTTTATATTAACATTACCAGGACAACCTGCGATATATATATATTATATATATTATATATATATAATATATATAATAACTGTAAAAAAAAACTAAAGCTTCTCCTCCAAAGCACTAGTTGACAGCTAATGATACATGCATTTCAATTGAAACGCACATGCATCAGGCTGAGGCCATCCCAGGCGTTTGGTAGCATTTCTAAATGCAATGTAAACACCTCATGGGTACCGCACTCTAACATTTAGATATACTTTTTTTCTTCCTTGAAAATCATACCAGGATTGTGATACTTCTTAGATATGGTATCACACTCAAAATTTGGTATCACTTCAACCTACCCAATCCCTGAATTGCTTACGAATATGCAGCCTTTGTTGGGTGTGGAGTCGATAATCCAAACATCGATGACTCCTCGATTCCCAAACCTTGACTCCAGCTCCACCAAAAAGTTCACCGACTCCACAGTCGTTTCCTAGTCACTCTAGCAGTGCCAAGATAAGTGTGCTTTCATTCCAGTGCCTTATTCCTCTGAATTACAGCAGAGGGGCTTTACTCCTAAGCAATACATAAATGCAACACACTTCATCTCAACTAAATAGGGTCAGGGGTACACAGGCTGCATGTGGCATGTCCGCACCCTGATGACGTCAATGAGCACTTCATAACTCAATGGAAGTGGTGAGTGCATCGTGAGAGGTTCTCACTTCTCTGCTGCTCGTGTGTTTTGACTCCTGACCTGGTTCGATGCATCAAGTCGGGACCCAGAACAGGGCGCCCCAGGAGCTGGAGAGGAGTGGTAAGTTCTTGTCTGCTGTACTTCACTGCTTTCAGGTTCTCTCCTGCTCATGTGCAGCTCTTTTCTGGGTCCACATAAACCAGAGCGGGACAGGAAGCGGTGGTGCATCTAGGGTGATGGTAGATTATGATAGGAAACATATTTAAAGGAAAATTCTTATTTTTATAATTATTGTATGTTTGTGGAGTCACATTTATCACAACTCCAACTCACAGCCCTGGATTTGATGGCACCCTAAGAATCTATAAGAAGCCTGCATGCCCCAATATAGAAAAGTTGTGTATTCTAGCGAGTACATGGTGTTGATGCTGTAAAATATGACTTCTACCACCAGAACTTATAGTAAAAATGTCCCGTTTCTATTTACTCACCAGCTGGAAGTTCATGAAGCAAACCATACCTGAAAAACCACCCTCAGTGGGATACCACTATAGAGGGTGATGATGACCAAGGGGACAGTGAAGGTTTGAAGAAAGCTATGATGAGGAGGAGGAGAGGAAGAAAGACGTTAAGTTAAATTAAATAAACAGACTTAAAAGATTTGCACATGGTTGTCTATCTGATATCGGAGATTCCAATTGCCAGAGCCACGAGTAGAAGTTTTTTGAGGAAATGGATATATTTTTTTAATACTCTTCATAATCCTGGTGTATGTGATGGTTGGCACTGAGTCACAAAGAGCTTGGCATGTGTAAAGTTTGTGATCTGGTGAAGCCAACTGGTGCAAAGGAAAGCATTTATCTATCTGAAACAAAATAAAGATTATTAAAGATGATGTCTCAATTCACAAAGTGCTCATCTTTGCCAGCTACAATGTCTACCACACACAGCCAGGACTTAGTTTGTCTTCTCACAACAGCCTGATATAAGTCTACACTTTCCTGCCATTTACTTAAATGGGTATCCAGGAATAAGCATAATCTATTAAGTGGGTCATTAAAAGCCAATGTGTAATTAGCTGTTATTTGCTCCCTTAGCAGAAAAATGTGGACATCTAATGGAATGAATTAAAATGCTATTGGCCCTTTAATCAGTCTGTTAAATTTGCTGCACTGAAGGAAACCACAGGATTAGAAGATGGCCCGCTGGTCACATGTCTGGATCTGCCTGGGCAGGTCATGTGTTATCACTATGTTAGGCTGTATTGGTTGGGTGCAGTGCATCCAGTATGGCCGTGTGTGTGAGACGTCATGTGCAGTGATGGCAGTTACACACATCATTACTGTGGTAACAGAGCAAGAAAGTATGTTATATCACAGGAGAGCAGAGCCTGAGAGGAAGGAGCTACTATTGAGAACTGAAGGTCATGGACTTGTAGTTTTCATGTGGCAGCCCAAAAATTTTGTAAATCATAAGAGTAAACTATTTAAGCTCCATTTTGTGATTATACATTGAGATTTGTGTATTCACTTATTTATGCCATTATGGGATTTTGTAGGGACTTTCAATTCCCGGAATACCCCTTTTAATCATATTTCCAGTACTATATATATGTTGATCCTCTAGTTCAGTTCTCCAACATATTCTCCAATTTAAGCCTACAAAGGCACATATAACGTCATGCTCTCTACAATGGCCGTTTTTAAGAAGTTATACTTCTCCTATTATCACTAGTCTCACTAGGAAAATGAATGGCTCTGTAATCATGGGACCACAAGTTGTAGTATGTTGTGGTTTTATGCAAAGATGCTTTTTTTGTAATGGACACATTGAGAGGCTATGTCAATTCTGCAAAGTCTTAATTGCAGGATAAGTAGTGATGTGTCTGTGACTGACCAAGTGAGAACCTACCAGCCTTCAATGTTTTCGGAGCAGTGCCAAGTGTACTATCTGTCCTGATGCCGTGGTATCCACAAGGCAATATCTGTGCAGTTATTTTGTGTAGATTCACTTGGCTTTCTGCAAAGTTGAGGGTGAAGATAGAGGCAGCACATAGGTGTGTAACGCACAGTACGAAACTAGTACACCATCAATGACTGTTCTGCATTTGTAAGTGTACTTCCACCCCCTTCCCAAAGACAAAATAATGGTTGAGAAAAATCTTCATTTCTGAATATTTGCTTATACGTAAATAGCATTCAACATGTTAGTGTCCTGTATAGTATATACCTGTTTCTCCCAGGTGAATATTTCGTACTACAGAAAGGGTAATCTCAGTTGTTATTGCAGAATGTGACAATAACAGGGTGCGGTTGTTACATCAGGGATTTTTATGGTTTGTGTAATACTAGATTTGGAATGTGTAGAAAATGGCTTTCCAGCACTTTTTACCCATTATCCAATTTATGTGGCCAATGGGTGAAACAAAATTTGCCATGTTTCTGAAACGGGTTGTTTAAATGCAACTGACATTGAAAAACTCTTTGTAATGCGATAGTTGCAAATAAAATTCAGAGGTTAAATGAGATTTGCATAAGTCATTGTCTTGCATTATTTTATTAATTTTTTTTTTTTTAGAGGGTCTATACAGCTTTATAGTTTGACTGATAACCCTGTAGGGGTGTATAGCGAGGGCTCATGACTAAGCCCAACACAGTGGGTGTCGGCTGCATTGCACAGCTGCCCGAGTTGTTGGTGCAGTTATCCTGTTGTATGCCATGGTCATACCCGATGTGGCACCACATACCGTATTTAAATGCCAGTGCAATGACTGCTGGGCGCATATTAAAGTCTTGCATAGCTGTCATCAAACAGATTGTAATCTAGAAACCCTAGAGACTGGAATATAGAAGCTGTGGATCTATGGTTTACTGAAATACAGTTGTATTGCAGTATTTTAGAAGTGATTTGACCCCTTAGGATCAAGTAACCTGGGGGTGGGGAGTGAAAGATTAAAAAAAAATAATAATTTAAAAAATGAAAAACAATGAAAATCTCTTCCTTAACCAATTGGTTCACCATCACCAAAATGTCAACCACTTACCAAACTGTGACATAATCAAACTGGTTGATATTTCATCAAATCCCACCTCAAAAAATTAAGAGAAGCGGGTAAGGGTCTACCCCCTATGGATCGCATCCCCGTTGCCGCTTACCAGGGGATCCGATCCAGTTCTCGGCAGCCCCGAGGTCTGCCAAGTGCCCCGGGGCTGCCCGATGTTCTATGCAGTCAGACCCCTTTCGGTTCTGACTGTAAACATGTTGCGGTTGTGTCTGCATGCTCAGACAGTTACACTGATCACATGAAGAAGTATTGTAGAGCGGTGTTTTGACTTGAACACGCGATCAGGGCATCACTAGTGTCAAGTTGGAAGAAGTAAAAAAAAGTTAAAACCATTCTTTATCTAAAGTTAATCATCTACTCACACACAACATATGATTAAAAAGGCCTGAATACAGATATCATATATTTTGTGTGAGTAGATTGATTAAACTTATTAATGAATTAAACTCAAAAACTTGCTGCCCCATTGCGTCTTCTATGGGCGGCGTGAGCCATACCAAAAGTGCGACGAACAAAAAGCGAAGGCACGAGGTTCCACGGAAGACGGACTCGTCAACCGGACTTGGCCTGCGTTTGAGAGCTCCGTTCACAAGTGCGGATAGTCCGGGAAGACGAACAGACAAAACAATAAGGAATCCTTACCTCACCTGCGTGGTGCGCGTAAATAAGGAGAGAGAGGTATTTGAATGCTTCGGCAGAATTGTGCCATACTTTGTGACATTTGAAATCTAGTTGGAAAGACGTTGATGCGGCGAAAAACTTTGTTTTGTATTAGGAAATGTAAGTTATGAAATTTTTTTTGGTGCTATGACCATCTGCATCAGAAGTTGAGTTAGAAGTTTGAAAATAAAGAATTTATCCAAATTTTTGCCCAATTAAATTTTTCGTAACTTAACACAAAAGAATCATCCAAATTTTTAAACTAATTTGAAGTACAACGGTCACAAGAAACAATCTCAAAATCCCTGGAATATTATAGCTTTTGAAGCTAAAACACTTATAGTGACACAGGGCAGATTGAAAAAATGGGGCTGCTTCCTAGAGACCAAAATAGGCTGATTCCATAGGGGTAAATTAAAACATTATATACCGGAGGAAATGTTACTAGAAAAAATTATCATTATTCCAAACCGATAGAGATCCCTCGAAGGTAGAGATCATCATCATATCTCTGCTTAATTGTGATCTAAGAATGTTTTCAGCATTACTGTTGGCAAAGACTAGCTAAGTCATCACGTTTTCATTTTAAAGACCATCGGATTTATGCCAGGGAGTCAAACCAAAGATGCAACACACAGGAATTTATTAACTTAATTCAGACATGGCGGATAAGGGGGTTCCCAGTGCATTCCTGACGATGATGCAGAAGAAAGCAATCGTCGGCGTCCACTGGGACTTCCTGAAAGCCGCCTTACTAAATTTGGGTTTTTACCAAACTTTATAAAAAATCAACTGGGCTCATCTTACACGGTCCGTTATGACCCCACTATGCGTTGTCCGCGAGGATTCGAGTTTGTGGGATTCACTAAGGTCGTGCGCCTGATATCAGCAGGTGTCGCTGCTGCCCTGAGGTCCGCCGGAGTTCACTTGCTTCTTCCGGTTGCAAGTAAGTGCTTGATCTTGCGACACATTTTGTTTTTAAAAATCCGCGTTTTTCTGAATCCGGGTTGTCTGACGCCAGGCCCCCTTTCTGTCGCGTGAAAGCTGGTGCGATTGCGCCAAATCGATCGCGTGTGCCAAATCTGGCAGAATTCAGCACAAAACGGAAAAATTCAGGAAACCTAGTAAATCAGCCCCACTGTGTCTATATAATAAAACCCTCTGCTTTATAAACGCCGGGATTTTGCAGTCTGAGACTTTGCAATCACAATCATGGAGTGTGACAAGGTGCCCATTCCCCTTATTGTTCAACCCCTTCCCAACATTATAACATAGTACTGCATTGCGGAGGTTGCTTTCCCACATTTGCAGTACTATTAGTCAAGCTTGTGGACGGCTCCTGAACAGAGACGGCACCAGAAGCTTTGGATGTTGGATGTATATATAGCCGTATCGAACACCCCCTATCAGACGCTTGACTGCGTCGTGTAAGGGGCAATCCAAGTGAATGCTCCCTCCTGCTCGATGGCAGCCGGGGACTGCCAGTGCCCTGGGGCTGTGCAAACATCCCGGGAGTCAGGTCCAGCCTTCTAGCAGGACCCCGCTGTAATACACTGAGATGAGCTCATGAGGAGGGGTTGTGGGGAAACCAGCTGACTTTTACATTTATGTGGAGCTGCCCATGTCTAACACAACTACTGGGCACAAGTGGTAAATTTGTTTGAAGGAATATGCAAAGCTAAGACACCGTCTCCCTGAAAACTTTTACATAATATATTAAGTGACAATACTATAATGCTTAAAATACAGGGTTTTTTATTGATTTTGTCAATTGCTTATAGAGATTCTAAAAAAAATGGAAATCTGATTCATGTTTTATATCAGGATAAATGAGTTAAAGAGGACCTGTCACCCAATTATCGGCACTAGGAGCTGTTACTATGGAGCGAGGGGGCGGTCCGGGAAGAGGACAGCGCCTCGGACCTCCCCCCATGAATTCATCGGACAGCTTTGCAAGCTGTCTGATGATTACACTGACACGCGCAGTGTTTGATAGCGTTAACGGAGGTTTCCGGTAACGCTATCACTCTACACTGCCGCGTTTGATCAAGCATAGGAGCTGCTTACTTTTAAAATTAGGTGACAGGTCCTCTTTAAGGTCTACTGAAATACTTATGAGTGAAGGAGGGGTGATGCCCTTGAGAAAGCTGCCTGTGACTATGTTTTGATTTCCTGTTGTTTCCCCTGTTATATTGACTTTGATCTTTCCGCCCGCCTGACTTTCCTTCGTCTCTGTTCCAATCCCAAGCTGCCCGTCCTGACCTCCTGCTGTCCTGCCACGACCTGCTAAGGTTTGTGTACCTCGCCTTGGTTCCCACGTTGGACAAAGTTGCACTGTGGAACGACCTGGTGGTGCACGGTGCAGCAAGTGCACCCGCTTTGCGGCTGGCTCTGGTAAAAAACGGATGCCACTTAGATTTGGGCTCAGGTGTTGGCTTATGTCATCGTTCGTGGTGTTCAGTGGATCCATACCCTGGAGCCTCTGGATAGGGAAAATAAATAGAGGGACTGTGTAAAGAATTTAAGGGGTACTCAAGGAGATTGAAACTATTTGATTGTAAATCCGACCTCCTTCTTATGATTCTATGATTTTATTTGCTGCCCCCCTATGCTGCCCCCCAACGTTAATTATTTCCTATGCTGCCCCACCATAATATTTCCTATGCTGCCCTTCATAATTATTATTTCCTATACTGCCCTCATAATTAATTATTCCTATGCTGCCCCCCAACATTAATTTCATCTGCTGCCCCCCACCATTAATTATTTCCTATGCTGCCCCTCATAATTAATTATTTCATATGCTGCCCCTGACATATTATTTTCTATGCCGCCCCCACATTATATTTCATATCTGCCTCCAATTATTATTTCTATGTCGCCCCCACCATTAATTTTTTCAATGCTGCCCCCAACATTAATTATTTCCTATGCTGCGCCCCCATTAATTATTCATATGGATGGGGGGCAGCATTAATTATTCCTATGCTGCCTCACCATTAATTATTTCTTGCTGCCGATATTATTAAATTTCACTATGCTGCCCCCATAATTAATTATTTCAAATGTCCCCCCAACAATAATTATTTCTATGCGACCCCACCATTAATATCCTATGATGACCCTCATAATTAATTGTTTCCTATACTGCCCTCATAAAATTATTTCCTATACTGCCCCTCAAATTAATTATTTCCTATACTGCCCCCCCCATTATTTATTTCCTTTATTTGCCCTCCACCATTAATTATTTCCTATGCTACCCTCATAAGTTAATTATTTCCTATGCTGCCCTCATAATTAATTATTTCCATGTGCCCCCACCATTATTCCCGTCATCAAGCGGCCGCACATCCAGGTTCAAGGAGCGATGTGCTGGGGTGGTCTTCCGGCTACATCGCTCCTCATGCAGTTACAGTGCTCAAGCAGAAGTTTCCGGCGCATCGAGCACTATACAATGACGGGCGGAAGTTTCCTGTCCAAACGATGGAGGCCCTGGCAATTTATGTTATTGGGGCCCCCAATAATAAATACGGATTCGGGGGCTCGGCGCTGGTGCTCCAAGTTTTCGATGCAACAAGGGCCAGATAGAAACTGTCCGTGGGCTAGTTTGGGGACCCAGGGCTCACTAATTAAAGGCGTTCACCACATTTCATGTAAATGTTTATATTTGTGTGTTTTATCTTCATAATCTACTGACGCTCAAATAAGTCTTATGCATTAGATTTTTCTATTCAGACCACAGTTGCTGTCCAAAAATCATGCCCCTTTGCTTGCATATTTACCAGAACTCAGCTGTGCAGGGAACGGACTTGCAACACTATTGTATCTATGGAAATTGTAACTCCCCTGCTGCCTAATACATGAGTCCGGAGGAGTCAGGAGGAGGCTAAAGACAGGAGGCTGGAGGAAGGATGCTACAGGGGAGGCAGTCTGTAAGATAAGGTGACGGTGCAAGTACATCTGCCTTTTGCTGCAGGAAAGAAGAGGAAGCGTGGGATCTGGGGTGAGGTGAGGAAAGAGTTGGTTTAGTTAATTTTTTACACAACACACACAACACAGCTCAGTCATATACACACGAACACACACACAGAACCACCACACAGAACCCACACACACAGGCCAGCTACAACAGAACCACCAACATAGCACAGTTACACACACAGAACCCAC
Source organism: Engystomops pustulosus (assembly GCA_019512145.1). Taxonomy (NCBI): domain Eukaryota; kingdom Metazoa; phylum Chordata; class Amphibia; order Anura; family Leptodactylidae; genus Engystomops; species Engystomops pustulosus. The sequence goes on along the minus strand of CM033643.1, from coordinate 118,272,322 downwards.
ATACACAGCTCAGCTCACACACAGAACCACACACACTCAGACAACACACACAGCACAGCTGCCCACAAGAACCCACACACGCACAGCTACACACACAGAACAACACACAGCCAGCTATACACACAGAACAACACACACAGAACCACACACACACACAACCAACACACATATGCACACCCTCGCCGATGCAGGCAGAGGGTTGTTGCGAATACGTCCCGCCATGTAGCTTGCAGCCTGGTAGGGTCTGATCAGCCCACAGAGTCACTACATAAACAACTACATAACACAGATGAGCACTGCAGCGTGTAGAGCCTGCCTGGAAGGCAGGAGTTAAGTTTTATTGATGCAATTCAGCAACCATCACATGTGTTATACTTGTTTTGTGAGCTGAGATGTAATTGGAAGAGTAGCCACCACCTGACCAGGGGAGTAACAAAAACCCCGGTCAGGAAACTTCTAGAGTGAGAAGGGACTTAGAAGAGTACAGTGTGAGGAGAGAGTTCACTCTCTCAGATCAGAGTAGATACTGCTGAGGAGTCAGTGCAGCCAGCACACCAGACCGAGCAGGAGAGCTCAGCTCCCTGTTGAGTGTAGTGAGTAGTCAGTGAGGAAAGGGATTCATCTACTTCAAGGGTATATTGAAGCAACCCCGGACAAGCTGAGAATCCTTCCAGGACAAGCTATCTTCAGCGCCATTGATCCAGGCTGATGATCCATTCTGTGGCTCTCCAAATGCTTCCAGTATTCTACCATTCTGTTAAGGCACCTTGATACGTCCTGTCTCAGTCATAAAGAACGTAAGTTTTTTGTTCAACATCTGCTCGTCTGGTCCCTGCTACTATGGGTTACATCACGGGCACCCTATCACTCCAGGGAATATATCCAGACCCCCAGGGTACGCAGGGAGAACTGCTATAGCGCTTCCCTATCATTTTTGCCAACACCCCGCTGGAGACCTAACAGGCTGTAGGACACCCTCTGGTTCCCCATACCATGCACCAGACACTAGCGTGCCTAGGCCGCAACCGCCAGCCACTCAGGTAGCGGCCCCGGCTGACTCCAGGCCAAGAAAGACTACGGCCCCGGGGGGGGAGTTGCAAGTGGCGTCACGAACAGGATTTATACTTCTGTGCTTATACTGCAAAATATAGACTGCCTTATTACAAAGACTGTGCTGTAACCCTGCTACCATTCGGTTTAGGCCCAAGTGATGTGCATTTCAATTGAACTGTGCTAATGATGCCACATGCGTCGAGCAGGTTAAACCCTGCAAAGAAACTTTGTCAGCTACACCTGTTCCGCTCACAGAGGAACAGAAAGTGGGCATCCTAACCAGCAGTTAAAAAGGACCCGCTCTCAGGAAGTCAATCTTGGCCCCGGAACAGTGCCAAGACATGTGGTCCAAATTCTTGAAAGGCTGCGCAACACCTTTGACAAGTGTCAGGCTAGAGAAAGCTCCGGACGGCGCGAACCGGCTGTCGCCTTGCTTGATCCCCGCTTCTACTTCTGCCCACTTTGGCTGAACTATGTCGGACTGATTTTATTGTGAAACTGCCAATAAAGAAACTTCTAACGGGTGAGTGCCGCAGATGTCTCTTCTTTGCACCGTTTAGTGATACCTGCCCTTCTATGCTGAGCACCACCCAAGGACATTCACCTTTCACACACCATCTTGAGATATGCATAACTGCTGGTCATAGGGAGTAGCGGTAGTGCCCCATTGTTCCACACTTCTTTGATTATTGCTAACCTTTGACAAGTGTATGCCTCAGAGTTGAAGCAGCATTCTTCGGAAAAGACAGAAGCCAAGAAGTCCCTCAGAGACTTTGCCCTCTCCCTACAGGACATGGAAGGCCATAACCGTCTTGATCAACGACGCTGAAAACCTCTGACCCAACCTGAGGGAACAATTCATTAATGGACTTGTTGATAGAATCAAAGGTGTCAACTAAAGATCATCTCTTCTCAACATGCCCAGGCCTCCTTCTTGAGTTAAGGAAATTGCCATTGACATATTAGGGGCCGACCGCCTACTGACCGCAGAAAGAGCCTGATCCGTAGGAAATGGAGGACTCTGCTCCAGCTTGCCATCCAAACGCAGTCGACATCACCTACTCCTGCGGTTACGGAAGTTGCTGGCTTAGCAAGACAGGTCCCATATCTGGCAGACACCGTGCATAAAATACTCGATCGGTTGACCCAGTTGGAAGCGACTGTCTCCGCTATGAGGAAGAAACCTCTGTACCCCTCGTGAATCCCCGGCCAAACAGTGCCCAGTGGAAGCGAAGTCGTAAGCACCTGGGTCAGAAGGAACCCGCCAGCGGTGCAGGCTACTGCCGTAAATACGGGCATGAAGAGGATGGATGTGTCAATAAACGACAACCCTGGAGCTAAGGCCGGACCCCCAAAGGGAAGAACTCAGTCCCCGAGATGCCAACTGGCATGCCCGTTCGTTGGATCCCTGCCAACAGTGCCCAACGGTTCCGGAAGTATTCAGGAGACTATGCAGGTTCTGCGGCGCAACAGAAGGTTTGCTGCCCTAATGGAGAAATCTGCAGAGCCGGGATCAACGATCCACAACCTGTCCGTCTTCAACTGGGATGAGACGTTAGTATGGCTTGAGCCTGCATGGCGTCCAAGGTCAAGACTACCAGGCGATAGTAGAACCTCTACCAGCTGATGAAGACCTACCCCATCTAGCTGCCAGGAGCCTAGTCACTGTATCCGAGGACAAGTACCCATTCGACTACTAAATGTGGGACTCCCAGTAGATCTGAGAAAATATCAAGCTGTAGCCACTCTCTTCAGCATCATCCTGAAGACTTAGTGGTAACCTACTGTCTGCCTCCCAAAGTTGGAGTGAAGCAAAGTGCTGAAGGTGAGCCTGCCGAGCAATCTGGTGGCTTGAGCTCAATATTGGAGACGACGATTTTACTCCTGCAGACCAAGTAACAAGGTGTTCCGATGTCGTTATGAAGCACCACCAGGCCCTTAGAAAACACCACATGGAATTGTGCAGACTGCCCGATCCAACATACATCCTACTGGCTCTCATCTCCTATCAAAGAGCGTACCAGCCGTATACCTCCAGCCCGCTACCAGAGGTAAAAAATCTGGTAAAAGAGAGAAGACAGCCAACGTTATCCGGGGAGATGGTCTGTGAAAAAGATGGATGGAACCTTCGATCTTCTGTGTTGACTATAGGAAGATCAACAATATCACCCACAAGATGGCCTATCCGCTGCCTCGACTCGGGAATCCCTCGCAGCCCTAGGGTCAGCTGCCTACTTCTCTACCCTGGATCTGACCAGTGGCTACTGGCAAGTGGCCATGGCGCCGTGACAGAGAGACACGGCTTTTCACCACCCCAATGGGCCTGTTCGAGTTAAACAACATGCCGTTCCGGGCTATGCAACGCCCCAGGACATTTCAACGGTGATGGAGAGATGTTTGGGTCATCGAAACTTCGAGAACGTCCTGCTATACTTGGACAAACATCGTCATCTACTCCAAGACTTATGAAGACCACCTCCGCAATCATGGCTGAGTCTACCAATCCTGACCCAACATGGGTTGAAGGTCAGCCATCCAAGTGCCACCTGCTCAACCTAGCGTCAAGTACGGGGACACGTGCTGAGCGTCAAGGAATTGAGCCAGTCCAGAGAGATTGCAGTGTCCAGACTGCCACCCCATCAACCATGGGACACTCAAAGCTTCTGGATTTGCCAGTTTACAGGCGTTTTATCCCGAAGTTTGCCCAGCTGTGGCTCCCTGCAGAATTCCTAAGGGGCCTGCCAAAAGAGAGCCAACGTCCCGAAGTATCATTGAGTGGACAGACCGAACGAGAAGCTGCCTTCCAGATGCTCAAGAACAGTTTGACTGAGCCCTGGTGTGGGAATCCAGACTACAATCTGCTTTACCCTATACACCGATGCCAGCAAGCAAGGCCTAGGGGCTGTACTCCCAGCTCCAGAACGGAATGAAGGGTCATAGCCTACGCCAGCGTTCCTTCGAGAAACGGAGCAAAATGACCAGCACTACAGTTCCTTCAAGTGGAGCTTCGGCGTTAGATCGGGCTGTGACCGAAAGTTCAAGGACTACTGGCTGCATACTTCTTCACTGTCTTCACAGACAATAATCCCTTGGCGGATTGACACCGCTCGTCTTGAAGCACTGGAAACGGTGGGCATCCAGATTGCCCACTTCATCTTTACCTCAAGTACCGGGCGGCAAGACCATGACAACCGCCACCTCTGTCCCGTCTCCCTGGACCAGTGGGAGGGACCCTCCACGTATGCTCCGGGAAGATGTGGAGATGGCCAGCGTTCTATGCCCGTTTGTGCGCCAAGAGCCCAGAGAGTTTACTCCTTACCGTCAGAGGCAACGCCAGCTCCTCAAGAAGAGTCAGAGCCCCCTGCGGAAAAGGATCTGGATGAGGTCTTCAGGTGATTAGCCGCGCCATAGAGAAGTGATGGACTATCTCTCTAGTGGGCGGAGTGCCTGAAAGAATCCACCGGAGAAGAGCTGATGGAGAACTGTCTCAAATGTGGCGCCAGAGAAAGACTCTGAACATGCATCAGGGTCTGCTAAAGAGAAGAAATCTGGACCCTATCATTATGACCGGCTGTATCAAATTGTGATTCCCCAGGAGGGACGCCAAGATAGTATGGATATGTCCATGACCAGTCCGGACACTTTGGTGCTCAGAAATGAGCCACCCTCCGAAGGCGTTCTACGGGGTCAGCATGAAGGCCTGACATTGAAGCCTGGTGTCGAGAATGACAAGGCCAGCGCCATCGCTCGGGAGAGAGACACAATCAAAGGGCCCCTCTACATCCCATGTGAGCCACGTCCTTAGAGATCTGGCCTGGATCATGTGAAGTTGGAGCCCAGCAGTCCAGTCAACTTATGCTCTCACGATCATCGACCACTATACCAAATTGGTGTTGCCACCGTATCTTATGCCTCAAACCGAAGCTTCGTAAGTGGGGGTGTCCTACACTGCGGGGTCCTTAGGGGGGGGGGGACCTGGGGTGTTAGAGTAGAGCAATGGATACCACTCATACAAGGGTAAGAAGTCAGTCGGCAGGTACTTGTACATCGTACAATGTCTTATTGTGTCCCAGAATAAGGAATACAGAGTTATCCGAAACGCGTGCATCCAGGGAACCCTTCCCGCTACCCATGCCAATCGTTTTATATGTTATCTGTATATCTTCAATAAAAGTTCCTTCGATTTTACCTACCTGGATTGAAGTTTACTTTTGAGCCGGAGTTCCTCCTCCCTCTCCTTGATACTATTTTACGGTATGGTACGGCCAAAAAAAAAACCCCAAAAAATGTTCCTAAAATTGATTTCATTTCCTCCACCAATAAAGAGTTAATGAAAATCTCACAATTAGCTATAGATGCCCCAAAATTATGTACCAGAAAAGTGCATCTCATGTGGCAAAAAAATCACCCCTATGGGTCTAACATAAACAAAACAAAAAAATTATAGCCTGTACAATGTGAAATAGCAAATCTGTCTGCATGGTGCCTCCTCCCTTTTACGCCCAGCCGTTGCGCCCATACAGCAGGTTACAGAAAACCAGCTCACCTCAAGGTATACTTCAGTTCAGCAATGATTAAGTCAGCATGACGAAACGCGTAGGTCTATGGTACCGTTCCCACTTGCTGTTACATGGATTTTACAAGCTTGAAACTTAAGAATCATGATTTTACCATATTTTCCGGACATAGGCGACTAAAAGCCTTGGATTCCTGGAAATCAAAGGCGCCTTATAGTCCGTGGCCCTATATGAGGGCAGCGGACCTACTTAAATAGGTCCCCACTACGGAGACAGCAGATCTCCGCGGGAACTGCGACCATGCGGCACGACCAACTTCTGCTGCGTGGTCTGCAGTTCCCGCGTGGAGATCTGCTGTCTCTCCAGTAGCGGGGATCTATGTAGATTTCTTCTTCCACCTCACCTCACCTTCCCGTCACTTCCCGCGTTCCGCGTCTCTTTCGGCGTCGCGTCTGTCGGTCTCCGCTCTCCCCGACCCTCCGCCACGCCCCCGGACGCCTATCTGTCAATGCGCTTAATATGGAATTATTACATTATATAGGCCATCGGACTGTTGCGCCTTGAATCCCGGTGCGCCTAATGGCCCGGAAAATACGGTATCTGCAAACTCCCGTGAAAGGAGTGGATTTGTTCCTGGATGTTACAGAAAGTTAAAACCAACATAATGCATCATAAATTGGTTATGCACACTTTGTGGAGCCTTTTTCATTTAATTCATTAACAAATGTTTATTCTAACCCAAATGAATGGATTGTCAAAAATAATTACATTTAGACCACACCTCCATTTGTTTTAACCCCTATAAACACTAAAGGGTTAGAAACTTCTTTAAAGTGGTTTCATACGTGGAGGTGTGTAGTTTTCAAATGGGGTCTTAACAATTCTAGTATTATTTAGGCCTTCACAGTCACTTAAAAGTTCAGCAGGTCCATCAATATTAGTTTTGGTGATTTTTCAAAAATTGGAAAATGACCCCCGAATTCGGACCTATAACATTCTAGTAAAATATCTGGAATCTTAAAAAACATGCAACATAAAGCCGAATTTGGAATGCAGTAAGCATGTATTGGGTGCTATGACTATCTGCATCAAAAGTGAGAATTTAGAACTTGGAAAATAAAGAATTTTTCCAAATTTAGTTTTTTCTAACTAAACACAAATATTCATCCAAATTTTTAAAAGAATTTGAGTACATGTGTTCACGAGAAAACAATCCAAAATCCCTTGGATATCTATATGTTCCAAAGCTTATAGTGACACAGGGCAGATTTGAAAATGTGACGCATCCTAAAGGCCCAAAGAGGCTGGTCCCGTAGGGGTTACTAGAGATCTGCTGGATATATCACATAAGGGTAAGCTGTCTGGGGCATACAATAAGGGCTAGGAGTCTGGTCCTATGAGTATATAATTGTGATCAATATTTATTCTCAAGGTAATGTGAGGACACGGATGGCAGGAAGAGTTTAGTAATGGGGGATCCAAAGTCTGCACCAGGCCCAGTAGAGTCGGTGTTAACACTGGTATGATACTAGTCCATAAAAGTTAACAGAAATGTCTGTGTCTATTTAAACCTATTTTTAGAATCTTAATTTTCTATTTTCCTGGTACAACCCCTCTACATTTTGGCTACGTTATCATGAATGCTCTTGAGGATTTGAATAGTAATGCAAAAGAAAAGCAAGTGTGAAGATACAGGTCCAGATTTCTGTTTTTTTACTCATTTTTGAATCACATAAAATAAACTATAGTGAAGCCAATATGTGTGCAGGGTCTGGGGGTAGATTGGACCCCTGTACCCACTGCGACCACGGAAATTGCCTGGCCTGTCTTGTCTCATGCTGGTGGACCTTCACAGATACAATTCAATCTCTATCTCACAGACATCGCAAACAAGGCCCAAAATAGCACAGAACGTAAGGTATAATGTCACCTGATTAACATACATCCTAATTTGATATGGCACCCATTCATTTTATAAAACACTGACTCCCCTTCCAGACATGGACATATGGTTGCCACAGCTGAGGTAACGTCCGACCTGTTCCGGACGTTACGTCCGCTGTGCAAGAAGCTGTGGGTGTCACTGCAACATCCATGACCAGAGAGGCCGCCGCTAAATGGCACTTTTTTGTCATTAAAAAATTAAAAAATTCTATAAAAATGATCACAAGGTGTAGCAGTCTAAAATTGAAACTTGTAAAACGGCTCAAAATCCGCAAAACGGGACACCACTCAAGCTCATGTAACCAAAGTATAAAAAAGTTATTAGGCCAGAAGTGAGCAAAATCCCCAAAAAATTTTTTGTACAGGAGGTTTAATTTTTTAAATGTATGAAAGACATTATAAAAAACCAATACAAATGTGGTATCCCCGTAATCGTACCGACCCAAAGAATAAAGTCGACAGGTCATTTGGGGGCACAGTTGAAAATCCGTAACATCCCAAGCCCACAAGAGGCGGCCACAAATGCGTTTTTTTACCATTTCACTGCATTTGGAATTTTTTTCACGCTTCCTAGTACACGGATGAATATTCAATACCATCTCTATGAAGTGCAATTGTAAGCAGAAATAAGCCGTCCACACAGCTTGTAATGGAAAATAAAAAAGTTAGGGATTTTTGTCATGGGGAGGAAAAAATGAAAATGAAAAACAAAAAAGGGCCAGGTCCTGAAAGGGTTAATACAGTGTAGGACTTGGTTTCATTAGGCCCCTCAGAGAAAATAAAGCTGGGGGCCAAAACTCTTCGTTATCCCCTGGAAACTATACTCAGTTAGCCTTCAAATTGTGTGTTTTCTGATGGACCTCTGGGGTCAGTATGGGTTGAGTCAGGGGCCCACCGGAGGATCCTTGGTACTCGGTGGGCCAGTCCGGCACGCATTAATAAATTAATACTGCATGAAGCTAGTACCAGCCACTAAATACATTACAGAGTGGATGGTCAGCAAACCGAAGGGCTGGGTGGCTAGAACTTCAGGGATATTTTGTGAAACTGTGAAATTCCTTCAGAGTTTCTCCCTCATTACCGTTTACAAAATCCATGTACAATTTTTTTTTAAAGTTCCATGGGGCAGAATTTGACTTCAGATGTTTTAGGACCACCATCTTTAGTTAATAAAAAATGGATAAAATGACAGAATTTGCATAACACTGATTCCGACTGTGTCTTTTTCTGGACCCAAATAGCATCACTTTTGGGGGGAAAATTTAGACATAGACATTGTAACCAAATGGTGAGGTATAAAGTAAGGCGGAACTGTTGCACACAACCTTCTTCTCTATGTAGAAGTCTACAATTATGTAAAGCTCTCAAAAACAGGCATTTAGACACGTCAAATTCTGAATTTCTATGCTGTTATTACGAGCCTTGGTGAGGGGACCAATGTTTAATTGGTGATTCTATGTAACTACTTTCGCGACATTGAGATAAATAGGAGGTGAGTGAGAAAGTGTAAAGGTATCAGTTCCCAGTGGATTTAAAATGTTATTGCAGCTATTATTTTACCATTCAATAGGTAGACCTGACGGCCAGTCTTCCAATAATGGGGTGGCTCTTCCAGTGATTATTGCTGCCAGTTATTTAAAAACTGGGCATGTGACACATTGCTGAGTCGGCAAATACATTTCAATGCCTTGTGTGTCTTAGGACACAGTCAATCTATATCGTGCATTAGTAGGCAATTTAGAATTAACTATTCATTCAAATATTGTTTTATATGTAGGTAGGACTTTTAGAGAGCAGATCAAAGGGAGCAATCATTATTTCCCTATGGCATATAGTCGGGAACCTAATACTAGTCTACCAATATTACGGTATACTCACAGGTAAAAAGTTGCTATTATAGCATATGTCCACATAAAAATGTTTCTAACGAGTTTTCAAACTTTCGTTGTTGACAGGAGAATTTTGGCTGGGGCACACACGAGGAAGGAGGGCGAGCATTTTCATGCTGTCTAGGAAATAGAAAATATCAACAAACATAAAACATCTGAAAATGTCTAACTGCATTTAATATTAGTTAAATGTTATTTGTAGCTGAGCTTTATTGCAACATTTTGAGAAGAGTAGTCAGGGTGTGCTCCGCTCAGATGCCATAATATGCAGTAATATTTTAGAAAACTGCAGTCAAAATGAGAAATAACAAGCTAATACTAAACAAATGACCTACCAGATGTTTGTTAGGTATTTGACATAAACATTTTTTCTTTCAGAGTTTTCCGACAAAGAACTAATATGACCTAGCCATTGAATAAATGACTGAAAAACACTTTCCACAGCACACGTCCAAAATTCTATCCTTGATCAAAATATCGCACAGTCACCGAACTGGCTAGGCATGCCCTCCTTGTTATAGCTCCCAAATACCATCAACATATGCTTCCAGAAGGTTGAGTATAACCCTTGTTGATGTGCACTCTATATATATAATATAAATAGTTGAACGATGGAGGCGGGGCACCCACCAACCCGATGATCACCCTTATTTTTTTTTTTGCAGCAGGACAGCTACAGTGTATGGATGGGATTGGCTTGGCCGTTCAGAGAGGGGGATAGGGTTAGAAACCATGTGCAGCCTTCATAATAATTCAACCCCAATTAATGCTATTAATCTGATGCACTTTTTATTTAGTAAAACACCCACTTTATTGGAATACGGCACAAGTACAGTGGAATCTCGCTGTGTGACATATAAGAGGAGGCCGAGTAAGAGGAACTACATGAGTTCTTGTCATGCATAGAGTAATTTATAATACTCCACCATGAAACAAGGGTCGTCATGGGATGGAGGAGAAGACGAAGGGAACGCGACGGGCAGACCGCGATACCCCCCCCCCCCGCGATGGACTCTGCTATGCAAGACATTAAACGGTACAACCTGGCACAGTATTGGGGGTACATACGTCACGTGCAGACAGGCCCACAGTTCTAGGTAAAGTCTGTCAAGTAACTAAACGAAACGAATAGAATCCCGAAAAATTTGCTGACTGAGTGAGATCCTGACTGTCAAATGCACAATGTAGATTATAGTATGGATATCATATGACAAAGTGAAGTGTACAGCACGGACCATGACATATGAAACATTACGATCCATTTGGAGGCTGTAGAAAACTCAGGGCAGTCTGCCTTCTGCTGTGTGTTGGCCGTTAAGCTCAGCCCTGTCTATAAAAGTACAGGAAACTGTAACAAAACGATGGATGCCACACACAGGTGTCATCTTCTGCCTTCATATTTACAGCTGACGATTGTAGAACGGGGAGAGAATGACACTAATGTGTGCACGCCTCAACAGGTTGGAACAGGATATTAGCCATTAGTGCACACAGCTGACAACGAGATGGTAGCAATGTCTCCTTACTATTGTGCGCAACTCAGCATACTGAGTTAAGGCACATGTCGTCAGGATGCAATGACGAGCAATGTAATGAACGGATAAGACGAAAGCGAAGGAAGTGGTGGACACGATAGCCAGTCGGAGGCTATCATGACAACTACTCCTTATAAACAACACAGCTCTGAGAGAAATGACAGCCTGCAAGGCTGAGCTGCCGCAAAATCTCTGCACGCGACTCGGAGCGATAGACACAGCACTACCAGTGCGACGGGAGGATCTAAGAAATCAGTAAGGTAACGAAGCAACGGCTTTATCATCAGGAAAGCGCCACACACCGCCAAGGCGGTTAAGAACAGCTTAGCCGGTCGCGTACCGATCCAGGACGGTAGTGAGCTATGTACCAGCAGTAGGGGGAGCGCAACAGCCAATGGGCAAGAGGATACAGCAATACGGACGAGCAGATCTTCCGATAGGTTAAAAATGTATAAGTATAACACCGAAGCTTAAAAGAAACGGGACAGGCACGAGGTTCGGGAACCGCCGAGTACAGAGATCGGAGTGACCTACAGAGACTTTAGACAATAGTTATAGAGGACCAGACAAGCGCAAGGAGCAAGATCAGAGCACAGAACCAAGGTCGAACACTTAAACGGAAAAGACGACAGAATAGACCGACAAGCGACGAATAACGAGCTTTGCTCTAGGGCACTAAAGCAACAAAAGTTCGGGCAGAAGAATCTACAGCAGAGCCCACGAAGAGGCAGGATTAAATAATTACTGGAATGGCCGCGCCAATTAATGCCACGCTGGCCCTTTTAAATCTGCGGAAGCCGGTGCGCGAGCGCCCTAGCAGTCAGGGATGGCGCGCGCATACGGAGGACCTATGATGGAGCAGCAGCCCAGCGGCGTGGGGAAGGCAATGAGGCAGCGAACGCCGCGTGTCGAGTAGAGTAAACGACAGGCTGCAGCGCAGCGCTAAGGCGGGAAAGATGGGTGAGAGGCAACCGTGAGCCAGTAGCGACAGCCGGGAGAGTCATCGAGTAGAAAGCGGACAGACGAGAATGGACACATAATCTGTATAGTACGTCAATTATATATAGGAACACGAGGAGACCAGTGACCGCCAACACATAGAATGAGAAATACAGCAGATAGAGGGCAGAACATATAAGGAGTGTAACATCCCAGGAGAGGAGAAGGACATTGAGCTACTAGATAGAAAGAAAGGACCAATTAGACCAAAGATCTTAAGGAACTGATAAAGGTAAAAATGATAAAAGGCAATTAGAAGTAGAAGATGGTAAGTCGACAGATGACTGTCTGAGGTACGCAGAAAATGATAGATATTGAGTTTTATGAGATGAGGATAAAGTAGATGAATAATTTTCCAAACCCATATACTTTCTGGATCAATTCCATTACAGTTTTCAGTGACTCTGCGTGCTGTCATTCTATAAAAAGCTCTGTGTTTACTACTAGGGAGAGACCATGGTCACACAGGGCACGGCCGTTATACCCTAAAGCTCTGATTACGGTAGTGATATAACGAGCTGTGCAATGTGTGACCCATAGGCCAGATTCTGTTCACTCAGTACCAAACATAGAAGCGTGCAATATGATGAACAGCAAGCAGAGATCTGAAAACCGGACAGAATTGATACAGAAAGTATATTAGAATTGGAAAAACTTTTAGCATAAAACAATACAAAATTTGCCGAAATGGAATACCTTAAATATTGGAAACCAGAAAGTATTGGAAACTTTAAGAAAATTTTCATTACACAAGCAATAAAAATTTGTAAAAAATGGAAACACACTTTAAGATAAATAGTGTTAATGGTCTTTCAGTGAAGTGAAATCTGAGACCTGTTGGTGAGACTTCAGCCACTGCAGTCTCTCATGGTGAGAAGACAAACCTGCTACCATGATTCTACAGACCCTAGGCTCAATGCAAATTCTCAAGCATTAGCTTGATCTTGTTGTGCCATAGAAATACATATTTATTCTAAAGTAAATCTGCAATTTACAAATTAAAATTCCCCAATATCAGTAAAATACAATCTAATTTCACTAAAACCCAAGGACTAAAGAAAATGAGACAGATGTTGAAAGAAACAAAATTGAGCAAACATTCTGTAATTAATATATTTTTAAGTTTTAAAACAGCATGATGGACTACAGAAGTGCAGAAGTTTAATGTGTTATCTATCAGTTTCTCTCATCTCTGGTGAGTCAACACAATACAAGCTGATAAAATGTGAAAGGTAAGATATATGGAACTGCTAGGCAAAAGCAGCATTCTACACCAGCAACAATTATTAAAAATATTCCTTGCCACTTGTGAGTCTGTGGCTCCATATGCCAGAAGACAAAGGCTCCTTCTAACACAACCAGCTACATTCTCTAACCAATCACAACAAAAAATGGATGTAAGATTTTGAAATGGATCTTAACGGTTGCGCTTAAACCTAGAACACAACTTGTAATGCTACAGGAGAAAATACCAAGCAAAACAGAAAGTCTAAACTTTCTAAAACTTAACATGGACAGAAACTCATTGGGTTTATTTATGACGGATGGCATTTCGTCAGACTTTCCGACATTTTCGCTGCTGTAAACAGGTATTTGGCAGGGGATTGCGGCACGTGCTCGGATTTTGGACAGCGACGCCGACTTTCATGAGAACTGATTAAGTGGCGCAGGCAATGCACTTACATACACCAAGAAGCAAGAGGCGTGAACTCCGCGCGGACCTGAGCGGGGGAAGCAACAGATGCAGGTTAAGGGCGTAACCATAATTGTGAATCATGGCAGATGTGCATTCCAGTTGGGACAATGCATTTTCGGGGATCGCGCAGGCCGGAGAAGTCAAATGGTGCCCCTAGCCTTCCTTCACATAAAACATCCTTATACCAGTGCTTACTCTTACAATCCAGGTTCTACACTCTCGGTCCCAAAGTCCGCTGAACTTAAGAAAGTCAACTCCAGGCCCATATCCTTGATCCAGGCCCTACTACATCCTGCCACTGAAGAACATCTCTCGCATCGACCTTCCTCAACCAGAGTCTATAAAAAGTACTAATCAATGCCTACATCATCTTTCACTTCTGCAATATTTTCTCTGTGGTCTCACCAGCTAACTCCTAATGCCCCTCCAATCCACCTTTAACTTTGTTCTTTCCTCCTCTTGCCAATTTCAAACTGCACACCAATTCACTTTAAAGCATGATCGTGCCAGATAAGGTGAGAGACAGAGGGAATACGGTACCTTTGTCACTCTCCTGTCCCCCTGCAACACTATCGCAGGGTTCTGGGTTTCACGGGAAGCCGGAGGTCAATGAAGACCTCCTGTCTGCCCCGTATGGTGGTCTGTTAGCACAGTCCAATACTGGTCTCAGTAGGCCAACTGTCAGTAAAACACTGACAGATACATACAACTGCAGTGCAGAAGTACTGTTCTGTATTGTATGTAGGCGATCAGGTATCCGCAGGCAGGTCCCCTAGTGGGACAGTAAAAAAATTTTAATAAAAATAAAAACACAAAAATCACTCGTATCTCATACAGTATATATTTATTTTTGTGAAAAAAAAAATAAGAACCCCCCCCCCACACCACACACAAACACAAATTGGTATTGTTGCGTCTGTAGCAAGCTTTTATGTATAGAAAACGATCATGTCTTTTGGATTTGAGCAGAAAAAAATAAAAAAACTGTGGTGTCCTGAAGGCCATTTTAGGTTTGCCAATAAAACACTACCCCAATATTGTTCAAGCCAGTGTAACTCTTCTACGTTTGTTGTTTCTGTTTATGATCCCGTGGGTGGTAGGAAAATCACCTTTAAAATGAGCTGTAAATTGTTGTATTAAAGTCAAGGAGGAGGAGAGTTTAACACTGATGTCAAGGTGGGACTTTTGAACGCTTCTCATCTGTGATAGAAATCAACAAGCAGACTTCAGATATCTGGTAGTGATGTCTCTGGAGGAGGACCATCGATTACAGTGAAGGGGGTTGTTCGTGAAGAAGAGGAGAGCTTGATTTACAGTGTTAAAAACTCCCTTTTGACTATAAAACCAATTTACATCTTACTAGTAATTTTTTGGATGATCCCACCCAAATGAATCATAAAGAAGACAAAAACTGTTAAAAATCGTATTTCTGAAACGCTGGCAAAGCTAGTCCAATCAAGGGTGTTACCGTGTCGGTACTACGTCACGTGTTGGTTAAGGAGTTAATGATGCGCTTTTAAACATTTTTTACACAAAAGTAATATTTTTGTGTGTCCTTTCAGAGAAGATACGGCTAGTCTAGCTGTATGCTACAATTCTATTTTTTTTTTTACTAATAGGCGGTTTCCAGGTACCAAAACCAGGGCCTTAAGGGAACATGGGATTTTAGTTGATGAAGTTCCAATAGCCTTTGCTATGTCTGATTTTAAAATGCCTGTGTCAATGTCTGAATCATTCAGTAGTTTATTAAAGTTTAGTTCACGTGACTTGGCTCCCTGCCAGCAGCATGTGGTAAGACCCAGAAAGAGGGGGCAGAATGCAGCCGTGTGTGCCTGTGTAGTCTCCTCTCCGCTACACTCATAGCAGTTTTCCTCCCTCCCCACTTCCTTCATGTGCATTGAGCAGGCAGGGGAAGGAGTAGAGGAAGATTGCTGAGGAGACACAGACACACCCAGACTGCAGTCACTGCCACCCCTGGGACTCACCACATGCTGCTGGCAGGGAGCAAAGTATTAATCAGCTATTGTAAAACTACAGAATATTCGAATGCTGCAAAGGATTTTCAAAATCAACATAGCATAGCTATTGGAAACTGACACCAGCTAAACATCACATTAGGGTGACAGATTTGATTTAAAGAGATTGTCTCAGTAGACAAATCAAGTGCTTATTCTGTATTAGGGGCATGTAAACATCACAGATATAATCCCCTGCTCAACAACCCTCTTCATGAATTAGAATGAATGCTTTGTACAAGCTCCTTGATCTAGAGGAACATAAGTGATTGTTTTGCCAGTGTCCCTCAATCCTCAGAGAGTGAAAGAAACCACAATGTTTGCAAAAATCCAACAAATATCTGAGTTTTTAGTTTTCTGGACAGCAGTATCTTGGGCACAACTGTACCGTAAAAGACAACATTCCCCGCCCTGATTTCAGATATGGATGGTCCCAGAAGTCAGCCCCACCAAAAATAACATTTTAACATTTTACAAACTCCATATAGGAATACCATAAAATTTGTCAGCTTGTTATTTTCTACAGATAGCATACGGTAATCCTTGGACTAGCTAATAAATATGGTGCATTGCTTCTTCTACCTTGTTTGTTTAAGATTCTGTTTCTATCAAGTATAGTACAAAAATAACCACATTTAACGCTTGCGTACTAGCAATTAAAAGGGAGTTATTAAAAAGAATATCAACATGTTACGATTATAATAGCATGTGATTGGTGCAGGAAGAGGCTAACTGAGGTCTTCCTGTTGTATATCATTCAGGTTCCGCTGTTCCTCCTCTTTGACAGAAGGGAGGAGGGGGAAGTAATATTGTCACCAGAGGGAAGCACTGCAGAATCTGCCTGTCCCAAATCTGAAAATGTGCCACTACACAATTTTTACAACTGTCTAATAAGACCATACAGTATATAGCAAGAATCTAATTGTAGACAGTATTAGGAAAAACTAAAATAACCTCAACAACCTAAGAATACATTAAATATAAATAGGCAGCATCAGAAATATGAATTCCCATATTTGTCCCTGCGTCCTGTACCCTGGGCAACAAATTGGTTCTAAAAGAGATTACCAGTGAGCTATTAAATCTAATAGCGATTCCTGTAAGACATATGTGCTAAAAACACAAAAGCTCATTGTTTGTGTTGAATGATTTCAGATCTATCTTGCTCTATATTGATTTTCTGAAGCACATTACTACCAGGATGACATTACGCTATTACGTTGCTAGGTTATAATTGACTTGCATATTTCAGTTTATTATGTGTGCATTTGTGATATACAGCCAAGGCGCACAAACAAGGACAAACAATCCTAGTGCAGATTGTCATTTGGAACTGAATATAGGTATATTTGTGTGTGCAAGGCAGGATAGATATGTGTGTGTGTGTACACTAGACAACTATACTAACAATGTGATTGCATTCATGATTCCTTTGTCAATGTGCACATCATATTTTAATGGCATTTCAAATGCTTGCAGAATTTTTGAAAACATTAATTGCATTTTTTTTCTCACTGTGTAACAAGGGCAAATCATATGAAATTTTAATACAGATTTTCCTTCCCTTAATTTGCTCAATTTATCACATTGGAGAAGATTCGGCAATACAAACACCAATTATGAATGTGACATCTGAGCAATATGGTTGTCACCAGCTTCTGATGTCCGAAAGATAGTGGAAGTGACCATGAAGATTTATATAGTGTTTTCCCCCTATTAGTTGTCTGAAAGGGTTAGATGACATTCAGCCTACAAGACATCCCTGTATGGCTTCTGAAAACATGAGCTGATAGTAAATCTGTATTAGTGGAGATTACAGGCTTCTCCCAACTGAAGTACACCAGGAAACAATCAAATGACCAGCAGGATACACAATCCCTTAAAGGCCGTGTCCACTGAGAGCCATTCTTTCTATTACAGGACTAATCATGCCAGCTCTAACATGAGTCTGACACTTGCAATAGAACTGACTGTGCAAAGTGTGCTACTATTATAGTCTGGCTGAGTCAGCTTACAAACTCATTCACCTGAAGAATTGTAGCCTTCCATGACAGTGCACTCATTAGAGTGTTTCTAATACCAATTCCGAATACAAATTCTGCATACAAACAGCATGGCTCATGATTGCTCGTGTTCTGCATCCAAATATCACTTCTTATTTACATTACAATGCACAATACTAAAAAAACATCATTACAAAATAATGCCTGGTGTTATATGTTTCACTTTAGGTATTATGCTAAACAAGGCAGCAAAATACTGTATAGGGTAAGAGCGCAATCATACAGTGTTCTAAATAGTAAATAAAGCTAATTCTATGCATGGAACATGTCAGTGTATATAGTGGTAGAAGACATATATGAATGTGCATCTTCTCTACTGAATTCTTGCTCCTTTTAATCTGCTTACAATAATGTAAATCTATCATATTCTTTTGATATGCCCATGCCGGCACATTGCATGTGTGCAGAATGGTGCCACTTACCTTTGTCAGTGCCTTCACAGGTGTTGTGACTGGGAGGACAGCTGAGTGCCAGGGCATGCACATACAGCATAGCCATCTTCTCCCTGTCTGCTCTCAAGCTGGAAGTCTCCTCAGCAGCTCAGCTCTCCAGCTGCAAACATCTCATTAGACTATGGCATTCAGCACAGGCAGAAAACTCCATTTACCATAGCTACAGCAATGAATTTCCATTACGATGACAGATTCAACCACATCATGTCCGGAATAGCAGCCAACCACTGACTTGTACAGAGCACACACATTTTACATGCACAAAAGCGGGCCTGTGTGTTGTGTCCCTTCCCCTGTCGCTTGCTCAGCCAAAAAATGGCACTCTAGAAAAGTAGGCATCTAATGCATATGTGCAGATCCTCACCTGACCACTATGCCCTGGCATCATTAGGTCACATTTGCTGTAGTAACAATTCCCCCAACACACACACACATCACAACATTTTGGCTATTTAAAATTTTGGTTGTAACTACATCTCCTTCTGTTGCCATAGAAACCAGACTGTAACATCTCTTTGGTCCTTCACATGCAGCCAAGTCTCTACACAGCAAACAGACACCCAAATATGTATCCCTACAAACAGCACAATCCACACACCTTCTACATACAAAGAGTAGGCTGGTGCCACTGATATGCTGGGGCCAGGGTAGCCTGCAATTATGTCTACATGTAGAGTCTATGAGGTTATTATGTTATGCAGATGTAGTCAAATGCAGGAATATTAGACTGCCTTTCAATCAGCAGACAAGAAAATTCATCATTGGGAAACTCTTCCTAAGTGATTGTGATTGAATATTATTAGATGGGGGGGAGACTCTGCGTGCCTGCTACAATTCCCCCTCCTCCACCTAATTGTAGCCTTCCCCTGCACCACAAGATCTATCTGCCAACAAAAACACACCCGATAACTGTGTATGCTTGTTTTCTAACAGCATGATATGGAATAGTGCAAATATGTGAGATGTACATTGCTAATCGGGTTACAATTACACCTTGTATATCTCTACAATCACAGGCGCTTGCAGCCACTTCTTCACCTCTTCCTCCCTGTTACATGTGGTGTGTTGTGTGTCTTTTCTTGTAGCTCCAGAAATGAATAAGGCACACATAGGAGTTTCTCTTATTTACTACATAAAGATACATATGGTAATATTAATATACCCTTACTAAAGGAATTCATTTACTGAAATAATAAGGATTTGTTTTTGCAAATTATTGGTGAAGAGCAGCCATTAGCTCATGACTGTAAGCTCTTGTGAGCAGGGCCCTCACTCCTATTGTTCCATATGAATGAACCTATTATTATATATTGATGGACAGCTGCCACAGTAAGGTATATGGTAGAGAAATAGGCCTAGCATGTAGAGGTAAACCTAGCCTCTCTACTGCCAGAGGTGAACTATAGAAATTTATATGTTTTGTTTGAATTCCTTTAAAATAAAATGTATGTCTTTCGAAATGTTTTTTGTTGTGTTGCCATATTTTAACATCCATAACTTTTTCATACTTCAGTGTACCTCACTGTGTAAGGTATATTGTCTGTAGGAAAGCTGTATTTTTATGATTTTTTTTTTATTGAGTACTGTACTCTACAATATTTGATCACTTTTATTCCAATTTTTTTTATAGGTGGCGAAAGAGAGGATTCCCACTTTGGACGTTTTAAATTTCATAGAATGGGCATTGGGATGTGGTGATACCTAACTTTGGTTTTGTCATTTTGCAAGAAGTCAATTTAACCTCATTCTCTAACCGCTGCGCACTTCAAGTTTGTACAAATGTCCCCGTGGAGATATGTAGCAGTCCTGATATAGAGGAGGAAGCAGTTGAAGTGTTGCTACATCTGTCTCCTACAGCCCTCAGAAGAGTCCTGTTTATCATTCCTGACACAAATGGGAAATCTGCTGATCAGGATCCCTTTACTGTGGATGTCATTGATGGTCTATTGATTTCTCTTTAGGAAAATAAATTATTCTTTAGGGACCGATCTAGGCCTGTATTCTCCTCCATCTGACAGCCTACACCCCACATGTCCTTCTCACACAGACAGCATCCCAATTTCCTTCTCCTTCTTCCATGGCCTGTATCCTCCTGTCCCTTTTTTTCATACCCAATTAACACCCTACATGTCTTCCCCCTTTTCCTCACACATCACTCTCCCCCAATTGTAAGCCCTTCTCATACAGCCACCCACACCATGCTTATGCCTCGCTGCACACAGCCTTCTTAGTGGGGTCTGTGAGGGACATTACAGGGGGGGGGGCATAGAGTGGATCTGTGGACATTATACGGACTCTTCAGACATTCCAGGGGACTGTGGGGTACATTAGAGGGGACTCTGGGAATTCTTTTGGGGACTGTGGGAAGATTGGGGGGCTGTGGGAACGTAATTGGCACTGTGGGAACTTCTTATGGGGGCTGTGGGGACATTACTTAGTGGAGGCATGATTATGCAGGGCATCATTTAATTTAGGTTCACATTGAGGGCAAATTAGTGGGTGCCCACAGGTATTAAGTATAGATTGCAATCTTGCTTGTTGCAGTTGGGAAACATATTAGGTGGGTGGACATGGTATTTTCAGGGTGACTTTTGTGTATCTCATGTACCCTTTCACTTGATCGTATAGGTGGTCATATGCCAGCCATGAACAGCAGCTAACATATGGCCACCATAGTAAGTGCACTTGTGTGTCTCCGGAAAAAACGATCTTCCGTAAAAATGTGAGAGCGGTCAACCCACCACATCCCCAGCCATGCAGGAGACCAAGATGTATGGACAATGAAGAACATAAGATGTCTGTGTGGTAAACTCCACGGGGAAATGTAGCTGAAGAGGAGACATGGTGATTCCGGGCCTAATGGAGAAGATAGAGAACACGTCACCAAGTATCTGGGTGTAACAATAAGATTTCTCCATTGGTATCTGTAGCTGTGCAGTAATTACAATAGCTATAGGCCAATCACACATAAAGGGGGTTAGTACAGAGCATTACTGAAATTGGTTCTTTTACGACCCTAGAAATGCCCCTGCCCCCATGTTTCCCCCTCTCTTCACACAGTCCCCCATCACCTTTCCCCTTGTTTTCCCACCTCACACAGCCATCTCCCTATGTTTCTCATCTTCTCATATCAGCCCCCATGTTTGTCTCTCACACTGCCAGTTCCCCATATTTTTTCCCCCTCTCTTCAAACATTCAGCGACCCCAAGGTTTCCCTATCACACAGCTAGCCCCCTCATGTTTTCCCTCTTCTGACGCAGCCAGGCCTCCCATTGTTTCCCTCTCTCATCACACAAATAGTTTTCCTCATGTTTTCCCCACTCTCAACTCAGTCAGCCCCCATATTTTCTGATTGCACAGTTAGTCCCCTGACTTTTCCCTGTCTCCTCACACATTAGTCCCTACCATTTACTCCTCTCCACACAATCCAGCCTCCCCCATGATGAAACCAGCCCAATACAAACCATACAAACCCCAAGAGGCTACCCCTAGAAGGGGTGCCGTCTGAGGCAAGTGGCTCAAGTCACTTCAGGTCAGTGCAATCCTGCCGACATGCCTATCAGTTGTATCAGTATATTATTGCTATTATTGGCAAATTAAATGGAACCTAATGAATTCCTGTACGTTATATAAGCCGACACAAAGCAAAAAGTGCATTGAGAAGAAAATTAAGTTTAAAAGTGAACCTGGCTCTTTCCAAAAATGTAGTCCAGTTGTGGGGGCCATTAACGTAGCCATCAAAGACAAGGAGTGTCTGCTCACATCCACCTGTTCCCCCTCTTTCCTTTTCGTGGTTACTAGAGTTTTCACATTTTGCATGACTTGCATTACTAGCAGTATCTCCCGATCTCTCTTTCTATCACAACAATAATAGACATCACAATGAACTTCACATCACAAAATCACTTCATCCCCCCTGACTATAAGACATTGTGAGACAAAATGTTTGAACAGTTAGGGATCAACCACTGGATCCCCCAACAACAGTTGCAGATTGAACATGGGCATAACAGTTTGGCAGCAGCCTGGGGCCCAAGACTTCTAGAGTGCTGATAGCCACCCAAATTACCAAAAGTTTAAGTGATAAACTCGCATACAATGCATACTTTCCAGAATTTAGGTCTCGATTCGAAAGACCGGGACACGAGTAGCAAGGACACACGAGAACTCTCCCCCCCCCCGGGCACCCCTGACACGGCAGCGGCGTTGCCTGGCCCGACCAGCGGCCCTCGGCGGACGCTTGCGATCCCTTCTCAGGCATCATCACTTCCGCGCTGGCTCCCAGTTCGGCGCGCCGAGGAGGGCGAAGAGACACACGAGTCCTTGCCACGGGCGATGTTCAGTTGGCCGCGGTACTGGCTTCACCCTCGGGTGTTGACAGAGAGTAGTTCGCGACCAGTCAGTCCGGGCATTAACCCGAAGTCCCGCTACACCAACCATGGTACGTTTGCTCAGTCCCCGGCCCCTTATATACTTCCTATAACGAGCGTATCCCTGTTCACGGGCGCTATTGGTGACTCGGCAGTCACCATTAACCCTTGCGTGGTCAAGTACTCTCCCTGCACGCGGGCCGACCGGGTGCAGTGGGCCAGCGCAGCCCACCGAGACCACCAGGGCCGCCGAGGAGAGCACCACTGGATGAAGTCCTAATAGAGAATGCGTGCGCAGAAGGGGCAGCGAGGCGGCAACGGGCGCGCCAACCACGAACTCCACGCAGTTCCGTTGTGTTTCGGCGAGTGACGTATGGTCTGCAGCCTAGACACTTGCCATTCGTGGCGGGAGAGCCAGAGCAGGTGAACGCTAGAGCACAGACACGCCCCCCTAACACCCCCGCCGACGGCCGAGCGACGTACATGTTTCTATGTTTGTAATGGGGCTGGCCCAGGCAAAATTTCGCTGTGTGAATGACCCGTTAACACTGCATAAATAACAGAGGATCATAAGATCCTCTTCCTTTCCCAAAAATTCCCACTAATTACTAGATAGGGTTGCAAATCCTCAGTTTTTTTATCATTACAAAGTAAGGAAAAGTGTCCTATATCTTAATTTTCTACCAGGAAATCTTGTCCTGAATGCCAGGGATTCGAACATGGTCCTGACTGACAATGCATTGCAAACTGTACAATTTTTGCAATAGGCCCCCCACAATATGACATGTGGGTTGGACACATGCTACAGAATTTTTTCCACAGCAAGTGTATGGGATTGTAGACAGCCATGACTACATGATAAGATGATGTATTCTGTGCGTAGTATTACTATATGCTAATAATATTTGGATATTAGACTCTTAAGGCATTGTATCAGTAGTATTGTTTCAGCACTAAATAGCAGTATCAATTTGAGCATTACATAGAAACTGTATTTGTCTGTTGTATAGGGTATACATATACATATAAAGCAAATTACACACATCATATATAGCTTTTGCCATTTTTTTTTAAATTAGAAAGGTTCCAACTAACAATCTTCCTACCTTATCAGTAAACATATTTCCGCATCGTTCCATGCCTTGTAAAATTCACCCCTGCTGTAAAAGCCATTTTGCTTGAACTAACATCCTTGAAGGCTTTGAAACAATATCTCACTAGGAACAAATGCTGACACCTCTTGAAATCTGTGTTTACACACAGTAGGTGTAGGTTCACAGCCTTTTATGACTATTTTCAGAAAATTGATAGGGAGCTACAATAATTTATGATTGTTATTATTTATTTTTAGAGCATCATTAATTCCATTATTACCTGCTAGTGTATTACAATGAGAAATACAGTGCAAGCAGTTAGCCCCTATATGCACATCAGTTGTACACAGCATATGTGTCCGACATAACAGACAAGTGCAGCATACACACTGGACGCATATAGCAATCAACATACACATTAGAAACATGCCACAAATATATAGAACACCAGCTACAGCTACACACTTTGGCACACATATAATAACTGAACATATAAATAACAGTACAGTCTTTTTTTTGTATAAGGGCTTATTTTGTGTGAGATTAGATGCATTTCAAAAATGCTTAATTTTAGTCTTTAGTTTATGGATGAGATTTTATTACTGAATAAAAAAATACCAGAATGTATAATGCAAAAGTAAATCAATACTGGTTTCTGATTTTTTGCATTTTTTTTTGGCCCATTCACCGTAGCATAAAAATAATATGTTATCTTTATTCTATGAATCACTAATGCTTTTGATGATCCTCATTTTATATTTTTTTATATATATTTTTACAATTTACTTGCGAGGCAAACTTAGTATTTTCAGTTGACAGAGAGGTTGCGGGCTATATAATTTTGTAATAGGAAAATGGAGATCCAGCAGCACTCGTATATTTAAGTTAAAATCCATTTTCTTTATTGAAATATAAAAATAGAGAAATATATTAAGTACAAAAGGGTTAGTAAGCTAAATACAAGATAAAAAAAAATACAGATGGACCTACGCGTTTCATCCTTAGTCATGGTCTAGCGTTTTCTGTGCTAAGAGGAATTTTTAAACAGGTTGTGGGCGTGAGTAAGCGTGTGATACGCATGTGTAGTGTTTGCAGGTGTATTTAGGTAAACATATAAATTACGATACAGATGCCAAAACAGAAAATGCATTCAAAGTAGAAAAAAAAACAAAACAATCATGTTATCTTCCATTAATACAAATACATAGTGTCTGTTCTATTATTGAGGCCAGTAGGTGTCCGTGTATCTAATTTCAGGATCCAATACATCTCCCTATTACGGAGCTTACGAGTCCTGTCTCCCCCCCGTTTTTTTTTTTATCTTGCATGTAAGCTTACTACCACTTTTTGTATTATATATTTCTCTATTTTTTTGGTCAGAGAGTTGTTCATTGTAGGGTCATGTCTTGTTGGAAGGTGAACCTTTGGCCCGCTGTGAGGTCCAGAGCATTCTGGAAGAGGTTTTATCCAGGATATCTATGTAATTAACTGCGCTCACGTTCAATTGCAACCAGTCGTTCTGTCCCAGCTGAAAAAGACCCCCATAAAAATGCTGCACCACCATGTTGAGATCGTATATGGCAGGTTATAGCAGTGCTTGCTTTTTTCCACACATAACGCTTAGAATTAACACCAAAAAGTCAATTTTCATCTCATTAGACCAGAGAATCTTATTTCTCATAGTCTGGGCGTCCTTCATGTGTTTTTTGCAGCTGTAGCAGGCTTTTATATGTTTTTCACTGAGGATAGGCTTCAGTTAGCACACTCTGCCATAAATACCCAACAGGTGGAGGCTTCAGTGGTAGTTGACTTTGTGGAACTTCTCCCATTCCCCTACTGCATCTTGGAGCTCAGCCACGTGAGCTTGGGGTTTTCTTTACCTCTCTCACCAAGGATCTTCTCCATGATGTGATTAGTTTTATTAACAGTTTTGGTTGTCCCAAACTTCTTCCATTTAAGGATTATGGAGGGCACTGTGCTCTTAGGAACCTTGAGTCCTGCAGAATTCTGTAACCTTGGCCAGTCGTTGGCTTGCCCAATTCTGTCTTAAGCTCTTTCAGCAATTCCTTAGACCTCGATTCTCATGTGCTCTGACATGCACTGTGAGCTGTGGACAGGTGTGTGCCTTCCTAGTCAAGTCAATCAGTTTAATTAAACACAGATGGACACCAACGAAGGAGTAGAACCATAACAAGGAGGATCAGAAGGAAATGGACAGCATGTGAGTTAATATGAGTGTCACAGCAAAGGTCTAAAACTTATGACAATGTGATATTTCAGTTTTCCTGTTTAATTAATTAGCAAAATATCACATTTCTGTTTTTTTTCTGTCAAGGGGGTGCAGAGTGTAATGTAAAAGGGTCTGAAAACTTCTACCCACTGTATTTGTTATGACCTTGTCCGGAACAATCGTACAACAAGTCAGAAACATTATGGAACCGTTAAAAAAAAACTTGCCAAAAATGTAAATTTTTCATCAAATACTTAACTACTTAAAGTGATCACAAAATAATAAGGAAGCAGACAAAAAAGTTGTACAGCTCACCCATCTTTGAGACAAAGGTCTGCTACATTCAGTGTGAACGGTGCCCAGGATACAAAAGCAGGAGTCCTGTGTCGTTCAGGTAGACTTGAAATAGGAAAATTGGAGATCCAGCACTCGTATATTTAGGTTAAAAAATCCATTTTCTCTATTGTGAACTTCATGACTAGTTAAAGGGGATATCCTGCAAATTATTTTTATAACAAAATTCCAGAAAATCAGCCAAAAGAATTAATAAATGCTTAATGTGAAATATATTACCATATTTTCCGGGCCATTAGGCGCACCGGAATATAAGGCGCAACAGTCCGATGCGCCTTATATATGTAATAATTCCATATATAAGGCGCATCAGACTATAAAATCTCCAGCGGGAACTCAGACCACGCGCACGAACAACTTCTCCGCTGGTCTGCAGTTCCCGCTGGAGATCTGCTGTCTCCCGGTAGCGGGACCTATGTAGTATTCCATTCTCCACCTCCCCCTCACCTTCCCCGCGTTCCGCGTCTCTTCTCGCGTCGCGTCGGGTCCCGCTCCGCCCCCGGACCTCCGCCACGCCCCCGACCCTGCGCCTTATAGTCCGATGCGCCTTATATATGGATTATTACATATATAAGGCGCATCGGACTGTTGCGCCTTATATTCCGGTGCGCCTAATGGCCCGGAAAATATGGTAGTTATATTAAAAAAAAACAAAAATTCTAATCACGCCACTTTCCCTAGAACTGATATAAAATATAACAGTAAAAATCATAAACATGTTAGGTATTTGCACGTCCCAAAGGCTGATCTAGCAAATATAATAATGGTTAATCCTGGCGTTTACCCCGTAACGGAAAATAGCACCCATGTTGAAAATCCCACTTTTAAAAATATAAAATAATTCATAAAAGTGATCAAAATCCTTACAGTGGAAACCAGCATTGAAAACTATATCAAAAGTCACAAAAAATGACACCACCTACACCAAGTATTAAAATTTATTGGCACCAGAACGATGGCAAAATGAAAATTTTTTTTGTACAGGAGGTTCTAATTTTGTAAATTGTATGGAAAAAATAAAAAAAACCTATACAAATTTGGTATCCCCGCTCATCACACCGACCCAAAGAATGAAGTAGACATGTCATTGGGACGCACAGTGAAAGCCATAAGATCCAAGCCCACAAGAATTTGGCGCAAATGTGTTTTTCCCCCATTTTCATTGGATTTGAAATTTTTTCCCCACTTCCCAGTACATGGCATGGGATATTATGTACTGTCACAATAGTGCATGTGTTATTAAGAAAACAAACCCTCACCAAAGCTCTTTACATGGAAAAATAAAAAAGTTAGATTTTGAGGTGGGGAGTAAAAAATGGAAATGCAAAATGAAAGGGGTTAAATCCCCAGGCAACGAAGGGATAGATAATTTGGTGGCCATTGGAAGTATGCTTATAAAAACTGGATATGGCGGGGCTCCCATTGAGCCCTTGTGGATCTACGTGGAAGTTTCCGTTACCAAATGATAATGCAAGTGTGAAAGGGGCTTAGACTCCTTGTATTTTTCATGCGGTTTTTTGCGCATGCTTTTGATGCGCAGAACTTGGCATTGCACTCTGACCCTTGTAATCAATGGGTCTTTTCAGACTTGCATTCGTTTTCATCACACTCGCGCATTTTTTTAACGCGCGTTTTAAATATCAGCATGGGGTGGGGGGAGAGGGCTAGGCTTTGGGTAGTTCTGCATCGTATGTATATTTTTTATTTCGGTTTCAACAGCTCTTGTTTTTGTGTGTTCAGAAAAACATGTTAAAAAACATTTTCAATTAATATAATAATTTAAAAAAACAGTTACTGAAAATCTGTAAGCAATGGGTACGATAAATTTCCACCAGATAAAAGCCTCTATGGGGACTATGCAAGTGTCCCTAGATATTACTGGGATTCCGTTTTAGTTTACAGTTTGCGAGTTACTAGAGACATGGCTTGTACCCCCAACTGGGCTATGGGTACTGCATATTAAGTCTACACTTACAAGACACTCACCCAGCATTGACCTCACCTCTTCCTGATCCCTTATGTGTACACACATGATAGGCATAGATTAAGGTTTGATCCTTTCTATCTGCAATGTAAATCCACCACATTCTTGCTTTTCCTAGATGAAAATATATAAAAAAAAATCAAATTACATTTGATTAAACTTGTTTTTTTAAACTTGTTTTAATAATAAAGGTACACGTAAAGGGAAATAGTACAACTTATATGCTGCACAGTAAGTTTCTAAGAACAGAAATACAAAATAGGACTCTTCAAGAACAAGAGATTCAGCTTCAAAACTCAATTCATCAAGACCTCTGGGAAGTAACATTGTTAAAGACGACGGGGGAGTAAAGGTTATGCTATTTACAGTGGTATAAATATTTCATACAATTCATACGATTTTGCAGTTGCAAGAATGAGAGGAATGAATTTTTATTGTAGGTATACTTCAACTGTGAGAAACAGAATCTAAAAGAATCCAGTGCATCTAAGTTTTTAAACAAACTTAACATAAAATAAGAACATAAAATAAAACATTTTTTATGATCAATATATGATGTATTTTTTAGCAGCTTTCTCTTCTATATGTAATGTAATAGTACACTAAAGAGAAGCAATGACACTTTGCAGTAAAAAACATACATTCTGAATTAAAGAGAGACAGAGGGAGAGGGAAAAAGGCTGAAAAAAAGGAAAGAAGTACTTTCCTCTGTTAAGATCATTACAATTTTTGCATAGCATGTGCTATTGATTTATAAAAGAAACTAGGAATATTTAATACATTACAGTTGACTTTGATGGAAACAAATACCTCGGGAATAAAACTATATACAGGATGTGTTACTTTAGATTTGGTTTCTAGAAGAGCTCGATCTTTACGTTGAATGCTTTGTTGCAATTCTTGCCACCCTAAATAAGCAGATAAGAACATAAAAAAAATCAAAAACATGTCAAGTTTATAACCCAGATTAATAAAATCAATGTATTTTTTTGTTACATATGGATAACATAGGCCTTCAAACATACGCCTTTAAAGGGGTATTCCCACGAAGACAAGTTTTCTAATTTATGCAGATAACAAAATAACACCTCTTTAATTCACTGTATTGACAAAATAAAGGCTTTACAGATATAATTCCAACCGTCTACAGCCTTAGGTACACAATTTTGGTTGCCCTGAACAGACCCATATCCTGATGTTGGGTCAGCAGCCATCTTGCTCTTCTTTTTTGACGCTGCTCTCTCCTCAAGCACCCACCCTTACTCCAGGATGACTCACACCTGACTTCCTGCCTAGCTGGTATAGGTGTTATAGTGAGCTGTGATGCTATGCTGTAATAGTAAGGCTGAGATTGTACAATGTTCAGGAGCTAAATGAAAGTGTATTAAACGTACCCGATAACTAACCATATTGTCCCCACACAGAACTACGGATCATATTGTTCTGTTTAGACCCCACCGACACTGACCACTGAGTGATAGGAAATAAACTGCAATCTAAGTAAAATTGAAGTAAGGGTTAAAATTTGAGAATTTCTTTCAGGGCTGAGAAAAGAAATACAACCTGCTCTATGCTTATAATAAAAGTGTGGGATTGGATGCTGCACTCTAATTCTTTACATACTTAGCATTATTTTACTCTTTAGCCTCCTGTCCTCAAGGAAAAAGAACAACTAAAGTTACTGCTTAACAAAACGCTGTTACTTTTCAGTTTATTTTAACATTTCTTCATTTTTGTATTATCTAACTACTACGTTAAGTTATTACCTTCTTATTATCTGCTGATTCATTTCTGAAATAAAATTATCTAAATTGTTAGTTTGCTTTAAAAAGGACATCTACCAACAGATTACTCGGTGGAGGTAATTATTACTTACCGTATATACTCGAGTATAAGCCGAGACCCCTAATTTTACCACCAAACTGGGAAAAATATGACTCAGTATAGCCAGGGTGGGAAATGCATTGGTCACAGACCCCCCCAGTATATGCCAGTCTGCTCCCAGGGTATACAGCCCAGCCCCCAGCGGTATGCGCCCTGCCCCACGGTACAGCCCTCCCCGCGGTATGCACCCTGCCCCAGCGGTATCAGCCCTGCCCCACGGTATGCGCACTGACCCCATTTAAAAAATTAAACTTATATCTCCCCTCCGTGGCCCCGATGTGCACGCTGCTCCCCCCGCTACCTCAGCGCCCGAGTTATGGGATGGGCATAGTCTTCTTGCTTCCGCCCAGTCTTCTTTCTTCGTGGGCTCCCCATGCACTCTCCTGGCCAGCCTAGTATACGCGCCGCTGCTGACGTCATATAGGCATGCCCGGGGGGAAAGACTGGCGGCGCCCAGCAGAAAAGAAGACGGACGTGGGAAGCCTGAAGACAAGCGGCCGGAACCTGAAGACAAGTGGCTCGGCCATCGGGGGAGCAGCGCGGACATCGGGAGCAGCGCTGCACATCGGGGCCACCGGAGGGTGAGTATATACGTTTATTTTTTTAATTAATATTTTTTTACGTTTAATATTTACTTAATATTGACTCTGTATAAGCCGAGGGGAACATTTTTCAGCACATTTTTATATACGGTACCTCTCCTTCCCCGCTTGTAGCAAGCTTCATTTCCTATAACTTTGTTTGGCCGCATTGAGAAAATAAAATGTTACCATATGCTACAATTATCCTGTGGTGCTCTGTAGAGCCTGTCACCGGATCTCTTTCAAATCTTGCGCGGGCCTCAGCTGGTAGCGTAGCGGTCGTTTAAAATCTTGCGCATGCACAAGAATAACATTTCCAGCAATGTTGGCTTGTGTCCAGCACAAGATTTGAAGGAGAACCAGTGAACATCACAGCCAGGGTTGTAAATAAATACATTAAGGCAGATAGTCATCCACCAATTATCCTCCCGACTTTTGTCACCATGCTGCGATTTGACCATTTACCTGCCTATACGGGCCACACATTAAGCCAAGTATAGATGGTTTGGTGCCTTTTTGGTTTTAAAAGAGGCCAAACGGTTCAATACCAGTATTCCTTGTTGTTCGATGAGCACTTGCATGTTGCTTTTTTTGGATGCATTTTTAAACGCCCTCCAAAGATGCATACCTTTTATACTTACTAGGGTTTTGCTAGTATGCATTTTTCATTATTGCTGGAGTTTTAGCAGCTGTTTTAAAGGGTTCCCGAGACCGTTAAAACAAAAAAAAACAAAAAGGTGGCCAGGAGGGGACTGCTTCCGCGGTCCGCTCCAGAGTCCCGCTGCAATCTCTTTGGACGCACCCCCGTTGCTTTCAGCTTATGGCCGACTGAGGTGGCCGGTCACGCCCGGCCATCCCTATTCCCACGAGGGATGGGTAGACGTGGCCGGCCACTTCCTCCGGTCGGACGTGAACACGCAGGCTTCCATGCCTTGTTGTTTACATGGGGCACAGACCAAAGAGATGGCAGCGCGGGGGCCGGAAGGGGCGATGGTACAGGTTTAATTTTTAAGCACCTCCACCCGGCCACCAATGTTTTTTTGTGTGCAAAAGGTAAGCAAAAGGTTGGCATGGAAGAGCCACCAGGATTAATAAAATGTAGTTTCTCTTTATTTCAGTCTCAGGAACATAACACTTTGGTGCATACGATCAACGCATTTCGACGCAGCGCATCTTAGTCATGATGATCAGACTGTTATGTTCCTGAGACCGAAATAAAGAGAAACTACATTTAATCCTGGTGGCTTCTTCCGAGGCCGAACCTTTTGCATTGCGTGATCCTATGGCGGTGGATGTGGTAGCGTGCACCGAGGCGAGACAGGGAAGCTGGGATGTCTCCTTTTGGGGAGCCGGACTTTTTCACCCTCAGGTGTTTCTAATGTTTTTTGTTTTTTTTACCATCTCGAACACATCCCTTTAAAAAAACGCACTTGAACAAGCCAAATGCATAGTAACAGGTAAACCGCATGCGTTTCAGGGGTTCTTTTTTAAAAAAAACACCCACCTGTGAACTAACCCTCAGAGAGATCTGGAAGTGAGGGCTGAAGGGGTCATACTGATTCTTCTGTGAAAGGCCACGTCAAGCGTGCTGCTAGTATTACGTTCATAATGCAACGCTAAGTGCACAGGGGCGTCAGCCCTTTGCATATGCGTTTACGGTAACACATGCAATTGGTAACTAACCCCGGTGTCTGTGTTTTTTAATGCAATATGTGCTGCACTAAATTGCGTATTGAAACACAACAGTGCCGGCACGTTTGACCCCAGGCAAAGGTTGCAACAGTGTGACCTGGTGATGCAACCTATACTTAGAAATGCCAGTTCTATGCATCTACTCCCTGGCCTGGGATAAAAAATATCTGTTAAAGAAAAAGAACGTTTTAGATGTCAAGAACCAATAATATCCCTTTATTTCATTGTATGTAATAAAAAATAAAACTTTTCTAAAAACCCTCATAATTGTTATCGTTGGGTTTGTAACTCCTATCTATAATATATATTATTTAACCCGTTTAGTGAGCACTGTAAAAAAATCCCAACAAATTAGTAAAAATGCTGTGTTTTTATCAGGGTTTCTTTAAAAAAAAAAAAAAAAGTTACAAAAGGTTCACAACCCCCGAAAAGTATAAAAGAAAAAAAAAAAAAAAAAAAAAAAAAACCGATAATGACACCTCCCTCCCAAAAGGGCCTCAAATAGCTCCAGTAAAGTTGATTTAGAATGGTTGGCAAAACCAATGTTAACAACTTTCAACGTTTTTCTTTTGTTGAAGTATTGTATGTATCAGGTATCGTTATGCTTTTCAGGCATGTATGCACACTTCAAAATTCTGCATTGGTGCCACCCTACTTCATATCAAGTATGTCCAACACCTACCACTGGCACTTTATGTTGTACTAGGCGTATATGACTTTGATCCGTTTTTTAAATACAAAAATAATGAAGCTATCATTTAGATTTTCTTCTTCAGTTATTTTTTTTACATACAGCAGGCTAATTTTATATTGTCATACATTTTTACACATTTTAAGTTATAGTTTTAGTAGAAAGTTCTCAAATTGCAACATTACCTACTGGAAAGGTCCCACGTATCTTTCCAACACCACCAAATGCAGAATGGTGGTGTTGGAGAGTGGCGGATCTGTCCTGACTTGTCATGACACGATCTGTCATGACTAACTGCTCAGTCTGCATTGACTGGCCAGTTTCAGCGGTGGACATCGCAGACCATCAATTGGTCCTGTGATGGACACGGTCGTGTTGTCTCGACCCTACCCACCCCTAACACTCATCACCCTGTCACGGGACAATGTGATGTCAGAGAACCAGGAACCGCTTTACGTCTGATATATCGGATGCTGAGCCGCCATGTCAACTGCGCCCAGCATCCGATATATCGACACGGAGCGCTAAGGAGTTAAGCATTTAGTTTTCCCAAGTCAACCTCTGGAAAAAAGTCTTTTGCATATACCCTCCTCTACCACAGCACAATGCCGACACAGGTAACTTCTCTGGGCATTCACAACAACCTCCATATCCTCATTCCTTAAAAAAAAAAAAAAATTCCAGTGTCAGTATGCTTTACTCCATCTGTCAATGTACTGAATATAGGTCTCAGCATTATCTGTCATATATGTATTTTTGCATATCGTCTTTGTACATTGAGGCCTCCCCCCCCCCCATTCCCAAGTGTAGCCTCCAAATACAAGAGATAAATTGGACATGAAATGGCTTACCGCTTCATCATCTTTTCATGCTTCTCATCATTCTCCTTATCAGATCCTTGTCACTCCATCACTCTGGGAAATCCCTGTTGTATCTTCATCTTCAAATCGCTACCTTTGTCGGAATCATCATCCTCCTCCTTTGATGCAACATCCTAATGAATAAGAGATATCAATGCAATATATAATTTATGTTTTACAGTTAGAATCAAATATTAATAAGGATGTAACATACAAATTAAAAAGAAAAGAACATCCATAAAACAACCAAGATAAATGCAGATTTCATGCTCAGTAAGCAAATAACAAACCAACCAAATGGTGAGCATGCTGTCTCCGGTAGTGGGGACCTATGTAAGTAGGGTCCGCTGCCCTCATATAGGGCGCACCGGACTATAAGGCGCACTTTGGATTTCCAAGGAAATCCAAGGCTTTTAAGTGCTCCTTATAGTCCGGAAAATACGGTAACTTTTTCTAACTATTTTTCAGACCCCCTAGGGTTCTTTAACACTAGGTTGTCTGATTGATCCTACCATATACCGCCATTTGTATACGGTCTCTTCAGCACGTACTGATTGACCTTGCTTACACTTGTTACCCCTCCCCCCTTCCAATTTTTTAAAGCAAATTGACGGCAACAACCGCAGTTGTTACCGGTGGGTGTTTGCTGCAATATGCCCCTGAGCACTCTCCATACATTCGCAGCTGGCATGTGCCGTAATACATGTCGGTTAAGATAAAATATTTTGTAACTATTATGTCATGTACAAATAAACACAAAGAAAAGTTACACAATATCCCAATGTACTATTTGTATCAATTCAAGGCTTTATTGTTTACTTCCTGTGGATAATTACCGGTCCATGGTCACCTGACATCACATGATCATGCACGTCATGGGTTGGCTGCGGGTGCATGGAGAGGGCTCACGAGCTGAGCCCTCTCCATAGCCAGCAAGTTTTTGATGTCATCGGGGAGCGGCGATCCGTTGTCATGACAGCCTCAGGTCTTACGAAGACCCGAGGCTGTCTCATTTTAACCCGGCAAATGGGTTTTTTCACCAATTTGACTGCATTTTGAATTTTTTTCCTGCTTCCCAGTACACGCCATAGAAGAATAAATACGATCACTATGAAGTGCAATTTGTTACGCAGAAAACAAGCTGTCTCAGAGCTCTTTACTAGTGAAGATTTACGTGTATAGATTTTTGATTGTGGGGAGTGAAAAATAAAAATGGAAAAAAAAAAAAGGGTGAGGTCCTTAAAGGGTTAATGTACACAAAGTAAACAATTAAATATATTGTTAATCTGTAATTGATTCAGAAAGCAATTGGAAAATTGTATATCACTTTTCTTTTCATTACACAAACACACAGACATATTGGTGTGCTAAAATAGGGTGAATACAAGTCAATGATACCTTACCTTACATGTCTTACTGTTTTGTTTTTAAGGTGGAGCTAAAATTTCCAGCACCAAGTAAACCTGGAAATTATCAATACACCGTGTTCCTAAGATCTGATTCTTATATGGGTTTAGATCAGATTAAACCACTGAAGGTAAGATAACCTTTTACTATGTATATAGATTCCTGTCATCCAAAAGAACAAAACACTGGACCACAGAAAAAAAAGTCAATCATTGTAAATTTTAGTCACATTAAAGTCATGTTTTACCATACAAATCTAGAGAGTAGTGTATGGCAAGTATTTGGGGCAAAAGTTCCAGCCTGCCTGGATACAGATCTAGCATGAATACACACTAGTGGTAATCCATTCTGTTAAGGACGAGAAATCCTGATGGTACCTTCACCATCAGTATTTCTCACTAATTCCCTTGGACACCTCTTTCATTTGACAGAAGGTGTCAATGGCAGATCTTAATATAAGTATGAGCCCTATATACAGATTGCAAGAACGCTATACTCCCCTACGGCTGCTTCTTCCCGTGGCTCAATCTTCTCTTCCGGGCCGCACACATGACACTGACAGGCTTCCGCCTCTTGATATATTGGGCAGGTGTTTATGGTGTAGAAATAAACGGAGCCGGCGACTTTTCACATGTGGACAGTAACACCCCGCACAGGCCCAATCTCGGTTGTCAGTGCCCTCCTTCACGCCCCACTGTCGTGGAGGTGGTGGATTGGGGCAAATAATCGCTGGTGCTAGCTATAAGCTAGCATTTGCGATTATTTCAGGGCACAGAGGTACTATGAGGTAACTATGCTCCAAGGTCTCTAAATTATTTCTTGTTATTCAATAAATATATTTTTGGCAAGATGGGGATTTGAACTCACAACCTCCACTCTCTACCTGCCATAGAGATACTATGGGCTTACTAGTCATCAATGAAAGGATTTTATTTAACGAAGAGCTGCACTAGAGCTTCCATAGGGTTACAAAAGCTTAATGCACTGGTATGTAGAGATCTACTTCTCGGAGATCTTTCTATCTTTCTAAAACATTGGGGGAGATTTATTGTTGGTTTTCCTGGGCTTTTTTGGTGTTCAAAAGTTGCATGGAGGTTTTTTGCGACTTCACTATACTGGTGTAAACATATAGAGCATAGGAACATTCATTAAAGGGCCAAAGCCACTTTAATGAATCTGATGAGCAGACAAAGACACACAGAACTGTCCCAAGGAGCCTGCCTTAAATCCCATTATTCTTTTAAAAAACACAACAAAAAAAATTAAGACAATTAAATTGAATAAAAATGTATAAGACACAAAATAAAGGCAGGTGTATCCTCTGCACATCTGGAAAAAAATGTGGAGCCATGATGTCCAGTCAGTATGGTATCAGCATCCGATTATTATTATTACATGTCCAAGTGTCATCAGTTTTTTTTTATTTTAACAGAAAAAAAAACTTTTTGCCCTGTCCAGTTGGTTGTCCAGCAACATTTGAGAAAAACAGGACTGCATATTCATGTCATGCTTGTGTCGTCCGTGTTTTTGGCAGATCCATTGAATTCTATGGAGGTCCGATGTCTGCATGTGAGAAAAGAATAGTGCTGCAATTTTTTTTTCTCCGTGCACATCCCTGAAAAAAAAAATGACACGTGAATAGATCCACACGAATCAATGGGTCAGTTTGCAATCCGCTAAACAAATGGATAGCATACGGACATCAAGAAATATACGTTTTATATTAACATTACCAGGACAACCTTTGCGATATATATATAATAAACTGTCAAAAAAAAACTAAAGCTTCTCCTCACAAAGCACTAGTTGACAGCTACTGATCACATGCATTTCAATTGAAACGCACATGCAATCAGGCTGAGTGCCATCCCAGGCGTTTGCGTAGCATTTCTAAATGCAATGTAAACACCTCATGTGACCGCACTCTAAATTTTCAGATAATACTTTTTTTCTTTCCTTGAAAATATCATACCAGGATTGTGATACTTCTTAAGATATGGTATCACACTCAAAATTCTGGTATCACTTCAACCCTACCTCACATCCCTGAATTGCTTACGAATATGCAGCCTTTTGTTGGGTGTGGAGTCGATAATCCAAACATCCGACTGACTCCTCGATTTCCCAAACCTTGACTCCAGCTCCACCAAAAAGTTCACCGACTCCACAGTCCTGTTTTCCTAGTCACTCTAGCAGTGCCAAGATAAGTGTGCTTTTCATTCCAGTGCCTTATTCCTCTGATATACAGCAGAGGGGCTTTACTCCTAAGCATATACATAAAGTGCAACACACATTCATC
>CM033643.1:116818877-117006233 GCA_019512145.1 Engystomops pustulosus | reverse complement strand
CCTCTTCATACATTCCCTATACCTCTGCGCCGTAGAGCTACGGCGCAGAGCGTTAAGGGGTTAAGCAAAATGGTTCCTGCAAGTGTTGATACCGTAGTAGCAAAGTGCTTGGCATTGTTACACTGGCCTTGATCTGTATACTTGTACAGGTGCTCCCCTACTTAAGAACACCCGACTTACAGACGAACCCAAGTTACAAACGGATCTCTGTTAATTGGTAATTTATTGTACTTTAGCCCTAGGCCACAATGATCAGCTATAACAGTTATCATAAGTGTTTGTAATGAAGCTTTATTTTTAATCCTGGTTCTTATGACAATCCAACATTTTTAAGATCCAATTGCCATTATAAAGTATACAAATTCAACTTAAGAACAAACCTATAGAATCTATCTTCTACGTAACTGCCTGTATTAAAGAGAACCCGTCATGCAAAATAGCCCCCCTAAACTAAATATATTTTCATAAACTGCCATTAGAGAGCATTGCCTCTATCCCTTTATTGTCCCTCTACATGCCTGTAACCCTAAGCAATGAGGTCCTAAAGCTGTATGCAAAAGACCTGTGAAATGTCCAATGAAGCATTAGCATATTCAAGCTGTCCACTCTATTCATGAGTGGGAGGTACAGCCACACCCCCACTGCATGACTGACACCCGACTTACAGATGAACCCTAGTTACAAACGGATCTCTGTTAATGGTAATTTAATGTACTTAGCCCTAGGCTCAATAACAGCTTTATCA
Source organism: Engystomops pustulosus (assembly GCA_019512145.1). NCBI lineage: Eukaryota > Metazoa > Chordata > Amphibia > Anura > Leptodactylidae > Engystomops > Engystomops pustulosus. The sequence continues at coordinate 117,005,488 of CM033643.1, read as the reverse complement.
GTTATCATAAGTGTTTGCAATGAAGCTTTATTGTTTAATCCTGGTTCTTATGACAATCCAACATTTTAAATTCATTGTCACAGAGACCAAAAAAAAAATTGGCTGAGTTTACAATTATAAAGTATACAGTTATGACTTGCATACAAATTCAACTTAAGAACAAACCTATAGAATCTATCTTCTACGTAACTGCCTGTTTACCGTGTACTGGGAAGCTGTAAAAAATTCCAAATGCAGTGAAGTTGGTGATCGCATTTGTGCTGTATTTTTGTGGGCTTGGATTTTGCGCATTTCACTGTACGCCCCAAATGACAGGTCTACTTTATTCTTTGGGTCGGTACGATTACTGGGATACCAAATTTGTATAGGTTTTATAATGTTTTCATACATTTACAAAAATTAAAACCTCCTGTACAAAAACTTTTTGGATTTTGCCATCTTCTGGCGCTAATAACTTTTCAAAACGTTGGTGTACTGAGCTTTGTGTGGTGTCATTTATTGCAGCTTTTGAAGCTTTTATCATTTGTAGGACCGTATGACCTTTTGATCACTTTTTATAGAATTTTCACTTTTTAAAATGTCATTTTTTAAAATGACAAAAAAGTGCCATCTTCGAATTTGGCCGCTATTTTCCATTACAGGGTTAAACGCAGAGAAAAACTTATTATTTTTTGATCTGGCATTTTCGGACACAGCAATACCTAATGTGTTTGTTTTTTTACTGTTTATTTATATCAGTTCTAGGGAAATGGGGGTGATTTGAATTTTTATGTTTTTTATTTATAATTTTTTTCTTTAACTTTTTTAATTTTACTATTTTTCGCCTCCCTAGGATACTTTAACCCTCTCCATGCACCCGCACCCTGCATATGACGCAATACTACATAGCATGTCTGTGAGGGGTTAACATAAAAACTTAGTTGAAAAATATTTAATTTTATGGTCACACTTTCCCTTTAGGACTGTCTGTCTAACTTTGCACTGTGGGGGACCGCCTGTATCCTGTACTAATTCAGGATACAGGCGGTCCCCTACTTAAGAACACTCAACTTACATACGACCCATAGTTACAAACGGACCTCTGGATATTGGTAATTTCTGGTACTTTAGTCCTAGGCTACAATAATCAGCTGTAACAGTTATCACAGGTGTCTGTAATGAAGCTCTAGTGTTAATATTGATTCTTATGACAACCCAACATTTTTAAAATCCAATTGTCCCAGAGACCAAAAAAGTTCTGGCTGGGATTACAATGATAAAATATACAGTTCCGACTTACATACAAACTCAACTTAAGAACAAAGCTACAGACCCTATCTTGTATGTAACCCGGGGACTGCCTGTATTTATTTGGTGTATATGTATTTGCTTTTAATAATAATGTGTATAATTCTTACATGCCAAAACCCAATGGACCTCATACATGAAACTTTGAGAAAAGTCATATTGTACTGCTGTGTGTGATAACCCTATGTTCTCTAATGACCTCATCTAGTTCACGTAAGAGGGCCATTATATCCAAGTTATTAAACATTTTCACTGTCTTTATGACTTTATTTGACTTTGCTCTTTTTGTAGGTGGTGAGAAGAAATATCAGGTGATGATCCATGGCATAGAACCATTGTTGGAGACCCCACTGCAGTGGCTCAGTGAACATTTCAGCTATCCAGACAACTTCCTCCACATAGCTATCATTCCCCAACCCACTGACTGAAGGATGTAAACAATAATACCATCAGATTTGGTCAGGATCTTACAAGATCACTTAACAGGCATTTGATTGGCAGAGCTATTTTCCAGGGAACAAGAAGTCAAATTGTCCTTGAAGCTTCTCAGAGCTTGAAATGTCTTCAGTCGCTTGCTCTGGCACAACTTGAGCTTTCTAATAATAAGGTGACTATGCTGGAGGCTTCCCGAGTTAATTCTAGCCAAAAACAGACATATTTGGACAACTAGGGACAGTATTTGCTCCATGGTTTCTGGTCACAAATGGTCTCAAATATTATTGATTTCTTATATGTAACTCAGTTTTATTATTGTAATAAAAGGGAAGAAGATCATTGATCGGATTGTGTAATCCAGAAGTTGGTACTAAAACGGCACTGAAGGTGTTGGAGCTTTACTAACCAAACAGTAGAACAAGGCCGTTCAGTGCTGGAGGAGTACTTGTTTACAATCCACTTCTAGGTTAATAGAGCATGAGCCAGATTTCTACCTGAGAAGCTAATGTTCTCATCACACTGAATTATCAGATGCCAGCAGTAATATACCTGCTTCTTGGACTACTATTTTAAAGCAATTTATAATTTAACAATCTGTACTCAGTAATGTGAAATATGTAAAAAAACATAACATTTATTCTATGCTATAGTTTTTCTTTACAAATCTGTACATCTATTGTATACTGCCATAGTTGTAAAATAAAGGGTTGCTCATTAAAGCAAATCAACCATTTCAAATTCACTTATTTACTCTAAAGATGGGAACCGTCGGTCCTTCACAGTGGTCCTGGCCGGTATCTTCTTTACACGGTGAGTACCTGTAAAAAAAACGACTTGTAAAAATATGCTAATTATCCGTGGGTTCCCTCTGCATGTCACACAGGTACTTTTGGCTGATAATTCTGCATGCCTCTGGCGCAATACTCGCCTCCTCTCCCCTGCTCGATCCCGATGAAGTCACACAGGACGCGTGGATTATTATGAGCCAAGAGGCGCTCTGATTAGCTCCTGCGTGACATCCCCGGGATCTAGTAAGGGAGAAGAGGTGAGTATTGTGCCATAGACGTGCATAATTATTAGCCTGGAGCAACTGTGAAATATACACAGAGCGCCCCAGGCTTAATTAGCATATTTTCACGTTTTTCTTTTTACAGGTGCCCAGCTATTGAATCTTTATGAAGAAACACGGAGGGATCACTGAGAAGACGCTGACAGGTATGTATTTTTAGTGTAAATAAGTGAATTTGAAATGGTTGATTTTCTTTAGCGTCTCCAATTTCAGGTTAGTCCTGCAGAGATTTTGGTCTAATCTTTAATGCAACTTTCTATTAGGTTTTCTTAGAGATTGATATTGGTAACTTTAGAGTAGATCATCTATATAAGATTAATGAAGGCTGTCTCCCAGAAACCTTACTCGTCACCTATTGAAAGATGCTGCTGCATTTGAGTGAGTGTTGCAGACTCTTCACAGCATATCAAACACTGCAACACACATTGTATAAGTGGCCGTGCTTGGTAATGCAGCTCAATCCCATTAAATTGAATGAGAATAAGCAACAGCAGGGTCACGGGATGAGTCACTGTCATTAGTTCTGTGACAACAGATTCCTCTTAAAACATCTTATCGGCAGGGGTCATTGGTGTTGGGCCACCACATAAATTACATTGATGGCCTCGGTTATAAAAAAATAAATTTTTAAAAAACACAAATAATATTTATAGTTATTGTCATTTATCAAACTCCATTGTGTGCAATATGCTGTTTTTTATGCTACAATTTTATAATTGGGAACTTAAAATGTAGAAAACATAAAGATAGTCAGTAGTTGTACAGAGTTACAAGGAACTACCTGTATAAAGGACGTGTCTCATATTACAGATCAACCTCTTTCACTTTAATGGGAGTGAGCAGCTGTATTAGAAGACCCACCCTATGAACGGATTTTTGTTAAATAAAATCAGACATTTATTTCTAATTCTAGGCAATCGCTGTAAATGTATAAAGCCCCTTCAGTACCATCCGTTATTAAAGTAAAAATTTAAACTTTTCAAAGTTTTTGATCTTTCAAGGTTTTGTTGACCAAGATAACAATGAACTGCCTTTATTTGCATATTTTTTGCGGTAGTCCCTTAAACTTTGTACATATTTTTTGTATGTCTTGGTTTACACGTGTTTCTGTTTGTTTTTACTTTGCCACTACAGGTGGGTGGACCCGATGGTCAGGTTCGACCTCCTCAATTTGCCAGATTGGCGGTTCCGGTCAGGCTGCCGAACCCAACCATTGGGTCCACTCTTCTCTATTCACCACAAGATACATAATCAGACTTCTCTTGGATATACGATAATTGTACAACCGTCTTTATATCTCATACAACTGTTATTATAATGCTTTACAAAGGATTGTCATGATTCTGTTGTCTGTATCTACATTATGATTATACTTCATCCATATGCGAAATATAGAACCAGAGTATGAACTGGTTCAAGCCAATTAAAATAATGGTGAATGACATGCATCAGATTTATAGTTCAATTTTAGCGTCTAAAACCTATACATTTTTTACTGTTTACTTTCCATCAAGTATATAAAAATCTTGACATGGCCTCTCTCTGTCCATCATATCATATGTGGTTATTTTTTTAGTGTTCCAATCACAATAGCTTCTGGGTCGATGGGTGTTGTCCAGTGACATTGTCCACCTGCCTCTGCACCTAAAATTTTATGAAACTACAAGTCCCTTTATGGTATTAAACAGATACAGGCTATTATTCTATTATAGCTCAAAGCTAAAGGGATCAGGTGCGGTGTGGCCATGCTCATGTGCTCAGCACAAAGTCCTGATCATACTATCTGATGTCACAAATACAGTTTTTTCTGAATGCGCTCAACTTCGCGATTTTTGAACACTATCAAACCAGTTCTGAAAAAGGAAGAATGCAAGATGACCCGTTCACCTGGAAGAAGAAATTATGCTTCTCAATAAATTAGAAAATTGGCAAAAAGTTATTTTTTTACCAGTTCAATTTGAAAAGTGAAACGCGTATATAATATGGCATTACAGCCATTACAAACAGAGTGATGTTGATGATTATGATTAGGAAAACCAGAAAGTCATTTTCTCAGAAAATGGAAATAATTAACCCAAACACATGCAAAGGCTTCCTTAGCATTTTGAAAGAGGTTCCTTAGTCTGGTGCAGTAGTTGACACAATCATAGGAAGATTGCTCACTTGACAGATGTCCAGAAGGCAGTCATTGACACACTCCACAAGGAGTATTAGCCACAATAGGTCATTAATATAGAAGCTGGCTGTTCCAGAGTGCTGTATCAAAGCATTTTCATGGAAAGTTGAGTGGAAGGAAAAAGGTGCACAAGGAATTGGGATAACTGCATCATCCTGGATTATTAAGAAAAGATCAATTAAAAGTGCATTCCATGACAAATGCCAGGAGCTTCTAACATTAAAGGGGTTCTCTGGAGGTGGAAAAACATGGCTGCAGTCTTCCAAAAACAGCGCCCCACCTGACCATGGGTAGTGTGGTATTGCAACTAAGCTCCATTCATTTCTATACAGCTGAGCTGCAGTACTAGCAGTAACCATGGTTGGGTGTGGTGCTGTTTTTGGAAGACTGCAGCCATGTTTTTCCACCTCCTGAGAACCCCTTTAAGCTTGATTTAAAGTAAATTTAGCATTTGATTTTGAAATCAAGTCCCAGAGTCTGGAGAAAGAGTGGAGAGGCACAATCCAAGCTGCTTGTGGTCTAGTGTAAAGTTTCCACAATCTGTGATGGTTTGGGGATTTGTGTCATCTGCTAGTGTAAGTCTACAGTGTTTCATCAAGACAGCACAGCCGTCTACTAGGAAATTTTAGAGTACTTTTATGCTTCCCTCTGCGGACAAGTTTTTTTGAAGATGGAATTTTCATTTTCCAGCAGGATTTGGCACCTGTCCATGCTGCCAAGAGTACTAATACATGGCACAGCATCACTGTGCTTGATTGGCCAGCAAACTTGCCTGACCTAACCCCATTGAGAATCTATAGGAAGATGAAACACAAGACCCAACAATGCAGACGAGCTGAAGGCTGCTATCAAAGTAACCTGAGCTTCCATAACACCTCTGCAGTGCAATTAGCTGATCGCCTTGCCGCCATGCAAAAGGAGCGCCAACTAAGTATTGAGTGTATTTACTGCACATACTGTTAATGTGGCCAACATTTTTTTGTTCAAAACTTTTTTTCACTTTTGGTCTGATATGATGTAATTTTTTTATATAATGGCCCAGATTTATCAAAAATAGTGCAAACTACACTATGTAAAGTTTGCCTGTAGAGGGTGCAATTTGCCTGTGGAGGGTCAAATTCTTGAAATGTGTTGCATGTTCTTCATGCATCTGGCACACTCTGCACTGTTCCGACAGAGTGCACCAATGTTTTTTTTTTGTTTACCTTTTATTATAGGGCAGGTAACACATTTCTGTCTAACTCTACATGATAAATGTGGCGCACGGTCCAACTGTGCACAGAACGCCCCTTTCAGTGCAGAATTTTGTCACATTTGGTATAGTGCAGCCACGACACAACTGTGTCTTGGAAACGTTATAAATCCATGTGCGCTTTTCACATTCTATGTAGCGCAAAGTTGGACAGAAAACTAGTGCGGCCAGAATAATAGACCTGGCCCAATGACTTTTTTTTTTTTTCTTGGCTTTAAGCCATTATTATTGACATTAGGATAAAAAGTCTATGTCAGCTCTACTCACTCCAATGCTTGACCGCAGAATTGCGTTCACGGAACTGCCCCGGCAAGGGAAAGTTTACAAATAGAGTAGAAGAATTCCAGCGCACATCCCAAACGGTGTAAAATCTTCTTTATTTGTGCATCGGCAAATTCGGATATATACAATGAAGAAAAACGATCAACGCGTTTCGGCTGTTACGCCTTGTTAATGATTATTATTGACATTAACATAAACAATTGAAGAAGTTCACTCTATTTGTAATGACTCTAATTAGGAGATTCACGTTTTGAATTTGTTTAAATATGAGGTATAAAGGAAATCTGACATCAAAAGCATGATAAACAAGTGGCACTGGCTTGTAGATCCAGGCACCATAACTGCGGTGATCTTTTTATATTTATTATCCGTTGCATCCTTCCTTCTTAAATGAACTTTTAAAATAATGCTAATGAGGGAGGGGTGAGGACTGAGAGAACAGAGGGACGCTGAGTGTGCTCCTGCACAGTGTAACAGCACAGAAAGGCTCTGGTAACTCACTACAGAGACCTTCTGGCTCATTGATATCATTTTAAAAGTTTATTTGAAAAGGAAGGAGGCCATGTATTACAAATAAAACAAAATTACTGCAGTCATGGTGCATGGATCTATGAGAAAGTGTCCCTGGTTTATCATTCTTGATTATGATGGTAGATTTCCTTTAACATTTCAGCAATTTGTATTATAATAGATGTCCTATCCTCTAAAGCTAGCAGAATCCTTTCATGTATTAAGAAGTATTCTTTCCCAGGATAGGGTTGTAATATTGGTACTTCATAAGTATTATTTTACAAGTATTTGGCCAAATCTGAAATATTTTGTTTAGCTCATGGCCGCAGTTCATAAAAAGGACTTTCTTTGCAATAACCTGGAAAAAAGGAGGAGGGGGAATCCCAAATGCGGGATTGTGGCTATCAGGCCTCAAACCAAATGACACATACCCTTTATTCTTTGGGTCAGTATAATCATATGGGTACCACATTTTAATAGTTGTGTTTAAACAACAATAAACATTTTAAAACACAACCCACAATAACACAACACGCAATAACACAACTGCCAAAATTTGCTGCTGTTAAAGGGAATCTACCAACGGTTTAGAAAATAAAAAGCTGCACATGTTAAGTTGTAGCCCTGGAGATCCATGAAATCATGCTGGGGGAGTCCCCTGAAACTGTTGTGTTCTCAGATCTACATTCAATCTACTCCACAGCCCTTACCCTCTGCAGTGATAACCGACCTCTTGCTAAGAAGGGAGGGGCTGTGATGTGAGATATAGCTAGCACAGAACAGTTGTGATCCCAGATAATGATCCCCCTCCATGCACCCTTAATGACAATGAGACCTAATATAATAGACAACTTTGTAGCAAGTAAGATAAGAAAGTTATTTAGTTCACCATAAGTTATGAAAAATATCTGAACTAGATGTTTGATGAAATACTGCAACAAATAATAACTGGGTAATTATTATTTGGGTGGTCTACAAATCCTACATACTTAATGTAGTCAGATCTTGTTTGGGTAGGCTGCAATGTATACAGTCTCCCTCCAGCCAGAGACTCTCAGGCCTAGAGAAACCAGATGCTCTAGTGCAAAATTTGACTAAAGGACACAGTGACCTTGGTGGTGAGGGGCGTAGCTAAGAAGCAGTGAGGAAGTAGAAGGAAATTGACTGCATGGTTGTGCTCTCCCGCCTCCTTGACTTTATTTTGGGGAAGCAATTGGTTGAATAAAAGTGATTTTTAAAAGATGGGTGCAATGTATAATAATTTGAAAAACTGCAGTTGGACAAGATATTATTTTGAGGTTTGTGAGCAAGGGGACAGGTTATGTTTAAAGTTCACTCTTTTCTGGCATCTATTCTGGGAACTTATTTGATTAACTTGATGCTATTTTGTTACTTAATAGATAATGGGTAACATAGGACAACCTTTTATTCATAATTTTATTCAGTATACCATTTGTTACCCACAACTGTGGCTTACAAAAGTAGTGTACTTTTTACATATCTAGTTGGAGCAATAATATTTTAGGTACATAACTTGCAGCTCAGATTTGTTAATGCAGGATATATTATTTCTAATTAAAATCATTGTCTTTTAGGCTCTACATAGTATTGGTCTCCCACTTCGAAGGAAATTCCCACATTGCAGTAAAAAAAAAAAAGCTTGAAATCTTTAGAGCGGTTTATTTAATGTACTGCCAAAGCATCTGAAAATAATTACTAATTAAAAGGAAACTTTGACATGTAGCTTCCCACGCCTGGGACAAATGTGTTAGTGAAAGCTCAGCATCTGCTTTAGGATCACTTTGACATCATTTGAACATTAAACAAAAAACGGTTCAAAAGTCTGTGTTTCAATGTTAAACCACATTAGGGCGATATCTTATACATTGCTCTTTATTATCACTGGAAGTAATAGAAGAAAGGGGTACGTAGCCACACAGTGGATTCATGAGCGATTACTCTCCAAACAGTGCATGTCATTTCAGTTAAAACAATTTCAAAGAGTCCTTCAAAGTTACTTGCGTGACTAGGAACAGTAGAGACAAGGGACTCTGCTATTAGAAGAGACGATCAAAACTCAACTCCATGAAGCAACATAGAAAGTAAACATGTCGTTTTATTTTATCAGACTCACTGGTTGAAGGACTTTGCCAACATTTTTTTTTACACCTTTTAGAGGCTTTTTTTTTTTCCAATAAAGTGTTTTATTTTAGAATATGCCACCACCTATTTTCCTACAATGTTTCTATAGGCAAACCACTAATAATTTTTTTCTCCCTTTATGCCACCTCTAAAAGGACACAACTCTATGCCAGGCCTCTTCATGTATCGGACGGTGTCAGACAGGTGGGGAATTTATCAATCAATGAGCCCTCCCATTAATTCCCGTCTCTTACAGAAAGCAGTATTCATTTGGAAGCATTTAAGGAAATCTTAAAGAGGGACATATCCTAATGTGGCACATTAGGCAGCATGTGAAAACAGAAAAAAAATAGATTTATTTGGAGCTAACTTTTGTATCAGGATTGTATGTAGATTCCTTGATCCATTACCTGTTTTTTGACCATCTGTGTTGCCAATCAATTCTATACAGCATTGTACTCTTGGTTCTGACCTGTATCTGTTGGCTACTCTTCTATGATTGTATTGCCTAGTCTTTGTGTTTACACTTTAGTGCAGGAAAGGATTGTCATCTACAGTTTAGGGTTAGCTGGGTAATTAGGTAGGGAAACCTGGGAAAGGGATTTAGCCTTAGCGCTAACTGTCTTTGGTGTCCTCTAGTCCATCCAAGCCATTTCCTTATTGCATAACAAGAAGACTCCACTCTTTGATGTTCACATTTTCTTATAGGACAAATGGAATTTGGTTGTCTTCATTTAACTTCATGTGGTACAACTTATTGTAATCAGTTTATCATAGATTTTAACGTAAGTAATTAAACTGTGGTTACGAATAAGTTGTTTCTATGTTGCTCACTTGTTCCACTGATTTATTTATAGTATTACCAGAAATCAGAATGCTTAGTTCAATCTAGTGTCAAGTCTTTCCAGAATATCAGACAAGTTTGGAATTACAAAACTAAGATTACATAATATTCCTTACACGCGGCAAACATAGAGTACATGACAAATGCTTTGTGATATCGGTGTCTCATCACAGACCATTGCATGATCTGTGTTCTTGCCAATCATAACATAAGTTAAGCTGTTTGGGGCACTAAGAAACAGCATAAGCGGAAGCCGCATAGATGTGGGGGTAGTGTAGGTGTGATGCCAGGAATGAAGACATTTCATAACACAAAAAAGCTGATATGTTTTTGAAAAACAATAAATAAAAGCATGTACATTTATGTAAAATGCATCAGTTTCCAGTGCTTGCTCATACTTAGAAGATATGGGTAATTTATGGTGTAACTTATCCGAAGTCCAACATACAGAAGCTCTACACTTCTGAAAGGAAATGTATTTGCCTTAGTCTTCAGCAATATACAGTTTGTATAAGTAATGAAAAGTTTCAAATTTTTTTTTGCTTTTGATTGAAAATGTTGGGTCTTGTGTTTCATCTTCCTATAGATTCTCAATGGGGTTAGTAATATATATAGAGTGAAAAAAGGAAGAAACACAGCGCAAGATATGTAGCAACTTATCTAACAATAGAAAACAGGAATTGGCAGTATATGCCTAGTAAAAATCACAACCGTGATGGTAACTCGTATCTGGGTAGTAGAGCTGCTGCAGTAAACCTGACATCCAGTACTGCTAGTTGTAGCGGATGCTGTCGGAGGATTTTGAGAAGGGAAAAAAACACAGGATGGAACCGCGCTGCTCAATGTTCATATTTTAATTCAAGATCAAAGTGGACAACGCGTTTCGGAAGCGGAATGCCTCCTTCATCAGGTCCGTACACACAATTTCAATAACAAAAATAAATACACACCAGTCGCACTATCAGATTTTTCCATTCCACCTCATATTATTACATCTTACAGATTCTCATCCATTTGATTCTGGTCCGACCCCAGCCCTGTCAAGGTACCTACATTTTACTCATCACGCTCTCCCCCTGTATAAGACATTGATTACCTTCTCCCCTATTTTACCATTTAACCTGTAGGAACATATTGGGACCCTTCTCCCTCACATCTGGGACCAATCATCTAAGGGAGAAAAATAGGGTAGGGATCCATTTTATGGAATATTCACCTATTTATTTGAATGATTGATATTCTACATGTAACTATCTCTCACTATTTAGAAATATGTACTTCCAATTCTTTTACATTTGGTTGTGTGTATTCACTTTTATCTATATGTCTGACTTACACATATGCTTTTATTTACTAAACATTTTTTAATATAAATAAATATTTATGTTTATTAAATGCATATAGCAAATTACTATTACTCTTCTGTATGTATGGCCAATACACAGTACTATTTCTCTTACTACTGCTGTAAATCTGCTTATGTTACAAAGCTTAGAAAAGATTTACACTTTTATATTTGGATATTTTCATACAGCAGGCCTTTTTTGTAACAAAAAAAGATAGCCACGTTCGGCTCCTGCAGGAACTGGCTGTATGTAACTGAGCATGCGCAGCTACTTACCCTGTACACTGCAATACATGTGTATTGCAGTGTAAAGGCTTGAACAAGCGATCCGATAAACGCTTGTTCAAGCCAATAAGGGGAATATGTAAAAAAAAAAAAGTAAAAAAAAAAAAATTAATCATTAATAATTAATAAAGTAAAAGTCCCCTAATCAGCCCAACTTACTTATAAAAACCAAATAAACGTACCATATATACTCAAGTATAGACCTAGTTTTCAGCACAAAATTTGTGCTCAAAAAACCTAACTCGGCTTATACTTGAATCAACTAAAAAAATAAAGTCAAAACTCACCTTTCTGACGTCACCATAGGTCCTCTCTGTCTCCGATGCTCCGGTGCCACCTTGGTTCCGTTTGGATCCTCTTCGGCTCCTCTGGCTAGGCAGGCTGTATACCTGCAGGGGCTGGGCAGCTGTATACGGAAGGGGCTGGGCAGGATATGTAAGGGCGGCAGATATATGCTACGAGCGGCAGGATATATGCTACAGGACGGGGCAGGATATATGCTACAGGGACTGGGCAGGATATATGTACAAGGGCTGGCAGGATATATGCTACAGGGGCTGGCAGGACTATTATACTGGGGGGCTGTGACCAATGCATATCCCACCCTCGGCTTATACTCGTCAATAGTTATCCCAGTTTTTTGTGTTGAAATTAGGGGTCTTGGTTTATACTCGGGTCGTTTATACTTAGTAACACTGGCCAAAAGTTTTGAGAATGATACAAATGTAATTTTTACAAAGTCTACTGCATCAACGTTTTATAATGGCAATTTGCATGTACAGAATGTTATAAAGATGATCAGCTTAAAAGCAATTAATTGCAAAGTCAATATTTGCGTAGAAAATGACTTTTCCCCCAAAACACATTTGTTCAACTTCAGTCCAGGCCTGCCTAAAAGGAGCAGCTAACATTGTTTCAGTGATTGCTCGGTACAGGTTGTGGGAGTTGATAGACTGCTGGAGATCAATCTGTCATGATAAGTAAGAATCAAACCACTGGACACTTTAAAAGAGGCTATGCTTGGCATCATTGTTTCTCTCTGTTAGCCATGGTATCTCTACTAAGAAACACGTGCAGTCATCATTGCACAGCACAAACGGGAAGAGTATCGCAGCTAGAAGATTGCACCTCAGCAACAATCTATAAAATAGATTGTTCCTGTGGACTATCTGTGGCAACAAACTTTGTTGTATAGACAGTTTCCTGTACTTGCTGTGACAACAAAACTTTTTGGATAGACATGTTCCTGTGACTATTCTGTGACACACACTTTTTTTGGATAGATGTGTTCCTGTGTACTATTCTGTGAAAACACTAATTTGATAGTTCCTATGCATTATTCTCTGATTTACAATTCATGCAATCACAGACTGCCTACAGAGACATGCCTGTGGTTGCTAATGGGCTGGAAGCGCTGGATTGGATGCTTCAGCAGTTCAATTATGCTGCTTCCGCTTTTCCTGAACATGGATCCTTATTGCGTGTTCGGGCTCCTGGACTGGGGTGCTGAACCCATGAAATTTGGTATGGACCACAACTTTGCAGTTCGGTTCTGCTCTCCACTAGAATGAGCTTGCCAAACTGAACTTGCCAACCTCTTACTCTCTTGAATGAACTCCAGCAAATAAATTTTAAGTCTATTTGCATTGTTGCGTTTCTCATGTAATTGCAATTCCTGATAATATGTCAAAGTTCCGTCCAACATTTCAATATTATCAATACTTTCGTAGATTCCTGTGCCCCAAAAATAAAAGATCATCTGCAAATAAAGAGGTTACTCAGATCTAACAAAACAATTATATCCACATCCTGTCTAGTCAAAATCAACTTTTTCGATCATGTCAATTTTAGGATCAATTCCATTTAGAGATTCAAAAAAAATGATGTAAATTATACAAAAAGGTCTTCCCATCATAAGACCCTTGATCCTTATCACCATTAGCACCAAAACTCTAGCCACAGCATAAGGAATTAACATTGAAGCCATCCATCCATCCTTACTGGATGTTAAATGCTTCTCTCAAGGAAGTAGCAGGAAGACCGCAGGAAATAGCTGAGGGAAATTTCCCACTTGAAAAAAAAAGACAAATTAATCCCCAAAACAGTTATGGTTTATTTTCAGTTTAAACTTTTGAGCTTTTTGCTCAAATTCGAATCTCTATAGATTGTTGTGCACCCCTCCTTCACACCCCTAATATTTACACGCTGGCTGGTTTAGCACCCCAGATTTGAGGATAAAGACTTTGGCTGCACGCACAGGAATTCAGTTACATGCTTACATTAGAGTTGTGCCTAAGAGTGCACACCAGACCAGGTGAGAAGACTATGTATTTTCCTACGTACGCTGTTTGACCTAACTATATTACCCTATGAGTGCTTTTTATTCTCCCACTATCCTACTCCTATATTTATTTCAGTATACAACAATCCTCTATTAAGAGCACCCGACGCACACACAAATTTAGCCTAAAATAAACCTATAGAACTTATCTGTAGGTAACCTGAGGACTTCCCCCTGTACTAATTATATTCACTTATTAGCTAATTTATTTAAAAACAATAGAATGAATTTAGAAAAGAAAATATTATGACTATTTCCGTATGTCGTACTTGGTGTAGTCAAAACAGCTTAGAAGTTATGGTTAACATTCCTGGTCAATTAGTGTGATCATTCACTTGTTACCACCATAATAAAAGTGGTTCCTCCTGATGACCTGCTCCATGAATGATGCGTCTTTGCTGGATCTGCACACAGACATTCCTAAGATAGACAGGTATTGTAACAGCCACCAGGCACAGTGTGTTTTCACCACCACCATCTAAAATAATATTGTCTGACTACAACATTAACAATACCTACGCCCTTTTTTATTTTGAACTTGTGGTTTCTGTCAGTTTTAGACTATAATCCATATACATATTTATATGTCAGGAAACATTAAACAATGTTGCAGGGTCTTTTTCTCTCACATCAGCAAAATTAAAGAGAGCTAGACAAATAACCACTTTATATGTAATAAAGCAGCACAGGATGTATGAGGTCAGAATAATATCACAGTGGACATATGCTCATAGTAGTTCTTAGAAGCCATAACTTGAGGCTTTTGAACCTCAAAACATCTCAAATAGTCTTCTTACATGCAGATGGGTTCCTTTCAGTCATCACAACCCAGATGCAACGGCTTGTTAGCTTTTTCCTAGTGTCTTATTTCATACCATTTACATTAGTAGTTGTTCCCCAACCAGTAGTTAGGAAAGGTACATTTTGGCTCCAATCTGAGGTACCATGTATAGCCAGTATTGTGGTGTATAAAGAAGTATAAAAGATACGCTTCATGTTAATTGCTTTCAAGGTGAAATACTGTGAAAAAATGAAGGGGAGAGAGGGAACCTTGTGGTACACTTGTTGTAGGATTGGTAAAAACAGCTGCATCAGGGCACTTCCAGACAAAAAGAAAAAGTTTTTGTCCAAGTTCATAATAGGTTGGAGCTTTTTATTGATCAATAGGGCTACGCATTTCATGGGGCAGGGAGTGTTCATCAGACCAAAAAACAGCAGTGCATGAACTATGGCTCACAGTCTTAGCGCGCGGTTGTTTGCATGCGCCGAAATTCTGTATCTGTTGAATTGCGAAGTCTTAACACCGTAAAAACAAGTGAAAATATTGATATATTATTTCATTTTAAACTGCATATTTATACTTTGCCAAAATAGTATCACCCCCAACATGATGCAGCCCATACTGGAAATACAAAAATGTATCAGAATAGAGATTGAAAAAAAGTTTTCCCAGCAATATTAAAAAAAATATATATAAAAATTTGTATCTCACCTAAAGTAATGTATCATTGGACCACAGAAAAAAAAACCAGAAAAACAAAGTATTCCATTGCATCTTTTTTTCAATCCACCTAATCGATTGATAGATACGATTAATACAACTTTGATTCCCAGGGTGGGGACTCTTTTCCACATGGTGCCAGTGACATTGTTACATATAGTTTAAGATAGGTTATGCATAGGGTACAGTTATATACTTTACAAGAGACAGATGGAAATGTAATAGGAGAATAGATAGGTAAAAGAAGATTTATAGTTCAATAGACATAAAGCATAATGATATATATACCATCCACAGGCATACATCCTCTGCCCACAAAAGGCCACCCCTTAATGCTGGCACTGGCTAACATGTGGTTGTGTACGGGGGCGGTTCAATAAGTACTGATGTTAGAGTGAAGTATTATTTTTTTTTTTTTTTAATTTTCAACCTAGTCCCCTTTAAAAAAAAATACTTCTCTGAACGTTCCTGCCCATTTTTTTAAACCCCTCCAAAAATAGATTGCTCGAACTCTCCAAATACGACGCTCGTCTCCGGCGATGACTTCCTCGTTGAGGAATTTGTTTTCCTGCGTGCCATTTCTCTCTTTAGGAACAAGAAAAAGTTGCAGGGAGCCATCGGGTGATATGGGGGTGCGGCAGCATTCATGCAGTTTGGCGGTGACAACTCCAGATGATGTGCTGGTGCTTTATCGTGTGAAAAGCACTTTCTTTTTCCAAATGCGGCCGTATCTCCTTCAATTTTTTGTCGAAGCATGTCCAATACTCACTGTATTATTGTGCAGTGATCATTCTTTCCTTTTTTCTAAAAAAAATCCATGAAGATGACGCCGTTTGATCCCAAAAATATTGCCATGACCTTTCCGGCCAATGGGACCGCTTCGCCTTCTTTGGATCAGATTCCACCGGGAAATCCATTGTTTTGATTAGTTTTCTGGTGTGTAATATAATTTCTGGTTTCAATCAACGGTGCCAATTGAGCACAAAAAACTCTCTTCTGTTGTTCCTTAAATTGTTTCAACACTGCTTCGAAGTAAAAAACCAGCATCCATTGTTGTCCAACTAGCAATGTGGCAACCCAATCGGGCCGACAATTTTTTCATTGTTCACTTATCATGTAAAATATTATTGGCGTTCTGGTCTACACACCTACGGCCTGCTACTCACGCACTTTTGTTCACGATCACCGAGTATCATGTTTGTGGAACTTTTGGAATGATTTCTTGGTAACACATGTCGGGACGTCCTGGTCGCTCCTCATCAAAACGATGTTCTCCTGCCGCCCAAGTTTTACATTCGTGTGAACCAAATACTAACTGTGGTTCTTATGAACGCACCCCGGAACATACAATAGACAAACAAACACAGCTTTCTAAAGAGGGAAAAGGGGTTAGTTTAAAGACTACATACCTTATGCCATTCCGCTATAAGCGAGTTTTGCAGCATAAAAAGATTGTGAAAACCTAAATTGGCTTATACTCGAGTCTATTAAAAAAACAAATGTATACTACCCTTCACACGTGCCCCCGGCAGGTCCTCTTCTATGCCATCGATGCTCCGGCTTCGGCTCCGTGTCCCTGCGTGGTCCATCACTTGCATCGCGACGTCAGCTGCTTGCAGACACTCAAGTGTGTGCACCACTATCGGCACACACTATGATGTCAGTTAGCGGCTGATATCATGGTATGCGTGCACCAGACTTCTTGGAGACAATGAGCCAAAACCGGAGCATTGATGGATAGAAGTGGACCTGCTGGGGGCATTGGATTATTAATGCGAGTACACATTTTTACTTATGGGCTGGGCATACCTTGGGGAGGGGGCTACAGGCTATATACTGGGGGGGGGGCAGGGGCTGCAGATATATACTAGGAGGGAAGGGGCTACAGGCTACATACTGGGAGGGTGCAGGGGCTGCTGGCTTTATACTGGTGTGGGCAGGGGCTGCAGGCGATAGATGGGGGAGTGGTCCTGCTGGCTAATAAGCTGAGCATGGGGGCAGGCTAAGACTGGGGGCATAGTGTGGCTGGCTATATATTGGGGGAAGGGGCTGCAGGCTATATACTGTGGGCATAAGCTGGCAGGCTATATACAAAGCTTATACTCGAGTCAGTAGGTTTTCACAGTTGTTTTTTTTTTGTTAACATTAGGGTGCTCGGCTCTATACTACGGGTCAGCTTATATTCGATCTATACATACTGGTCTTAGAATAGATAGTATGTTCAATTTACTTACTGATTTTGTGTAATGTTTTTTAAACCCAGCTTTGTCTAAATATAATGGTCATTTTCACAATTAGTGCACTTAAATAAAATAAAAAAACCAAAACATGGAATATAACAATGATTACATTACGTAACCTCTTATTGGTTAATCGTATTACGCTTGTGTATGTTTTAGTATTTCTTGCTTAAATGGAGGTTGGGGTTTCAAACACAAAAATGGATTAAATAGCGATGCAAACTAAAATGCAAGGCCTGTAAGTATTTTATACCCCTTGTTTTGCTCTTGTAGGATTTCTATTTGATGATTCATAAAGCTTTATATTCTGTTTACATTATATGCTTTCATTCCCTAAGAGGAGAATTGCCTTTTGTGCTCAGCGACTGTTGGTGCACTTCGGGTTGGATACCACTACCCAATACTTACTTTAGGTTTACTCAGTTTTTTATCAACTCGGATACCTTTCCTTATATTAAGCTTTCTCAAATATTTGTCACCATATTGTTTGGGATCATACAAAGCTTTAATACAAGGGACTGTATCTCCAACCCTCTCGCATTGCACTTAATCCGTGACGTTTTGGCCCATGGATATATTTTTATATATTTATTAACTGTTTAGGGCACAGGAGTCATTGATACATTGGAACAGCGCATTTTGCGTTCCATGCAGTTCGCTCCTCCTACACTATACGCACGTTCGGGCTTCCGCTTGGCGGAACTATCATGATTTCACAGTCCGACGGGTGCCACGCGGTACAAATGCAGTTCTCCGTCATTATCTCTCTTACCCCGATGAAGCCTACTCGTCTAAGCGACCACGTGTCAGCGTGTCTATGTACAGACAGAACGAGACTGGTACTATGTGATCTTTGCCTAAGAATGCATTGGCAATTTTTTTCTGTTTGACAGCATTGACTTTAGCATGAAGCACTTTATTACAGCATCTTTGTTATATCACTAGGTATTATATGAATTGCCCATTATTTTCACCGGATCTACAGGAGGAAGTTCACTTTGTCTATAGAGTTATAATTATCTATGCATACTTTACAATACTTTTCCACGTCCGTGGTGTAGACAGTGTCTGTATAGCTTTGAGAATCCCCAAGTAGACTTTTTAAATGGATTTTAACTATTTTGGTGCACTTTATAAATATTCTATGTTTGATTACATATGATCCCCCTTTTCTCTTTTCTGTTGTTCTTTTTTGTTTATGAATTCATTGGGATGATCTTTTTTGTTACAACAAGGCCTGCTGTGTCGAAAATTTCCAAATCTAAACTTTTTTACAATATAGTGCAACTAATTAAAATATGGATATGACATGATTACATTACAGCATCTTAAATTTGCTTATAGTCTGAAACTAGTTTGTATGTAGTTAGTATTTCTGTCTCTTAAAGGCGTGTTGGGATTTCAAACAAAGAATGGATAAGCCTATCCATAAATGCAATTCCTTACTTTCTTTGTATTTTTTAGCTGCCTTCAATCAATTGTTGCATGACCATCTAAAAGGGAAATGTCATCTGATGTCAAACTCTTGAGTCATTCATAGTTGGGTTTCTGTTTATGTCATTCAAGTATCAAGATGCATCTTATTACATAATTGACACATAAGAAACACAAAAACTTAGTAAAATACTCAAAGCCTCAAAACACCACTAGCACATGCATCAGATTAATAGACTAAGGTGAGCCTCCTGCTGATTCTATACAAATATCCTTTAAATACATGGTACCAAGGAGAGGGACCATCACTGAAATATGTTTTATATATATATTTTACACTAGTTGTAAATCTTTTCAAGCTTTGTAACATAACAGATTTACAGCAGTAGTATATTTTGAGTATTCCTATATATGCATGATTAGGAGTATAGAACTGCCACTTCTAAATACATATGGGAATAATATAAATAATATATATATATATTGAGAGCGAGCGCAAAGTGTAGTATTATACTATGTCATATATTTACTGTATATTAATAGTTGTAGTAAGAGAAATAGTACTGTGTATTGGCCATACATACAGAAGAGTACTAGTAAGTTTGCGATATGCATTTAATAAACATAAATATTTATTTATATAACACCCATCATGTTTCTGCAGCAAATTCACATTATGGGGAACATATAAAAAATTTGGAATGCAAATTACTATGCACCACGTGTAGTTTATTAATGCATTAACAGCCAGGACAGCGCTTTACAAACGAGCTGTAACAACAGTAATGCTCACTAAAGTGCTTGCTCAATCTATACAGCGATGCCACAATATCTCCACCTATTAGGAGCCTGAACCCATCTGCCAAAAGACAAAATACTGATACCCCATACGTGTAGTAAACTGTGTATGGTGCGCTCGGGCCGGCATCTAAATGACGGCAGCTTATTCACACAGATTTGTATTGTCACATTGTAAGGCTAAATAAATTTTTTATTTTTTTTGAGTAAGCGGATACATATAGGCTTATCTTTTGACATGATGAGATACATAAATATAGTAATATATCTATACAATATACTATAGTATAGTCATTCATTTTGGGCGTCTATAGCCTACTTCAGAGATTTTATTAACTATTAAGGGGGACCAACAAACATCAATTTGTTTATTTTGGAATTTTATCCTTTTTTCCCCCACTGTAAACCTAAAAATGAATATGGGAGAAAATTTTTTTTTTTTTTTTTACAATAGAACAACTTTTAACACACTTTTCATGAGAACTGGAAATTATCAAATCCCTGTCTGCAGCACTTTGTAGCAGGGATTACAGTATAGGCCTATTGTCATACAAGCAGAGACTGATGTGTGCAACTTGAGCATCGTGTGCTTGCCTCGAACATCCATCCGAAATGGTCAAGTTTAGTTACAGTTAAGGATGGTTCACACAATGGAGCACATTATTTACCCAGTCCCGAGAGTTAACAGAAAGTGATTGTCTGATGATATACGCACTGGCCGCTATTAACTAAGCGTGCACGCCGAATTCCTGCATGTGTTGCTTCCGCCTTCAGGTTCCGCCAGAGTTCACCTTCTTCTCGTGGTGTATGTAAGTGCTTGATCTGTGACCAATTTGAACTTAATCCTCGGCGCTCAGTCCGAATCATACGCAATCATCCGAGGGCACGCTCTGTTGCATTAAAAGCCAGAGCACTGCGCCAAAATACGGTCGTGTGTCGACACAACATCCAGCGCAAACCCTGGTTAAATCCTATCAACTGTGTGCAAATACCCGAAAAACAGTGACAAACCGACGAAAGGAACCCTTCGTAAATAAGCCCCTCATGTGATTGAATGCACCAAACATGCTCGTGGGCAAAAAGGTAATCAGATACTTTTTCTGGACCTTACAGTGCTTATGAAGTTTTTCGGCCCACCTTTCTATCTCTTGCCCACATTTAGGCTTTTTAGACAAGAAGAAATAAAATTGAGAATTTTTTGGTGAAGAAGAATCAACAAGTGGGACACAATTGTGAACGAACATAAATGTTAATGGATATTTTAAACTTATTGTAAAAAATAAACTGAAAAAGGGGTGCGTCCATATTATTTACCCCCTCCCCAAGTTAATCTTTTAGCCACACCTTTTGACTGAGTTAGATCGCTTGGGTATGTCTCTACAGTTGTGGCACATATTAAGACTGAAATTCTGCCCATCTTCCTTGGTTAAAAAGCTCAAGCTCAGTGAGGTTGGATGGGAGATTTTGTGAACATCAGTTTTTCAGTTCTTTCCACAAATTCTCGATTGATTCAGGTCGTGGCGTGACTTGTGGACATTTCTAACACGCTGATACGTTATTTTGAACCATTTCCTTTTATGTTGGAATATATGTCGTTGGAGAGAATGTCCGGTATTTTTCGTTCCATGCTAAAGAATTTTTTTGATTTTAGTTTTCATCTGACCGAGCACCTTACTTCCACATGTGTTGGTGTTCCTGGTGGCTTTTGCACAACAGACTTTTGAGGAAATGGCTTTCCTTCTTGTCACTCTTCCAATAAAAGTCAGAGTTGTGCAGCGTAAGATGATTGTTTGACCCGATGAAAGACTCTCAACTCCCCAGACTGTAGATCTCGACGTGGCATCGGAAGTGATCTGGGACTCTGGAGGATCTCTGATACTGCTTGTTTGATGATGAAGGTTTAGAGTGACTTGGCGCGGGGGTCTTGTAGTTGTGCAATGGTGCTGATACTACCTTTCAATAAGATCACCGCAGTGACTTTGCCGCTCGTGGCGGATAGTACCTGCCACGGAGTTGATGCCGGCCGGCTCTGGATCGGAGCCGAACCAGCATCAGGAAACACAGGGTGACCAGACTTAAGTAATACCTGCACCCAGGAACACCGTGTTACCGATCGTGGGTGTGAAACGCGTTACAACGCTGGCATCAGCATGACTGCGCGGCATACTAAAGGCCTCTGGGTGGGTCTTTCCCCAACGATCCCGCAGAACCGTTTGGGGGTGCACCGATTGTTGCTATGGAAAGTGCTGGGTCCGCATTTGGTCGATGAGTATCTTATCGTACTGGCACGCTACAGCCCATGCAAGGGAATAGGCTGACAGCTGATATCCTGCAATACATAAGTATTGCAGAGGTATATCACGAACAAACATAGATGATTGCTTTTTTCAATGTCCTATTGGTGGAAAAAGTGAAAAAGTAAAAAAAATAAAAAAATGTTATTCAATGAACAATACAGTAAAACAATAAAAGGCCCATAAGCCCGCCAACAACAATAAGATACATAGACCCCAAACAAAAGGCAATTCATAACAAAACCCCACCGTGCCGTACAACCAGTTGAATAAAAGTACACTATGGAACCCATATGATAACACGCCATTAATAAAAATGTTTGAAAACCGACCAAAAATAAAAAAATCCAATTAAAATGATCAAAAAAAAACCTATGTAGCCTGATATGATACTGGTTGCAAGTACAACATGTCCTGCAAAAAGCAAGCCATCAACCAGCTCCCGTACCAAAAAGTACGTTATGCCACTTGGAGACGGCAATGCAAAAATGATAGATTTTTCCCCACATTACGGTTTTATTTTATTGACAATTTAGTAAAACGTAAAAAATAATATTCAAGTCTGGGTATCCCCGTAAGCGATCGACCGCATTGAATACGGATAACTGATTATTAAGGCTAAATGGTACATAAAAAAAAAAAAGCAAAAATCCCGTACAGAATTGATGCCTTTTTTCTACTCCTGCACTCAAAACAGAGTTCCTAAATTTTCAATCAAAGGTGATACCCAACCCCAACATGGCAACACTGTGAAAAAGCATCTCATCCGCAAAAATGCTGTCACATGGCCCCAATAACAACAAAAAGCGAAAATTTTATAGCCTAAGCCTACAAAAGGGGCCATGAGGAAACTAAAATCCGGCAAGCTGCAGGGCCTCCTCCCCTGCACCTTCGCTGTTCCTCCCACAAAAACAAGTAACGTGTCCACATGTGGGGCTCTCTGTACTTGGGGAAATTGCTGACAAATTGTATGGTGGGTTTTTCTATTTTTAATCTTTTGGAAATGTGTAATTTTTAGGGCTAATGAATGTATAATAACCGCACAATTTTGACCATTCTAAATTTCACGCCATTTCTAAATTCAGCATTTTTTCTTTTTTTGGAAAATAAACGCAAAACTTATTCAGCCACATTTTACCACTAAAAATTAAGTACAACATGTGGGGAAAAAAACAATTTCAGAATCATTTACTAAGTGACCGTGTCCAAAGGTTATAACCTTATAAGCGACCGCATCAGAATCCAAAAATGGGGCTGAGCCTTACAGAAACCTACCAGCTTCTGACGGAGGTAGAGATACAACACGGGCACCAGCTCAGGGACTGGTGCCGTTTCTAGTCTCGTTAGTGTTAAAAAACCTGCGTAATCGCGGTTTTAACACTTTGAACTTTTCTAGCAGAAACTGGCTTCGGCGCTTCGGCACACGATCGTTCGCGCTCCTACATTGGAACGCCGCAGGCGTGGCCGCGCACGATCGCGCGCATCGCCCGAGCATTTTTCTGGCTAGAAGTTTCAAAAGTGTTAAAACGCGATACCGCGGTTTTAACCTAACGAGACAGCACCGTCCCAGCCACCCGAGCTGGTGCCCGTTTTTGTATCTCATACCTACCGTCAGAAGTGGTAGTTTCCCTTTAATGCTACAAATACTGCGTCCTTCAGGGTTTAAGAAGCACTGTTTTCAATCAACAGCAAAAAAAAATTTGAGAAACTTTTCTTACTTATCAACTGTATATTGCTGAAGACCAAGGCAAATACATTTCCTTTAGAGTGGCAGAGCTTCTATATTTGGACTTCGGATAAAGTGTACACCATACTTACCCATATCTTTCTACTTATGAGCAAACACTGGAAAACTGATGCATTTTACATAAATGTACATGCTTTTAATTTATTGTTTTTTTTTCAAAACATATCATCTTTTTTGTGTTATGAAATGTCTTCATTCCGGCATTCACACCTACACTACCCCCCATCTATGCGGCTTCCGCTTATTCTGTTTTCTTGTTCCCAAACAGCTTAACTTATGTTATGAGTGGCAGAACACAATATTCAATGGTCTGTGATTAGACAAAACCGATATTCACAAAGCATTTTGTCATGTACTCTATGTTTGCCGCGTGTAAGGAATATTAATGTATCTTAGTTTGTAATTTCCAAACTTGTCTGTATTCTGGAAAGACTTGACACGAGATTGGAACTAAGCATTCTGATTTCTGTAATACTATAATAAATCAGTGAACAAGTGAGCAAAAAAACATAGAAAACAACCTTTTCGTAACCACTTTATTACTTACGTAAAATCTATATAAACTTATTACAATAAGTTGTCCACATGAAGTTAAATGAAGACAACCAAATTCATTTGCCTAATAAGAAAGATGTGACTATCAAAGAGTTGGATTCTTCTTGTTAGTCAAAAGAAATGGCTTGGATGCACTAGAGGACACCAACGACAGTTAGCGCTAAGGCTAAATCCCTTTCCGGTTTTCCCTACCTATTTCCATCTACTAAACTGTAGATGGCAATCCTTTTCCTGAACTAAAGTGTAACACAAGACTAGCATACAAACATAGAAGAAGCCAACGGTCATACCAAGGTCAATGCTGTATAGAATTGACTGGCAACACGATGGTCAAAAACTGTAATGGACAAGGAATCTACTACAATCCTGATACAAAAGTTAGCTTCCAAATAAATCATTTTTTTTGTTTTACATGCCTGGCTAATGTGGCCCACTTAGGATATTTCCCTCTTTAATATTTTCTTTAATGCTCCAAATGAATTCTGCCTTTCTGTAGAGACGAAAATTAATGGGAGGAACTCATTGATTTATAATTCCCCCACCTGTCTGACATCGGTCCGATACATGAAAGAGGCATGGCATAGAATTGTGTCCTTTTCGAGGTGCATAAGGGAGAACAAATTACTTGGTGTTTGCCTATAGTAAAACAGTGTAGGAAATAGGTGGTGGCCATTTCTAAAATAAAACACTTTATTGGAAAAAAAGCCTCTAAAAGGTGAAAAAAAATGTTGGCAAAGTCCCTTCACCAGTGAGTTCTGATAAAATAAACGACATGTTTACTTTCTATGTTGCTTCATGGAGTTGAGCTTTGTCCTCTTCTAATAGCAGAGTCCCTTTCTCTACTGTTCCCAGTCACGCCAGTAACTTTGAAGGATCTTTGAAATTGTTTTAAACGAAATGACTCCTGTTTGGAAGAGTAATCGCTCATGGAATACACTGTGTGGCTACGTATTCCTTTCTTCTATACTTCCATGATAATAAGAGCAATGTTAAGATATCGCCCTAATGTGGTTAAACATTGAAACCAGACTTTTGAACCGTTTTTTGTTTAATGTTCAAATGATGTCAAAGTTGATCCGAAAGCAGATGCCGGAGCTTTCACTAACCATTTGTCCAGGCTGGGAAGCTACATGTCAAAGTTTCCTTTAATTAGTATTATTTTCAGATGCTTTGGCAGTACATTAATAACCGCTCTAAAGATTCAAGCTTTTTTTTTTTACTGCAATGTGGAATTTCCTTTCGAAGTGGAGACCAATACTAATGTAGAGCCCTAAAGACAAGATTTTAATTAAAATAATATCCTGCATTACAACTCTTGACTGCAAGTTTATGTACCTACTTTATTGCTCCAACTAGATATTAAAGTACAGACTACTTTTGTAAGCCACAGTTTGTGGTTAACAAATGGTAACTGAATAAAATTATGAAAAAAGTTGTCCTATGTTTACCCTGATTCTATTAATAACAAAATACACTCAAGGTAATCAAATAAGTTCCAGAATAGATGCCAGAAAAGAGGACTTTAACATAACCTGTCCCCTTGCTCACAAACCTCAAATATATCTTGTCCACTGTCATTTTTTCAAAAAAAATTATTATACATTGCACCCATCTTTTAAAAAATCCTTTTTATTCACCAATTGCTTCCCCAAAATAAAGTCCATGAGGCGGAGAGCACAACCATGCAGTCATTTTCCTTCTACTTCCTCACTGCTTCTTAGCTACTTACCGCCCCTCCCCACCAAGGTCACTGTGTCCCTTTTAGTCAAATTTTGCACTAGAGCAATCTGGTTTCTCTAGGCCTGAGAGCTCTCTGGCTGGAGGGAGACTGTATACATTGCAGCATACCCACACAATCTGACTACATAAGTATGTAGGATTTTGTAGACTACCCAAATATAATTACCACCCAGTTAATTATTTGTTGCAGTATTTCATCAAACATCTAGTTCAGATATTTTCATAACTTATGTGAACTAATAACTTTCTTATCTTACTTGCTACAAAGTTGTCTATTATATTAGTCTTCATTGTCTTAAGGGTGCATGGGAGTGGGATCATGATCTGGGATACAACGGTTTCTGTTTAGCTATATCTCACATCACAGCCCCCTCCTTCTTAGCAATAGGTCCGGTTATCATGCAGAGGTAAGGCGGTGGAGGAGATGAATGTAAGATCTGAGACACAACAGGTTTCAGGGGACTCCCCAGCATGATTTTCAATGATCTCCAGCTACACCTTACATGTGTCCGCTTTTTTATTTTTCTAAACTGTTTGTAGATTCCCTTTTAACAGCAGCAAATTTTGGCAGTTTTGTTATTGCGTTTTGTGTTTCTTGCGGTTTGTGGTTTAAAATGTTTATTGGTGGCTTAAACACACTATTAAAATGTGGTACCCATATGATTATACTGACTCCAAAGAATAAAGGGTTGTGTCATTTGGTTTTGAGGCCTGATACCACAATCCCGCATTTTTGATTCCCCTCCTCTTTTTTTTTTTTGTTTTTTCCAGGTTATTGCAAAGAAAGTCCTTTTTATGAACTGCGGCCAGGAGGCTAAACAAAATCTTTCAATTTGGCCAAATACTTGTAAAATAATACTTAGGAAGTAACCAATATTACAACCCTATCCTGGGAAAGATACTTCTAACAGGAAAGATTCTGCTAGCTTTATAGGATAGGACATCTATGATAAACAAAATTGCTTGAATGTTTAAGGAAATCTACCATCAGAATCAAGAAATTATACACCAGGGACACTTTCTCATAGATCCATCACCATGACTGCAGTAATTTTGTTTTATTTGAATACTGGCCTCCTTCCTTTTCAAATAAACTTTTAAAATGGCGATCAATGAGCCAAAGGTCTCTGTAGTTAGTTACCAGACCTTTCGGTGCTGTTCACCACTGTGCAGGAGCAACTCAGCGTCCCTCTTGTTCTCTCAGTCCTCACCCCTCCCTCATTAGCATTATCTTTAAAGTTCTTAAGAAGGAAGGATGCAACGGATAAATAAATAATAAAAAGATCACCGCAGTTATGGTGCCTGGATCTTACAAGCCGTCCACTTGTTATCATGCTTTTGATGTCAGATTTCCTTTATCCTCATATTTAACAAATTCAAAACGTGAAATCTCCTAATTAGAGTCATTACAAATAGAGTGAAACTTCTTCATTGTTTATGTTATGTCAATAAGATCATTACCAAGGCGTAACAGCCAAACGCGTTGATCGTTTTTCTTCTTGTATTATCCGAATTTGCCGATGCACAAATAAAGAAGATTACAAACCGTTTGGGGTGTGCGCTGGATTCTTCTACTCTATTTGTAACTTTCCGTGCCGGGGCAGTTCCGGGAACGCAATTCCTGCGGTCAGCATTGGATGAGTAGAGCTGACATAACTTTTTATCCTAATGTTCAAAATAATGGCTTAAAAAGCCAAGAAAAAAAAAAAGTCATTGGGCAGGTCAGTATTCTGCCGCCACTAGTTTTTCTGTCCAACTTTTCGCTACATAGAATGTGAAAAGCTCACATGGATTTATAACGTTTCCCAAGACACCAGTTGTGTCGTGGCTGCACTATACCAAAGTGACAAATTCTGCATCTGCAAAGGGGCGTTCGGTGCACAGTTTGAAGACCGTAGCGCCCCATTTTATCATGTAGATTTAGACATAACTGTGTTACCTGCCTATAATAAAAGGTAACAAAAAAAAAGCAGTGGTGTCCTCTGTTCGGAACAGTGCAGAGTGTGCCGATCATGAAGAACATGCACACATTTCAAGAATTTGAACCTCCACAGGCAAATTGCACCCTCTACAGGCAAACTTTACATAGTGTAGTTTTGCAACTATTTTTTGATAATCTGGCCATTAAGATAAAAAATTACATCATTCAGACCAAAAGTTAAAAAAAGTTTTGAACAAAAAATGTTGGGCCACATAACATTATGGCCGTTAAATACATCAATACTTAGTTTGGCGCTCCTTTTGCATGGCGGCAAGGCTATCAGCTAATTGCACTGCATGAGGTGTATGGAAGCTCAGGTTGACTTTGATGCATCCTTCAGCTCGTCTGCATTGTTTGGGTCTTGTGTTTCATCTTCATCTTCCTATAGATTCTCAATGGGGTTAGGTCAGCAAGTTTGCTGGCCAATCAAAAAGCATACAGTGTGCTGTGCCATGTAGTAGTACTCTTGCAGCATGGACATTGCCCAATCCTGCTGAATGAAAATTCCATCTTCAAAACTGGTCCCGCAGATGTAAGATAAAAGTATCTAAATTTCTAGTATGAACGGGGCTGTGCTGTCTTGATGAAACACTGGTAGACCCTTACACCAGCAGAATGACACAAATCCCCCCAAACCAATCACCGAGTGTGGAAACTTTACACTAGACACAAGCAGCTTGATTGTGCCTCTCACTCTTCTCTCCCAACCTGGACTTGATTTCAAAATCAAATGCTAAATTTACTTTAAATCAAGCTTAAGGGGTTCTCAGGAGTGGAAAACGGGCGCAGTCTTCCAAAGAACAGCACCACACCCAACCACTTGGTTACTGCTAGTACGAGCAGCTCACTGTATAGAAATGAATGAGCTTATTTTGCAATACCACACACTCCCATGGTCAGTGAGGCACTGTTTTTTTGAAGTCTGCAGCCATGTTTTTCCACCTCCAGAGAACCCTTTAATGTTAGAAGCTCCTGGCATTTGTCCATGGAATGCAAATTTTTACTTGATCTTTCTTCATATCCAGGATGATGCAGTTATCCAATTCCTTGTCACCCTTTTCCTTCCACTCACTTTCCTGAAATGCTTTGATACAGCACTCTGGAAACAGCCAGCCTTCTATATTAATGACTATGGTGGCTAATACCCTTGTGGAGTTGTCAATGACTGCCTTCTGGACATCTGTCAAGTGAGCAATGCTTTCCTATGATTGTGTCAACTACTGCCCCCATACTAAGTGAACCCCTTTTCAAATGCTAAGGAAGCCTTTGCATTGTGTTTGGGTTAATTATTTCCATTTTCCTGAAAAATGACTTTCTGGTTTTCCTAATATAATCATCAACATCACTCTGTGTGTAATGGCTGTAATGGCCATATTTATACGCGTTTCACTTTTCAAATGTGAACTGGAAAAAATAACTTTTTGCCAATTTTCTAATTTATTGGAAGCATAATTGCTTCTTCTTCCAGGTGAACGGTCATCTTTGCCTTCTTCCTTTTTCAGAACTTTTTGATAGTGTTCAAAAATCGCGAAGTTGAGAGCGCATTCAGAAAAAACTGTATTTGTGCCATCAGATAGGTAATGATCAGGACTTTGTGCTGAGCACATGAGCATGGCCACAAACCGCAACCTGAATCCCTTTAGCTTTTGATCTATAATAGAATAATAGCCTGTATCCTGTTTATTACCCCATAACGGGACTTGTAAGTTTCATAAAATTTAGGTGCAGAGGCAGGTGGACAATTCACTGGAGGACAACAGCCCATCGACCCAGAGCTAATTGTGATTGGAACACTAAAAAAATACCACATGATGAGATATTTGACAGAGAGAGGCCAGTCAAGATTTTTATATACATTGATAAAGTAACGTCAAAAATTATAGGTTTTAGACGCTTAAAATTTGAACTATAAATCTGATGCATGTCATTCACCATTATTTTTAATTGGCTTGAACATTTCATACTCTGGTTCTCTATTTCGCATATGATGAGTATAATCATATGTGATACAGACAACAGATCATGACAATCCGTTGTAAAGCATTATAATAACAGTTGTATGAGAATTAAAGACGGTTGTACAATTATCGTATATCCAAGAGAATCTGATTATGTAATCTTGTTGGTGACTATAGAAGATGACCCAATGGTTGGTTCGGCAGCCTGACCGGAACCGCCAATCTGGCAAATTGAGGAGGTCGAACCTGACCATCGGTCCCCCACCTGTAGTGGCAAAGTAAAAACAACAAAACACGTGTAAACCACTGACATACAAAAATATGTAGCAAAGTTTAAGGACTACCCGCAAAAAATTATGCAAATAAAGGGCAGTTCATTGTTTACTTGGTCAACAAAACCTTGAAAGATCAAAACTTTGAAAAGTTTAAATTTTACTTTAATAACGGATGGTACTGAAGGGGCTTTATACATTTAACAGCGACTGCCTGGAATTAGAAATAAATGTCCTGATTTTTTATTTAACAAAAATCCGTTCATAGGGTGGGGTCTTCTTATACAGCTGCTCACTCCTACATTAAAGTGAAATAGTTGATCTGTATATGAGACACGTCCTTTTATCATGTAGTTCCTGTAACCTGTACACTACTTACTAATCTTTAATGTTTTCACATTTTAAGTTCCCAATTATAAACTTGTAGCATAAAAAACAGCATATATTGCACACAATGGATTTTTTGATAAATGACAATAACTATAAATATTTTTGTGTTTTTTAAATTTATTTTTTTATAACCATGCCATCAATGTAATTTATGTGGTGGGCCCAAACGCCAATGACCCCTGCCGATAAGATGTTTTTAAGAGGAAATCTGTTGTCACAGAACTATTACAGGACTCATCCCGTGACCCTGCTGTGGCTTATTCTCATTCACTTTAATGGGAGTGAGCGCATCCAGCACGGCCACTTTATCAATGTGTGTTTGCAGTGTTTGATATCTGTGAAGAGTCTGCAACACTCACTCAAATGCAGTCATCATCTGTCAATAGGTTGACGAGTCAGTTTCTGGGAGACGCTTCATATAATCTTATATAGATGATCTACTCTAAAGTTACCAGGATCAATCCTCTAAGAACACCTAATAGAAAGTTGCATTAAGATTAGACCAAAATCTCTGCAGGCCTCACCTGAAATGGAGACGCTAAGAAAATCACCTTTCAAATTCACTTTATTTACACCTAAATACATACCTGTCACGTCTTCCAGTGATCCCCTCCGTGTTCTTCCTAAAGATTCATAGCTGGGCACCGTAAAAGAAAAACGTGAAATATGCTAATTAGCCTGGGCGCCGTGTATATTTCACAGTTGCTCCAGCTAATAAGTTCTGCACGTCTATGGCACATACTACTCACCTCTTCTCCCTTACTAGATCCCGGGGATGTCAACGCAGGAGCTAATCAGAGCGCCTCTTGGCTCATAATAATCCACGCGTCCTGTTGACTTCATCGGATCGAGCAGGTGAGAGGAGCATATGCCCAGAGGCATGCAGAATTATCAGCCCAAGACCTGTGGACATGCGAGGGAACCCCGGATAATTAGCATATTTTTACAAGTCCTTTTTTTTTACAGGTACTCCCGTGTAAAGCGTTATTAAAGTACCCCAGACCACTGTGAAGGACCGACTGTTCCATCTTTATAGTAATAGTGAATTTGAAATTGTTGATTGCTTTTATGAGCAACCCTTTATTTTCACTATGCAGTATACAATAGATGTACAGATTTGTAAAGAACAACTATAGCATAGATAAATGTTATGTTTTTTTACATATTTCACATTACTGCTACAGATGGTTTAAATTTAAATTGCTTTAAATAGTAGTCCCAAGACGCAGTATATTACTGCGGGCATCTGATAATTCAGTGGTGATGAGAACATTAGCTTTCTCAGGTAGAAATCTGGCTCATGCTCTATTAACCTAGAAGTGGATTGTAAACAAGTACTCCTCCAGCCGGACTGCCCTTGTCTACTGTTTGGTTATTAGCTCCAAACACCTCGTGCCGTTTTAGTACCACTCTGGAGTACACAATCCGATCATGATCTTCTTCCCTTTTATTCAAAAAAAAAAATAATAAAACTTAGTTACATATAAGAAATCTAATATTTGGACCATTTGTGACCAGAAACCATTGAGCAAATACTGTCGCCTATTTTGGTCCAAATATGTCTGTTTTTGGTAGAATTAACTCGGGAAGCCTCCACTAGTCACCCTTAATTATTAGAAAGCTCAAGTTGTGCCGAGCAAGCGACTGAAGACATTTCAAGCTCTGAGAACTTCAGACAATTTGACTTCTTGTTCCCTGGGAAATACTCGCCAATCAAATGCCTGTTAGTGATCTTGTAAATCCTGACCAAATCTGATGGTAATTATTGTTTACATCCTTCCGTCGTGGGTGGGTGAATGATAGCTAATGTGGAGGAATTGTCTGGATAGCGGAATGTTTCACTGAGCCACTGCAGTGGTGGGGTCTCCAACATGGTTCTATGCATGGATCTTCAACCTGATATTTCTTATCACCACCTACAAAAAGAGCAAGTCAAATAAATCATAAAGACAGTGAAAATTTTAATACCTTGGATATAATGGCCCTCTTACGTGAACTAGTGAGGTCATTATAACATACGGTTATCATCACACAACATGCAGTACAATATTACTTTTCTCTCAAAGTTTCATGTATGAGGTCCATTGGTTTTGCATGTAAGATTTACACATTATTATTAAATAAAGCAAATACATATACACCAATAATACGGCAGTCCCCGGGTTACACTACAGATAGGGAGTGTCTGTACTTTGTTCTTAAGTTGATTTTTTATGTAGTCGGAATGTATATTTTATCATTGGTAACCCAGCCAGAACCTTTTTGGTCTCCGGGGACAATTGATTTAAAAAATGTTGGGTGTCATATAATCATATTAAACTAGAGCTTCATTACAGACATGTGATAACTGTTAACAGCTGATTATTTGTAGCCTAGGACTAAAGACCAGAATTAGCCAATATCCAGAGGTCCGTTTGGGGTAACTATGGGTCCGTAGTAAGTTGAGTGTCTTAAGTAGGGTACCGCCTTTAACCTGAATTAGTACAGGATACCGGCGGTCCCCCACAGTCAAAGTTATACGACAGTCCTAAAGGGAAAGTGGTGACCATAAAATTAAATATTTTTCAACTAATTTTTATGTTAACCCCTCCAGACATGCTATAGTCTTGCGTCATATGCAGGTGCGGGTGCATGGAGAGGGTTAAAAGGTATCCTAGGGAGGCGAAAATGTAAAATTAAAAAGTTAAAGAAAAAATTATAAATACCAAACATAAAAATTCAAATCACCCCCATTTTCCCTAAACTGATATAAATAAACAAGTAAAAAAACACACGTTAGGTTTTGCTGTTTCCGAAAATGCCAGTCAAAAATAATAAGTTTTTTCTCTGCGTTTAACCCACTGTAATGGAAAATAGCGGCCAATTCGAAGATGGCACTTTTTTTTGTCATTTTAAAAATGACATTTTTAAAACGTGAAATTCTATACAATGTCAAAGTCATATCGGTCCTACAAATGATAAACTTCAAAGCTGCAATAAATGACACACCCACACAAAGCTCCGTACCCAACGTTTTGAAAAGTTTTTAGCGCCAGAAGATGGCAAAATCCAAAAAGTTTTTGTACAGGAGGTTTTCATTTTTGTAAATGTATGAAAACTTATAAAACCTATAGCAAATTTGGTATCCCAGTATCGTACCGACCCAAGAATAAAGTAGGACCTGTCCTTTGGCGTACAGGTAAATGCGCAACAATCCAGCCCAAAAATCAGCACAAATGCGATCACCAACTTCACTGCATGTGGAATTTTTTACAGCTTTCCTCAGTAACAAACACTGCATGGAATTTAAATACCACCATTTTCAAGTGTATTGTTATACATAAAATAAGCCATACACAGCCCAGCCTGTTCATGAAAAAAAATAAAAAAAAGATAGAGTTTTTTGAAGGTGGGGATTGAAATGAAAAAACGAAAAAGGGCATCAACCGGGAGGGCTTTTAAACATATTTCGGATGATTTCTTTAAATCACAAAACACTCGCCAATGATTCGTCTCAGCTATCTACACCTATTTGCACAGAGCATATTACCTAAAATACCGTATATACTTGAGTATAAGCCGACCCTGTATAAGCCAAGGCCCTAATTTTACCACCAAAAACTGGAAAACCTATTGACTCGAGTATAATCAGGGTGGGAAATGCATTGGTCACAGCCCCCAGTATATAGCCAGCCAGCCCCCTATAGTAAGGCGCCTGCTCTCAGCTTGCCCCCTATAGTAAGCGCTTTGCCCCCAGTAGTATACAGCCTGCCCACTTGCCCCCAGTAGTTCCACAGCCTGGCCCCAGCTTGCCCCCATAGTATACAGCCTGCCCAGCTTGCCCCCAGTAGTATACGCCGCCCAGCTTGCCCGTAGTATAACATCTGCCACCGCTTGCCCCCAGTACTATATGCCTGCCCAGCTTGCCCCAGGATTATACAGCACTGCCCGCCCTGCCCCCAGTAGTATACAAGCCTGCCCGCTTGCCCCATAGTATACAGCCTGCCCAATGCTTGCCCCCAGTATTAATACAGCCAGCCCCAGTAGTTACAGCCTGCCCACTTGCCCCCATAGTATACAGCCGGCCCCCGTAGTATACAAGCCTGCCCCCAGTTAGTATACAAGCCTGCCCGCTTGCCCCAGTTAGTAATGCGCCTGCCCAGCTTGCACCAGTAAGCATGCATCGCTCCCAGCTTGCCCCAGTAGCACAGCCTGCCCAGCTTAGCCCCATAGCATGCACCTGCCAGCTTGCCCCGAGTATCATGCAGCCTGCCAGCTTGCCCCCAGTAGCATGCGGATGCCTGCCCAGCTGCCCCCAGTAGTATGCGGCCATGCCCAGCTTTTCCCCCGTATCATGCAGCCTGCCCCATTAGCATGCAGCCTGCCCCCAGTATCCCCCCCCCCCCCCCCCCCCCGCAATGCAAGCCTGCCCCAGTAGCATGCAGCCTGCCCAAATAAAAAAAAACAAAAAAAAACTTATACTCAACCCTCCGGTGGCCCCGATGCGCAGCGCCTGTCTCCACCGATGTCCGCACGCTCGCCTTCTTTCTTCCCCACTCCTCTTCTTGCTTCAGCTCCCGTCTTCTGTCTTCTTCTAACATCGTGTGTGCGCCCAGCACTACGTTAAAGACACGAAGACGGACCTGAAGCAAAAGCAGAGCCGCGCGGAACAGACGGGGGAGCATCGCTGCGCATCGGGGGCCACGGGGGGTGATATATCAGTTTATTATTTTTTAAGTGGCATTAACTACGAGACTAATCCAGTATTGACTTGTTATAGGCCGAAGGGGACTTTTTTCGCACATTTTTGTGCTGAAAACTCGGCTATACTCAAGTATATACGGTACCCTCGCAGAACTCAATTAGGGGAATTTATCAGAAGTGTCGAGCAGTACTACTGTTCTAGTCCCCCATTGCAACCAATCGGCGCTCGCTTCATTTTCAATAAACAGCTTTGTGAAAATGAAGCTGCCTCTCGATTGGTTGCCAGGGCAACTAGAACAGATCGGTTCACAGACACTTCTCTGTTAATAACCCCCTGTGAGTCGGCTTCAGACATTGCTTTTAGCATAACACAGCAGATTTTCTCACAAGGTCTAGGCCACAACCCCTTTTTAATTATACAACTCTTAAAGTTTGTGCAAAGCAAGACGTATTCCTGTCATAAATGCTAAATATTTCTTCATTGGTCTTCAGGTGTGTTCAGTAGTAAGCCTTCCACTTCATACACTAACAGAAACAATGTAAGAAGATCATCTGATAACTTATGATGGACATACAGGCGGTAGAACTAGCCACAACTAAGGTGACAAACTTAAGAACAGGCTGTTTAAAATCTTGTATATGGAACATAGAATGTCAATACCTACCAATTCACTATAAAGCTTCTAGGATCAGACTAATATAGGCTTCCCTGTGTTAACTTAAACGCTCATCATATAAACACGATACCTATGTATTGTTCTTGGTTTGGCTACATTTAGCCAATCAATTATACAAAAGTGGTTTGTGAGTCATTGATGACAAATTCCGTTTAATTATTCATCCGGTTCTCCAAAACCCCCAACTCAGGGGAAAAAGACGATCTAAGCAGTTTTGCTAAATTGACTGAAACTGAAGCTGAGTCACTCTGTCTGCCAACTGCATGGATGCTTCTTTCTTCAGGAGACAGCTCAAAACAGTAAACACTACTTCATAAATCACATTCATTATTGGAAAAGTTACTTTTTCCTTAGCTCCAGTTGCAATTAAACATTCATACTAAAAACCTTAATGGACATTTACTAACATCCAGCTCCCCAAAAATGTATAATGCTCATTCCAAGAAGCAGACAGGTTAGGAAACCAGAGTTGGGACTCCGTCTCTCTCTTCCTGCGACTTAAAAGGCATTATCTTTATAAATCTGTTGTGGTTATGTAACTCAACTTGCTGAGAAGCGGCCACTTTATTTTACCTCTCTGCTGGGAACAAAAGCAAATTACTCAGGGAAACACTGTCTTTTACAATCGAAACACACCTACCCCAAGGAGAAAAGATCTCAGCGCTTCAGCACATCAGCAGTCACATCTTTAATGCAGTATCTCTGGTGCTTTAAATGTTTATTTGTTAACTTTTGCCAAAGCCTGTATTGAAATTAATACATTTTGGAGATATTGAACAATTCTGACGTCCAAAAAGCTTCTTTCCCTCCTCAATATTGCAAAATGTTTTGGTTTTTCCATAAGCGGAATCACATATATATATATTTTTTAGTTATTACCAGAGGTTGGACACATGTTAATTTCACGAGAGTAACAAAATATCCTCTTAGCAAATTTTTGAGGTAGGATGTAAATCGCTGAAAAGGAGTATGAAATCATCCATAATACAATACTTGTGCCGCAGGCAGATGGAGGAATAAAGCACATGTAGATTTATCCGCACAGAGCTTTTCTGAAGACTAAAATTGGTGTACATTTGTTTATTACAATTGCACCGGCCTTAACACGCGACCTTGGTTATTCCTTGTGACCATAATCATCAGTCCAATCGGAAAATAGCAGGTTATAAAGCCAGGATGAAAGAATAACCTTGTTTGTCAGAAATGTTCCAGTATTGATAGGACTATACACCTAAAATGACATTGTCTTGTAATAAAGTACGATAAAGTTGTAAAGTAAAGTAAGTTGTTATTCAACTATGTACCAAAGTTTGGGGTATAACAACTCCTGGGACACCTATTCACAGGACAGGACCCCCCCATAATATCTGGAGAACTATTTCCCAAACCTGCCACTTTAAATAGTCCCAGAAATTAAAATGACAAAGCACACGCACTTTAAATATAAAAAAAATGCTAAACTAAAACAGACTTCAATATTCATAAAATCTTCATTTTTAGATTTCACTTTCTCTGTGTCACCGTCATAAATTCATAAGCTTCAGTATAGTCTACTGGACAAGCATTAAACATACTCCTGTTAACCCTTTTCTCTCTATTGTTGTACAAGTTACTGCAGTACACAGACAGGAAGGACCCCCCCCCCCCCCCCTAAAAAAAAATAATAATAAGCATTAGCTAGGACTCCTACCAGAAAATCACTAATTCTCAGTGGGCTCGTATTGATCACAATACACTAGTTGAATAGACTGAGACAGTGTAATTTTTTTGATAAAAAGTATAGCTAAATAGGCACTCCTTGATGATTCATCATTGAATTAATAAATACATAATGAAATAAATATACTGTCACTTTAAAACAAGTACACTTGATAGTTTTTGAGTCATTTATATATTTGAATAAATTCGGTGAGTAGCATGGGAGGGATGAAAATTTAATTTTAAGGAAGACACATGGGCTTGGTTGAGTGAAACGACTGTGAAAGCTGCATTGAGGGCGTTGAATGGTAAAAAAAGAAAAAAGACAAAGCCGCGTTAAAATGGTAATGAAACTTGTTATTTTTTGAATAGCTCCTTCTTTCAGGTATGAATTAATGAAATTCATTGAATGCTGATTACTATACTTTGAAAGGTGTGAATGCTACTGCCCAATTTCTGAATGCTGTAACATACTTTACCATAAACAGTCCTGACTAATGAACATGTTGGTTGTTGAGAGAAAGTACCAAAGTAATCTACAGCATTTAATCATCACAACAAAAAAAAAAATCTACTCTAAAAAGGCTGACAGTAATGATCAGAGGGTTAAACTTTGTTATTGTGTGTATACGTCACACCATCATTTTAAAAGATTCGACATCTTCACAGAAATACCTTGTGAGTAACAAAAGAGATGTAAATAAAAGTAATAGTCCGTCCACCCACTTCCCTCAGGTGTCATTTTAAACCATCTTCAGGCAATTCATTCGCCTCAGGGTCCGGCAGGCTATATACTGGGGAGGGCTGGACCAATGCATTTCCCACCCTCGGCTTATACGCGAGTCATAGTTTCCCAGTTTTGTGTTTGGGGCCCTTCGCTTTATACTCGAGTATCATGCGGGTAAATAAAAATAACCAAACTGTGGGGAAGCTCTGTCAATAGGAAAATAAGAGCTTTTAGTAGACATTGATGTTCCCAGTTGCAAAAAAATACATTTTGGGGCATCAGCAATATCTGGTCCACTTCTAACTTATTTGCCCTACAAACTTTAACCTATTGTCCCTGCATTAGGCCACTATGTTTGTTTTATATTCCCAGCCTGAAAGGGTTTCATCACTAAATATTCTTGATACACTAACGATGCCATGAGGGCATTAGTGAAATAAATAGTGAATTATTTTAGAGCTTCTAGGTCAGAAACAAACTGGCATAGAGCACTGGAAATAATTGCAAGTTTCTTGCACGCACTACAAAATCATCCTAGCAACTACTACGCTAAGCCTTCACTTCATGTGGGCGTGGAGGGACTGAAGTGACCAAGCCGCTGGTCGATTGGGCCGGCCCCATCCATTCTGGCCCTGTGCCCTGCACCTTCTTAAAAATCTCAAATTCACCACTGATGTTCATCAGATTATGCTCAAACTACGCCAGGTCAGAACCAAGCCTCAAAGTATCCTACATGGTTTCATCAACCGCCAGCGGACAGGTTTTCGGATGGCTCTCTACAAAAACTATGACCATATATAGTTAGCTACAAGGAAAAATCAAGATTGAATACATTATGGAAGGATGAAAATTGGAACAGATAAGGCATGTTTAATTTTACCGTACTCAGAGAGTCTTTGTAGTTTATGTAGAGCAAAAAGTGCACAAGTCTATTTTACATTCAGTAGCACAGACTTTTGTCCAAATATATAACACATAAGGAAGATAAATTATACTTTTTTTTAACCGGATCACACAAATTAGATTCCCATATTGTTATAATAAAGGAAACTCAACTGAGATAAGAGAAAGTATATTGAATTAATTCAATCACAACAGGTTCAAAAAGACAATACTAGTTTCCTAAGGTCAAAAAAAAAGATACCACGGGTCTTTGCTTTTCTTACAACTGAGGTTTCCCTAAATGTAATCTTCAGGCTGGATCATTTAATCACGCCTTGTTTTGTGCACACCTGTATAAAAAGACAATTCTGGGATTACATAGTGTCAATGCTCAAGCATTATCCAGACTTTCTCACTGTTTGGGATTGAAGGTTTGATGACACTCAAACAGGAAAAGGTTTACAAGAGACGAAAAGCTCTTTTAAGCACATTAGGCACAAAATACTCATACAATTCAGGATAAAAATACCAAACATACACTTGTGGGTGGCCATAAGACTGGTTTCTCATGCATTTATTAAAAAAAAAAATCAGAGAATGCTAGAAATTTGATTTATTTTCTTGTATCAGTAGAATGAAAAAAGGAGAAAACAACTGAATACCTTACCTGAATAATCTCCAGAAACGCTTCTACGGTGGCTTACTCTCTCTACAAAGATTTACTACAAAGTCACAGTATTTACCAGAATATTAGATCGCACGAGGAATATCCCAGCACATTCTTTTGGCATCACTACGGTCTAGTCGTGTAAATCAAAGGTTTTTGCATACTAGTGTACGCTCAAGCTAAGCGGCTACATATGATGCTACTTGGTTTGGTCTAGCAACTACAGTAGGAAGGATCTATAATGTAAATACTCTTGTCCACATATTTACATTATGGATTGTCCGAGTTATCTCTAATCATTCACCTTTAGAAAAAAAGATAGCATATGCTATACCTGAAGAATCGAAGAGGCGGTTCAAAGAAAGGAAATTAGCCGTGGCGTGCAGAGGAGCCGACAGCTCCAGGCCACTCGCCGGACCCCGGGCCTGCGGCAGGAGGGATCGTATCCCTCGGTACGCACACCGGGGGGTCCCATCCACGGTGGAGATTTTCCTAATCCGATGTCCCGAAATCATCTTCTGACGTGCCACCGTAGAAAGGCGTCACGTCAGAAGAAGTACCCTTAATGACAGCCGTAGAATCCCGATAGGGCGGTCATTAAAGAGTTAAAGGGGTTCTTTGGTCACTGTATGAACTTTTTTTTTTTAAACTGACCAGTTCTTTTGCATTTATTATCGTAACACACCCTTAACTCACCACCCTGGGCTGTATACTTTCTTTTACTTCACTTGTCACTTCACAGCTCACTGTTGCAGCTGCATCACTCCAAGATGGCTGCCCCCACTCTGCTAAAAGATTACATCTCCCACAATCCACTTGGTCATCATAGCACAGATCACACAGAGGAACGTGCAGCCACACCCCCACCGCAGGAAACAGGGAGCTCACTGCACATACCCGAATGGAGAGCAGAGAAAGTATACAGGTTATTTCTGTGGAACCTGTAAGTGATTTCACCAAAAGGAGGCAGAAGATTTAATGACACTGAATTAGTGAAGCGATAAAAGTGGTGAGATAAGGTAAAGGTCAATCTTTGTCACTGGAGAACCACTTTAAGGCATTGATGATTATAGTTTTGTGATTAAATTAGAGATTAGTAACATATTGTAAATGTGAATCACTACCTTTTTTGATACGTAATTGTATTTGATTTGTTCTTTTGTATATTATTTAACAAGTGTTATTCCATTTAGTAGTTCAGATTAAAATATATATTCCTTTTCACAAGTAAAATTTACGTAGCCAACTTTAAAAACAAGAATTCTGGTTTATCAGTTGGCCCATACTAATGAATGAAAAGTTAATAGACCATTATTTATAATATTTGAAGATTCCATTAAGGAAATCTACCAGTACCTGTAACTAAAAATAGACTGAGAACACTCGCTTCCGTTCCTCTTCATGTCGCCTTAAAAAGAAACTGTGGGGACAAGATATCTGTGACCTCACCTCCCTCCCCTATGCTCCCAGTGCATAGGAGCCGGACTTCTTGTCCCTGTGCTCCTTATTATAAGTTTCTTTTTTAGGTGATCCCGGTGTGTCAAGCTTAGAGAAGGATACCGCTGGGATAAAGGTGAAGAGGAGCGGAGATGCCATATATACTTGAGTATAAGCCTAGTTTTTCAGGACAAAAATTAGGGGCCTCGGCTTATACTTGGGTCGGCTTATACTTGGGTATATACGGTAAGTATTTTCAGTCTATTTTTCATTACAGGAACTGGTAAATTTTCTATCACAGGACTGGCGCATAGCAAATGTGGTGCCAATATATATATAAAAAAAAACGAAAAATATAAAAAGGGGCAATTATTTGAGGGGTTTTTTAGAGATGCTATTCTGCAGTATCTCTCTATTTATAATCTTATAACCCAGTATCAGCATGGGTTTATGAGGGATTGGTTCTGTCAGACTAATCTGATTGGTTTCTACGAGGAGGTAAGTTCTAGTCTGGACATGGGGGAGGCTGTGGATGTTGTATATCTGGACTTTTCTAAGACATTTGCTACAGTGCCGCATAAAAGGTTGGTACATAAAATGAGAATGCTGGGACTAGGAGAAAATCTGTGTATTTGGGTAATTGGCTTCATGAAAAAAGAGGGTCGTCATTAATGTTACATTCTTAGATTGGGTTGACATTATCAAGTGCCGCAGAGGTCAGTATTGGGCCTCCTTTTTAATATTTTCAATAACCCCTTAATGATCTGGCCATTTTTTGTTTTCTCATTTCCATTTTTAACTCCCTACCTTCAAATATCTATAACTTTTTTATTTTTTAATGTAAAGAGCTCTTTGAGGGATTGTTTTCTGTGTAACAAATTGCACTTCAAAAAAAATCCATATGCAGTAAAAATGGTGAAAAAATACTTTTTTTGTGGACTTGGATTTTACAGCTTTCACGGTGCGCCCCCAGCTTTCACTGTGCATCTACTTTATTCCTTGGGTCGGTGCAATCACGGGGATACCAAATTTGTATAGATTTTATAATGTTTTCATACATTTACAAAAGTTAAAACCATCTGTACAAAAAATTTGGGGGAATTTTGACATCTTCCGGTGCTAATAACTTTTTCATACTTTGGTGTACAGAGCTGTGGTTGGTGTCATTTTTTTCAACTTTTGATGACGTTTTTTAATTCTACCATTTTTCGGAGCGTACAACCTTTTGATCACTTTTTATTGCATTTTTTAGATTTTTCAAAATGGCAAAAAAGTGCCATTTTCAACTTCAGGCGCTATTTTCCGTTAGGGGGTCCAGGCAGCTGCTGCTAAAGCAAATATAATAATGGGATGTATCAAGAGAAGAAAAGATTCTCATGATAAAGACATAGCTTTGCCCTTTTACAAATCACTGGTCAGACCACACATGGGATATTGTGTACAGTTTTGGGTACCAGTTTATAAAAAGGACATAGTAGAACTAGGACGGGTGCGGAGAAGAGCAACAAGATTATTAGGGGAATGGGGGGGACTAGAATACAATGACAGATTACAAAATTTGGGATTATGCCATTTAGAAAAAAGACGACTGAGGGGAGACCTCATTACAATGTACAAATACCTGAGCAGACAGTACAAAGGTCTCTCCAAAGATCTTTGTATTACCTAGACCTGTGACCAGGACAAGGGGGCATCCTCTACGCCTAGAGGAGAGGCGATTCTACCATCACCATAGACAGTTCTTTACTGAAAGAGCAGTGAGACTATGGAACTGCCGCAGGAGGTGTTCTGGAAAGCAAAAATGATTATGGGAAAAAACATTTGTTTGATTCTTAAAGGTTGGACTTCATAGACTTGCATCTTTTTCCAACCTTGTATACTATGATACTATGGTGTTGTAAATTAATAATTCAATTTATTATGCAATATGTTTCTGAAACCACACTTGAAAGTTCAGTGGACTTTGTAAGACTTGGCTTTGGTCTCTGTTCAAATGTTTTAAATAGCTGTCAATGACACAATTTCTAAAGAGCACTATAAATATGTCTTATGACCGTAGTGAGTAATACTACTGTGGAATACTCCCAGCTTATTATGTTTGTTTGCCAATAGTTGTATTTGTTACCTCTCCTTACAGGTGACAGATTAAAACATTCAACACCTTGAAACAAACAACTTATCTTAAATAACAGAAGGCGTACCGCTGGTTAAAGATTCTGGTCTTCTTATGCTAATGTTAAATAACAGACATGCTGCCATGGCGTGTTCTTTTTTTTTTTTGTTAAAATTGTTATATTCTAAAAAATAACGAACCATGTAGGCATAGCATGTTATCCAACCTTCACTCCGATCTTTTCACCCACTGGAGTCCAGGAAGTTGAGCTTGTTTGTTAGAGCTGATTGGGATGACCATGTGTCTTCTTGTCAGAGAGAGAGTAAGGAGTTGTCACTCTAGGAAGAAGTGGTTTAAATATATTAAAGCATAACATTTTTCATCCTGTCTTTTCCTTTCTTTTTATCTGCTTTGAGCAATGTATCTAAAGTTTCTTTCCCATCTGTACTCGCATATAGCTGTTAGATAAGGAGTAGCTGCTAAAATGTCTAATGTATTAACTC
Source organism: Engystomops pustulosus (assembly GCA_019512145.1). Lineage (NCBI taxonomy): Eukaryota > Metazoa > Chordata > Amphibia > Anura > Leptodactylidae > Engystomops > Engystomops pustulosus. Next base: position 116,961,223 of record CM033643.1, on the reverse strand, counting down.
CATACACATAGTCATCTACTGTATAGTAATAAATAGTAGTTTAAGACTATTAGTTGATCTAGGACATCCCAGAAAATGTGGGCATTTCAATTGAACTGAAATGAATATTTTTTTTTAGCATGCAGAGGGTTTTCTGTAAATCCACAGCCCCTTTTCCAAGACCATATCCCTTTTTTGTACTAGTCATAAAAGTTTCTTAAAATCATCTGAAACCCTAAAAATGTGGTACAAGGTATTTCAGAAATATTTTGCCACAGATGTTAACAGAATTCCGTAACAGACAGTTTGATATACCGTATATTCCGGCGTATAAGACGACCTGGTGTATAAGACGACCCCCCTACTTTCCTGTTAAAATATAGAGTTTAAGATCTATTCGCCGTATAAGACTACCCCTTTTCCAATGCATACAAAACACCGGTAAAAATTTTTTAAAAAAAAAACAGATTTGAATTTAACCTGGTCCTTTTTTTAATTTAAATTCTTATGACATGCAGGTATATAGCAGGAAAACTGTAAACATAAGGCATACATTACCATCGTCCATTTTACTGTAAATGTTACCATACTGTACCTTAACAAAAATTCCAACGCAACAGCTTCAAACGCACTATGCGTCCTTCCTCCACTATGAACCCTCTCCAGCTCCAGGGCCTCCTTTTTATGGACCGGTGCCCAGAACTGGACAGCATATTCCAGGTGAGGCCGGACCAACGCCTTATACAGCTTACCCCCGCTGCTTCTTTTGGAAAAATAAGAGCACAGTCATCAAAAGCAGGCAACCACTGCCTAAAACAGAGCTGCCAACAGCCTTTGTGCTCGGAATATATAATCATTCTATATTCTGTACATTGCGCTTCTTCTGCACCCTGTGTGCACTCCTCTGCTACCGCCTTCTGTACCAATAGCTTCGGACAATGCGCACAGGGGCAGAGAAAGCACAATGGGGCAGATTTACTTACCCGGTCCATTCGCGATCCAGCTGCGCGTTCTCTGCGGTGGATTCGGGTCCGGCCGGGATTCACTAAGGTAGTTCCTCCGACGTCCACCAGGTGGCGCTGCTGCGCTGGAGAGCATCGGAACGCACTCAAGTACATCGGCCTATTCCTAGTGAAGGTAAGTGCAAGCTCCGCGACACTTTTCTTTTTTTAAATGCGGCGGTTTTTCCGAATACGTCAGGTTTTCGTTCGGCCACGCCCCCCGATTTCCGTCGCGTGCATGCCAGCGCCGATGTGCCAAAATCCGATCGCGTGCTCCAAAATCCCGGGGCAATACAGGGGAAATCGTCGCAAATCAGAAATATTCGGGTAACACGTTGTGAAAACGCAAATCGGGCCCTTAGTAAATGACCCCCATTGTACAGAAGGTGATAGGGGGCGTCTGGGCTAATGGGGCATGGAGTAGTCTTTACTCCCACTCCATGGTGCGGCTACTACACGCCTCAGTAGCCTCCGGCACTCATTTGCATAAATCATGACAAAACTAATTTAACGGGTTAAACTTTCTATAATGATTTCATTTTAAAAAACGCTGGGGATCTATGTTTTGGCAGCACCATGAGATCTACCTTATTAAGTAGATTTGTGAAGGTAGGTTTCCTTCAAACCTGCTCCCACCTGCCATTTGCCATTGAGAAAACGGTCAGTTTCCTAATGTTAGAGGAATATCTTTGGAACCACGAAGGCACCGGAGCCCAGGGGCAAGTGAATCCTCTATATTTCATGTAACATTGCGCATATTTTTAACTATTTATGTTACAGGCGGCCATTTTTGGCCCCTCCTACAGGTACCAAACGATGGAGCTATTTTAGAATCAAACCTGGTCACTGTACAGAATGATATACCGTATATTCCGGCGTATAAGACGACCTGGTGTATAAGACGACCCCCCTACTTTCCTGTTTAAAATATAGAGTTTAAGATATATTCGCCGTATAAGACGACCCCTTTTCCAACGCATACAAAACACCGGTAAAAAAAAAACAAAAAACAGATTTGAATTTAACATGGTCCTTTTTTTAATTTAAATTCTTATGACATGCAGGTATATAGCAGGAAAACTGTCGCTCATGAACATAAGGCATACAACAACAACATTAGCATCGTCCATTTTACTGTAAATGTTACCATACAGTACCTTACATTTTTATTTTATTATTCCATGCCATGTACTCAGAAAAATTCCAAATTATTTATTTATATTTATGTCAGTTCTAGGGAAAGGGGGGTGATTTGAAATTTTAGGTTTTTTTATTATATATATTTTTTTAACTTTTTTTTATTTTTATTTTTACTATTTTTCAGACTCCCTAGGGTACTTTAACCCTAGGTTGTCTGATCGATCCTATCATATACTGCCATACTACAGTATGGCAGTATATGGGGATTTTCCTCCTCATTCATTACAATGTGCTATCAGCACATTGTAATGAAGGGGTTAAAACGAAATAGCCTCGAGTCTTCGGAAGACCCGAGGCTACCATAGACCCATGGCTACCACCGATGACGTCACTGGGAGCGGCGATCCCAGGTAAGATGGCGGCGCCCATGCGCCGCTATCTTTTTGAGGCTGCCGGCAGCCATCGCTGTGAAAACACCCACTAAAAAGGTGCTAGCACCGATCGCGGGTGTTACCGGTAAGCCTTTGCTGCAATATGCAGCAAAGACTTACCGGCTATGGAGAGGGCTCAGCCCGTGATTACCAGCGTATAAGACGACCCCAGACTAGACAGAAGATTTTTCTGTCTTCAAAAGTCGTCTTATACGCCGGAATATACATATATATACACACACACATTTATAAACCTATATACATAAATATATGCAACACCCCTGCCAATACATAGGCAGCCTGGTAGTTGCAATCAACGCCCTCTCAAGGTTAGAAGCTGACAGAGGGAGGGAACCTCTATGAAGGTTCTAGAACCTGGATATTGCATAGTAGCAGCTGAATAAGGAGTGTGATTGGAGAGGTGCTACCACCTGACCGGGAGCATAAACCCCTGGGCAGGGAGGGGCACAAGGTCAGTACAGTCAGTCAGTGTTCAGAGGTGGAGTGAAGAGAGAGACAGTGTTAGTACACCTTCAGTACTGACACAGAACCAAATCCCAGGACCAGAGTCAGGAGACTCAAATCCAGAGCTGCAGCTTCCACAGTTTGAAAACAGCTCCATCAAAATGCCTCCAGACCCCAAGAAAAGGCTAGGCCCCTGTGAGGGATGTTGCACATACACTTCTTCACTCACACACACATATACAGGGTATACACATCATATATACTTTCTTACAGTGCCAAATACAGATGCACAGCATACATACACTCACCGGCCACTTTATTAGGTACATTATGCTAGTAACGTGTTGGACCCCCTTTTGCCCTCAGAACTGCCTCAATTCTTCGTGGCATAGATTCAACAAGGTGCTGGATTACAATGTGCTATCAGCACATTGTAATGAAGGGGTTAAAACGAAATAGCCTCGGGTCTTCGGAAGACCCGAGGCTACCATGGAGACAGATCGCCACCCCGATGACGTCACGGGGAGCGGCGATCCCAGGTAAGATGGCGGCGCACATGCGCCGCTATCTTTTTGAGGCTGCCGGCAGCTTTGCCGGCAGCCATCGCTGTGAAAACACCCGCGATCGGTGTTAGCAATATGCAGCAAAGACTTACCGGCTATGGAGAGGGCTCAGCCCGTGAGCCCTCTCCATGCAGCGCGACCCGACCGCCGCCGTGAATACACGGCGGGCGGTCAATTACCGGCGTATAAGACGACCCCAGACCAGACAGAAGATTTTTCAGTCTTCAAAAGTCGTCTTATGCGCCGGAATATACGGTAACTCCTAAAAGGGGGCAGGTTTACAAGTGAAACTGGTGTAGTAAAATAAATGTCCAACATACAGTGCACCACATTTCTGTATACATATGTTTGTATATATAATTTACACAGAAATTGCGGCAGCACTCGCTATAAGAACAAATCGACTCAAAGTCCCTCCACATGTAAAATCAAAGAAAATGGCAGCAGTCCAAGATTTGAATGTGGAAAAGAATGTACTAGTTTATTGACACATGTTGGAATAAACGAGTAAGTTCTTTTTCACGTTCAAACACTTTTTCCAACTTCATTGGCAAGGGTTCATGGGACAAGTGGTGGCCATGAAAAGTTTCCAAGCTTAGGGTTGAACGGAGTGCACAAAAATTTGCAAAAACTTTTGCAAACTCAACTAACAACAATTTAATCTGATTTGTCACAGTGGAGGACGTTGGGGCTTAAATTCTTTGCAATTTAAGACTATCTTGTATAACTTTACACTATCTAACTTTTAGACAGTAAGAGTAAATTTTCCCCATTGTCTTGACAATAAAATAACAACTGAGTGAGTCAAAGAAACAAACATCAGTATATCTCGTGACAAATAAAAAAGCAAGACATACCATAAAGGAATTCATTAAAACAAAGTACTTGTGATTCTAAAACTGTGCATGGATTAGGCACAGCAAGTGTATTGTTTTCTACTACAGCCCACACACACTTCAAAAGCCAATGAAAACAATCTTTGGTCTGTAGCGTTCTGCTAAAAAAAATCCTCTCTATATGAGATCCTTGCATATACAGATATTGAAAACATATTTACATCTTTGAAATGAGCCTCTTTAGCTTCCTAAGGCTTATATAATTTATAGGCATCTATTCATGAACTCACCATATTGGTAGCAGAAAATATAATGTAAGGCACACACATCATGTGAGTGTCTATTGCTCTTTATGTCACAGTCCAGTGAAGAAAGAGACCTCTAGTTAAGGGCCTCATAGCATCCATAATTTATAGTAAGTATCCCCCTCATGATGGGATTAGCTATCACTTAATAGCAGCGGTACTTAACTGCTGGGCCGCTGTCCAAGACTGATCTATGTAACACATGGTCCTGGGCTTCGGCCAAAAAACTAAAACAAAACTCTGATGCTCACCTTTCCCACTCCCCTGAAATCTGCTCTTTGTGGGGTATGTACAGTACCCTGAAGCTGGTAGAAATATTGTCATCACAACATGTCTGATAGCTTCAGAGAAGCACGCAGCCTGCAGAGATCAGAGAAGATGAGACTGCTGTTTAGGGGGAGAGGGGAAAGGGAAGTATATATATGAGAGTGACACTATGAGAGTGTGTGATGGAGAAGGAGAATCTGAAGAAAAAGAGGTATTATAACGCTCATTTTCTATAATTTCCTTCTTAAAAGGCAAACCGCGGAAAAGGGTAGACAGGTAGGATCCAACACTTCAGGAGGGGAGGCTCCATTTCTCCATAGTCCATAGTACAGGACAAACTGAAAGAAGATCTTATCATAGAGGCCAAAAATCACTATTTAAAACCCCAAGCAGACAGACTTTTGGGACAGGTAACTGAGGGAAGTCAAAGTGTCTGTCTAGGAACGTTAACACCTCCGACCAGTAAGCTTTGACCTTTGGACCGGCCCATACGCAATGCAAAAAGGACCCAGTGGCCGCCCAACAGCAGAAGCAGGAATTGTTAAGCAGTACACTCATACGAAATAGTTTAGCAGGAGTGAAATTTTGAAATAGGGTCCCTAACGTTCCACCTCATAATTTTAATCAGAACCATAATGGCAGAAAGGAAATAGGAATGGTAGAATAGACATGGACCAGGCATTCAACCTCTTACCAGGACACCGACCTACACAAACCACCATGAAAAGACATCAGGGGGGGGGGGGTAGAATCAACACTAAACCACCCTGAAAAATTTGAGCCCCTTGTCTAACACCCTAACAATAGTAGTGTAGACCTATCCAACAGATAAACAGGAACAGTGGTCCCTAACTAAGCCTAACTACAGTGCTTGAGCCAGGACCCTAACCTGGCATATTAATTTTCAGTAAATAGTTAGGCAGCCATATAAAGAAATGGAAGGGTGGGGAAGGAGGGGAATAGAGTGAGGGGATGTAGGGGGCAATGGAAAGAGAAGAGAGAAAAGCCTGTGTGCTACTCAGCGATCCAAATTGTACCGTAAGAGGGCAATATATGATTAAGACAAGAATAAGCAGAAATAATATAACCTTCTTCCCGATTAAAGCAGGCAACTGAAAGGCATAGTCCCGCTTCAATCAGGCGGACGTGCCACCGTGGCAGTACCAGCCACCCGAGGGGCAGCATCCGCCCAGTGTAGAGCCTCAGCAGGGGAGGTGAAGAAACTGGTCCTCTGACCATCCACAATACGCAGTCATTCCAAAGAATGGAACAAAGAATCACCTGGGATGGATTCATCATCTAAAGGTGGCGCAGAAGCACTTGACGTCATTTTTTGTTGTTTAGCCATTTGCCTCCAATTGCCCAAAGCAGCAACCAGGGCCGCAAAAACAGACACCAGGGCGAGATTGAAGTGTTAATGCAAAAACGTCATATACTGCAATACAGCATTATTGAAGTAAATGGTAGGATGATCAGATCATCTAGGGTTAAAGTAAGAGGGTCTAAGAAATAGTGAAAAAAAAGTTAATAAAATATAAAAAATTCTAATTACCCCCCTTTCTCTAGAACTTATAGAAAACATAATAAACAGTAAAAATCACAAACACATTAGGTATCGCCACATCCCAAAATGGCCAATCTATCAAAATATAAAAGCGGTTATTGCCAGCGGTGACCTCCATAACGAAAAATGGCACCCAAATGTCCAAAACGTGACTTTGACACCATTTTACGTCACATAATTAATGTAATAAAAAGTGATCAAAATGTTGCACAGTTCTTTAAAATGGTAGCAATGAAACCTTCGGCTCATTTCGCCAAAAATTACACATCACACAGCTTCTTACACCAAAGTATGAAAAAGTTATTAGCGTCAAAAGATAGCAATTTTTTTTTTCCTTTTTCGCACACATTTGTGTAATTTTTGAAAACGCAAAAAAACCTGTACAAATTTGGTATCACTGTGATCGTACCGAATCGGGGAGGTGGTACTAGCCGATACCTGGGACCAGAATCTAAGTGGCACCTGGTCTTCACCAGAGTCAGGCGTGAAGCAGGATGGTCTTGCTGCCGCGTGGTACCACCAGGTCGTTCCACAAGTGCAACTAGCGCGCGGTGGCAGTCGAAGTCGAGGTACCTTAGCAGGACACAGTCTCATGGTCATGTTCAGGCACAGGGTCAGGGCTGGCGCCAGAGATGCAAGGTCAAGTCCAATCTGGGGTCAGCAACGGGAGGTCCAGGCAGATGGAAATGCAGGAACACAGGAACAGAAATGCAGGAACACACAGGAGCAGGGGAACAGGAACACAGGAACAAGGGAAATCAGGAGCAGGAACACACAGGAATGCAGGAACATTTACACTGCAGGTGTGATGGGTCTTTAGTGAAAATGAGGTCCCTGGTGACCACTGCAGGTGTGATGGGTCTTTAGTGAAAATGAGGTCCCTGGTGACAGGTTCCCTTTAACTGTCTGGAAATACATCATGGTTTACATCTTATTTGTGACAGCAATATAGACTGCAGACTGGCCTTCCTTGTCTTTTGAGAGAAGCTGATGCACTATTTGTTATTGCTGAAACAAAATGTTACATAATTACCAAAATTGTGCTTACTGACTAACAAAGTATTTAAATAGTTTGACGTAAGTCATAGTGCTTACTGACTAACAAAGTATTTAAATAGTTTGACGTAAGTCATAGCGGTTTATACACAATTTACACATCTCTGCTAACCGGTTTTTGCATTGATCTATTCAATTAATGACTAAGTCTCTGAGCCATGCATCAAATTCAGATAATAAAGTTTGTTTTTCGGTGGTGAGTACGGCATGTGCTGACATTTTTCATTACCTGTAGCATAGTTTAGTAGTTACTGTTGTTGGTAATACAGCTAATACGGAACACGTTCAGGTTTTCATTATCAGTAAATTTGCATCTTAACAGACCCAGTTTTTTGTGTTGAAATTAGGGGTCTTGGTTTATACTCGGGTCAGCTTATACTTGAGTATACAGTCATGGCCAAAAGTTTTGAGAATGATACAAATGTAAATTTTTACAAAGTCTACTGCATCACGTTTTATAATGGCAATTTGCATGTACAGAATGTTATAAAGAGTGATCAGCTTAAAAGCAATTAATTGCAAAGTCAATGAACTTTTTCCCCCAAAACACATTTCAACTTCATTGCAGGCCTGCCTTAAAAGGAGCAGCTAACATTGTTTCAGTGATTGCTCGAGTAACACAGGTGTGGGTGTTGATGAGGACTGGGCTGGAGATCAATCTGTCATGATTAAGTAAGAATCAAACCACTGGACACTTTAAAAGGAGGCTAGTGCTTGGCATCATTGTTTCTCTTCTGTTAGCCATGGTTATCTCTAAAGAAACACGTGCAGTCATCATTGCACAGCACAAAACGGGGAAGAGTATCGCAGCTAGGAAGATTGCACCTCAGTCAACAATCTATAAAAATAGATTGTTCCTGTGGACTATTCTGTGGCAACAAAACTTTTTGTATAGACATGTTCCTGTGGACTATGCTGTGACAACAAAACTTTTTGGATAGACATGTTCCTGTGGACTATTCTGTGACAACACTACTTTTTGGATAGATGTGTTCCTGTGTACTATTCTGTGAAAACACTAATTTTCGGATAGTTCCTATGCATTATTCTCTGATTTACAATTCATTGCAATCACAGACATGCCTACAGGAGACATGCCTGTGGTTGCTAATGGGCTGGAAGCTGCTGGATTGGATGCTTCAGCAGTCAATTATGCTGCTTCCGCTTTTTCCTGAACATGGATCCTTATTGCGTGTTCGGGCTCCTGGACAGTGGGTGCTGAACCCATGAAATTTGGTATGGACCACAACTTTGCAGTTCGGTTCTGCTCTCACTAGAATGAAGCTTGCCAAACTGAACTTGCCAACCTCTTACTCTCTTGAAATGAACCTCCAGCAAATTAACTTTTAAGTCTATTTGCATTGTTGCAGATTTTCCTCATGTAATTGCAATTCCTGATAATATGTCAAAGTTCCTCCGAACATTTCAATATTATCAATACTTCAGTAGATTCCTGTGCACCCAAATAAATAAAAGATCATCTGCAAATAAAGAGGTTTACTCAGATCTAACAAAACAATTATATCCCACATTCCTGTCTAGTCAAAATCAACTTTTTCGATCATGTCAATTTTAGGATCAATTCCATTTAGAGATTCAAAAAAATGATGTAAATTATACAAAAAGGATCTTCCCATCATAAGACCTTCTTGATCCTTATCACCATTAGCACCAAAACTCTAGCCACCGCATATAGGAATTAACAATTGAAGCATCCATCCATCCTTACTGGATGTTAAATGCTTCTCTCAAGGAAGTAGCAGAGGGAAGACCTGCAGGAAATAGCTGAGGAGAAATTTCCACTTGAAAAAAAAAGACAAATTAATCCCCAAAACAGGTTATGGTTTATTTTCAGTTTAAATCTTTTTGAGCTTTTTGCTCAAATTCGAATCTCTATAGATTGTTGTGCACCCCTCCTTCACACCCCTAATATTTACACTCTGGCTGGTTTAGCACCCCAGATTTGAGGATAAAGACTTTGGCTGCACGCACAGGAATTCAGTTACATGCTTACATTAGAGTTGTGCCTTAAGATGTGCACAACCAGACCAGGTGAGAAGACTATGTATTTTCCTACGGTACTGTTTGACCTAACTATATTACCCTATGAGTGCTTTTTATTCTCCCACTATCCTACTCCTATATTTATTTCAGTATACAGACAATCCTCTACTTAAGAGCACCCGACGCACACACAAATTTAGCCTAAAAATAAACCTATAGAACTTATCTTGTAGGTAACCTGAGGACTTCCCCCTGTACTAATTATATTCACTTATTAGCTAATTTTATTTGAAAACAAATAGAATGAATTTAGAAAGAAAATATTAATGACTATTTCCGTATGTCGTGACTTGGTGTAGTCAAAACAGCTTAGAAGTTATGGTTAACATTCCTGGTCAATTAGTGTGATCATTCACTTGTTACCACCATAATAAAAGTGGTTCCTCCTGATGAACCTGCTCCATGAATGATGCGTCTTTGCTGGATCTGCACAAGCAGACATTCCTAAGAATAGACAGGTATTGTACAGCCACACAGGCACAGGGTGTGTTTTCACCACCATCTAAAATAATATTGTCTGACTACAACATTAACAATACCTACGCCCTTTTGTTTTATTTTGACTTGTGGTTTCTGTCAGTTTTAGGACTATAATCCATATACATATTTATATGTCAGGAAACATTAACAATGTTGCAGGGTCTTTTTCTCTACATAAGCAGCTAAATTAAAGAGAGCTAGACAATAACCACTTTATATTGTAATATAGCATGCACAGAGATGTATGAGGTCAGAATAATATCACAGTGGACATATTGCTCATAGTAGTTCTTAGAAGCCATAACTTGAGGCTTTTGAACCTCAAAACATTCAAAATAGTCTTCTTACATGCAGATGGGTTCCTTTCAGTCATCACAACCCAGATGCAACGGCTTGTTAGCTTTTTCCTAGTGTCTTATTTCATACCATTTACATTAGTAGTGTTCCCCAACCAGTAGTTAGGAAGGTACATTTGGCTCCAATCTGAGGTACCATGTATAGCCAAGTATTGTGCGTGTATAAAAAGAAGTATAAAAAACAGATACGCTTCATGTTAATGTGCTTTCAAGGTGAAATACTGTGAAAAAATGAAGGGAAGAGAAGGGACACCTTGTGGTACACTTGTTGGTAGGATTGGTAAAATACAGCTGCATATATCAGAGCACTTCCAGACAAAAGAAAAAGTTTGTTGTCCAGAGTTCATAATAGGTTGGAGCTTTTTATTGATCAATAGGGCTACGCATTTCAACGTGGGCAGGGAGTGTTCATCAGACCAAAAATACAGCAGCAGTGCATGAACTATGGCTCACAGTCTTAGCGCGCGGTTGTTTGCATGCGGCCGAATTCTGTATCTTGTTGAATTCTGAAGTCTTAACAGCGTAAAAACAAGTGAAAATATTGATATATTATTTCATTTTTAAACTGCATATTTATACTTTGCCAAAATAGTATCACCCCCAACAATGTATGCAGCTCCATACATGGAAATACAAAAATGTATCAGAATAGAGATTGAAAAAAAAGTTTTCCCAGCAATATTAAAAAAAAAATATATAAAAAATTTGTATCTCACCTAAAGTGAATGTATCATTTGGACCACAGAAAAAAAAACCAAGAAAAACAAAGTATTCCAATTGCATCTTTTTTTCAATTCCACCTAATCGATTGATAGATACGATATAATACAACTTTGATTCCCCAGGGTGGGGACTCTTTTCCACATGGTGCCAGTGACATTGTTACATATAGTTAAAGATAGGCTTATGCATTAATGGTACAGTTATATACTTTACAAGAGACAGATGGAAATGTAATAGGAGATAGATAGGTAAATAGAAGATATATAGTTAAATAGACATAAAGCATGATAGATAAATGGTTAGATATATAGATAGGAAATATACAATCTATAGGAGATAGATAATTAGACAGATCGATGATATATAGACAGAAGATAGATGATAAGCATCTTCACCCAGGCATACATCCTCTGCCCACAAAAGGCCACCCCTTAATGCTGGCACTGGCTAACATGTGGTTGTGTACGAGGGCGGTTCAATAAGTACTGATGTTAGAAATGAAGTATTTTTTTATTTTTTTTTTAATTTTCAACCTAGTCCCCTTTAAAAAAAATACATTTCTCTGAACGTTCCTGCCATTTTTTTAACCCCTCCAAAAAATAGGATTGCTCGAACTCTCCAAAATACGCCTCGGTCTCGGCGATGACTTCCTCGTTTGAGGAATTTTTTTTCCTGCGTGCCATTTCTTCTTGTTAGGGAACAAGAAAAAGTTGCAGGGAGCCAGATCGGGTGAATATGGGGGGTGCGGCAGCAATTCATGCAGTTTGGCGGTGACAACTCCAGATGAATGTGCTGGTGCGTTATCGTGGTGAAACAGCACTTTATTTTTGCCAAATGCGGCCGTATCTCCTTCAATTTTTTGTCGAAGCGGTCCAATAACTCACTGTAGTATTGTGCAGTGATCATTCTTCCTTTTTCTAAAAAAAATCCATGAGGATGACGCCGTTTGAATCCCAAAAAATAATTGCCATGACCTTTCCGGCCAATGGGACCGTCTTCGCCTTCTTTGGAGCAGATTCACCGGGAGAAATCCATTGTTTTGATTAGTTTCTGGTGTGTAATGATGAATTCTGGTTTCATCAACGGTGCCAACTTGACGCAAAATACTCGGGTCAGCTTATATTCGAGTCTATACAGTACTGGTCTTAGAATAAGTAGTATGGTCATATTTACTTACTGATTTGTGTAATGTTTTTTTTAAACCCAGGCTTTGTCTAAATATAAACTTGTCATTTTTACAATATAGTGCAACTTAAATAAAATAAAAAAACAAAACATGGAATATAACAATGATTACATTACAGTACCTCTTATTGGTTAATAGTATTACGCTTTTGTATGTTTAGTATTTCTGCTTAAATGGAGTGTTGGGTTTCAAACAAAAAATGGATTAAGCTATGCAACTAAATGCAAGGCCTTTAATATTTTATACCCTTTGCTCTTGATTAGGATTTTATATTTGATTATTCATAATAAGCTTTATATTCTGTTTACATTATAGGCTTCATTTCCCTAAGAGGAGAATTTGCCTTTTGTCTCGCGCTGTCTGGTGCACTTCGGGTTGGATACCAACTCCCCAATACTTACCTTTAGGTTTTACTCAATTTTTTACAACCTCGGAATAACTTTGTTCATTATTATTAAGCTTCTCAAATCATTTGTCAACCATATTGTTTGGGATCATACACAGCTTTAATACAAGGGACTGTATCTCCAACCTCTGCCCCTTGGCACTTATCCGTGCACGTTTTGCACCATGTATATTTTTATATATTTATTAACTGTTTATGGGCACAGAGTTCACTTGAGACGTTGACACCCATTTTGCGTTCCATGCAGTTCGCTCCTCCTACACTATGACGCACTTCCGGCCTCCGCTTGGCGGAACTATGCATGATTTCACAGCCGACTGGAGGTGCACGCGGTACAAAAGGCAGTTCTCCTTCATTCTCTCTTTACCCCTGATGAAGCCTACTCGATAAGCGACACGTGTCAGGTGTCTACTTACAGACATGAACGAGGACTGGTACTATGTGATCTTTGCTAAGTATGCATTTGTGCAATTTTTTTTCTGTTTACAGCATTGACTTTAGCACTGAAGCACTTTATTAAGCATTCTTTGTTAATATCACTGGTATTTATATGAAATTGCACATTATTTTCACCGGATCCTACAGGAGGAAATTCACTATTTGTCTATAGACGTTATAATTATCTATGCATACTTTACAATACTTTTTCCCAGTCCGTTGTGTAGACATGTCTGTATAGTCTTTGAAGTCCCAAGGCGGACTTTTTAAATGGATTTTAACTATTGTTTGTGACACTTTAATAAAATATTTTCTATGTTTGATACATATGCATCCCCCTTTTCTCTTTTCTTTGTTTGTTATGAATTCATTGGATGCATCTTTTTTTGTTACAAAAAAGGCCTGCTGTATGAAAATATCCAAATACATATTTGGACACAAAATAAGGCAGTATTTGCTCATGGTTCTGGTCACAAATATGTCAAATATTATGATTCTCTATTTTTTTATGTAACTCCGTTTTATATCTGTAATAAAAGGGAAAGATGATAATGACGGATTGTGTAAATCCAGAAGTGGTACTAAAACGGCCAATGAAGGGGGGTTTGGGGGAAAAAGCTTTTACTAACCAAACAGTAGGAACAAGGCCGTTCAGTGCTGGAGGGAGTACTTGTATTTACAATACAACTTCTAGGTTAATAGAGCATGAGCCAGATTCTACCTGAGAAGCTAATGTTCTCATTAACACTGAATTATCAGATGCCAGCAGCAGTAATATACCTGCTCTTGGACAACTATTTAAAGCCATTTATATTTTAACATCTGTACCCGTAAGTGAAATATGTAAAAAACATAAAATTTATTATATGCTATAGTTTCTTTCTTTACAAATCTGTACTTATTGTATACTGCAATAGTTGTGAAAACATTTTTTGAAGTGAAAAAAGGGTTGCTCATTAAAGCAACCAACATTTTTAAAGTCACTATTACTCTAAAGATGGGGAAACCGTCGGTCCTTCACAGTGGTCTGGCCGTATCTCTTTACACGGTGAGTACTGTAAAAAAACGACTTGTAAAAAATATGCCTAAGTATCGTGGGTTCCCTCTGGCTTGTCAAACTGGTACTTTTGGCTATAATTCTGCATGCCTTCTGGCAACCATACTGCCTCCTCTCCTGCTCGATCCCGATGACGTCAAACAGGACGCGTGGATTATTATTAAGCCAAGAGGGCTCTGATTAGCTCCTTGACGCGACTCCCGGGATCTAGTAAGGGAGAAGAGGTGAGTATTGTGACATAGACGTGCATTAATTATTTAGACTGGAGCAACTGTGTAATATCACAGAGCGTCCCAGCTATTAGCATATTTTCAGATTTTTCTTGTTACAGATTACCCAGCTATTGAATCTTATGACGAAACAGGGGGAGGGATCACTGAGAAGACGCTGAACAGGTAGGTATTTTTAGTGTTAAAAAGGATTTGAAATGGTTGATTCCTTTAGGTCTCCAATTTCAGGTTAGTCTGCAGAGATTTTGGTTCGTAATCTTTAATGCACTTTTATTAGGTTTCTTAGAGCTTGAATTGGAAACTTTAGGTTAGAGTAGATCATCTATATAAGATTAATGAAGGCTGTCTCCGAACATTATCGTCAACCATTGAAAGATGTGCCTGATTTGAGTTGAGTGTTGCAGATTTCAAAGCATATCAAACACTTGCAAACACACATTGTTAAGTGGCCGTGCTTGGTAATGCAGCTCAATCCATTAAATGAATGAGAATAAGCAACAGCAGGGTCACGGGATGAGCCTGTCATTTTCTGGGACAACAGATTCCTCTTACAAACATCTTATGTGCAGGGGTCATTGGTGTGGCCACCCACATAATTACATTGATGGCCCGGTTATAAAAAATAAATTTTTAAAAACACAAATAATATTTATAGTTATTGTCATTTATCAAAACTCCATTGTGTGCAATATGCTGTTTTTTATGCTACAATTTTATAATTGGGAACTAAAATGTAGAAAAACTAAAGATAGTCAGTAGTTGTACAGAGTTACAAGGAACTACCTGTATAAAGGACGTGTCATATTACAGATCAACCTCTTTCACTTTAATGGGAGGGAGCAGCTGTATTAGAAGACCCACCCTATGATAGGATTTTTGTTAAATAAAATCAGACATTTATTCAATTATAGGCAATCGCTGTAAATGTATAAACCCCTTCAGTACCATCCGTTATTAAAGTAAAAAATTTAAAATTTTCAAAGTTTTGATATTTCAAGGTTTGTTGACCAAGATTAACAATGAACTGCCTTTATTTGCATTTTTTTGCGGTAGTCCCTTAAACTTTGTACATATTTTTTTTGATGTCTTGGTTTACACGTTTCTGTTTGTTTTATTTGCCCACTACAGGGTGGGTGGACCCGATGGTCAGGTTCGACCTCCTCAATTGCCAGATTGCGGGTTCGGTCAGGCTGCCGAACCCAACCATTGGGTCCACTCTTCCTATTCACCACAAGATAACATAAATCGGACTTCTCTGGAATACGATGATGTAAACCGTCTTATATCTCATACACTGTTATTATAATGCTTTACAAAGGATTGTCATGATTCTGTTTGTCTGTATTACATTATGATTATACTTCATCCATATGCAAAATATAGAACCAGAGTATGAACTGGTTAAGCAATAAAAATAAAGGTGAAGACATGCATCAGATTTATAGTTCAATTTCTAACATTTGTTTTTAGCGTCTAAACTATACATTTTTATGTTTTACTTTCCATCAGTATATAAAAATCTTGACATGGCCTCTCTTGTCCATCATATCACATGGGTATTTTTTTAGTGTCCAATCACAATAGACTTCTGGGTCGATGGGGTTGTCCAGTGACATTGCCACCTGCTCTTGCAACCTAAAATTTTATGAAAACTACAAGTCCCTTTTGTTATTAAACAGATACAGGCTACTTCTATTATAGCTCAAAGCTAAAAGGATCAGGTGCGGTGTGGCCAGCTCATGTGCTCAGCCAAAGTCCTGATCCATATTATCTGATGTCACAATACAGTTTTTTTGAATGCGCTAACTTCGCGATTTGAACACTATCAAACCAGTTGAAAAGGAAGAATGCAAGAGACCCGTTCACACTGGAAGAAGAAATTATGCTTCTCAATAAATTAGAAAATTGGCAAAAAGTTATTTTTTTACCAGTTCAATTTAAAAGTGAAACGCGTATATATATGGCATTACAGCCATTACAAACATAGTGGATGTTGATGATTATGATGATTATATTAGAGAAAACAGAAAGCCTTTCTCGAAAATGGGAAATAATTAACCCAAACACATGCAAAGGCTTCCTTAGCATTTTGAAAGATGAAGACTGCTCATTGACAGATGTCCAGAAGGCAGTCCATTGACAACATCCACAAGGAGTATAAGCCACAAAAGGTCATTAATATAGAAGCTGGCTGTTCCAGAGTGCTGTATCAAAGCATTTTCATTGGAAGTGAGTGGAAGGACAAAGTGCACAAGGAATTGGGATAACTGCATCATCCTGGATTAGAAAAGATCAATTAAAAGTGCATTCCATGACAATGCCAGAGCTTCTAACATTAAAGGGGTCTCGGAGGGAAAAACATGGCTGCAGTCTTCCAAAAACAGCGCCCCACTACCATGGTGTAGTGTGGTTGCAACTAAGCTCCTTCATTTCTTACAGCTGAGCTTGCAGTACTAGCAGTAACCATGGTCGGTGTGTGGTGCTGTTATGGAGAAGCGAAGCCATGTTTTTTCCACTCCTGAGAACCCCTTTAGCTTGATTAAAGTAAATTTTGCATTTCATTTTGAAATCAAGTCCCAGAGTCTGGAGAAGGGGAGAGGCACAATCCAAGCTGCTTGTGGTCTAGTGTAAAGTTCCACAATCTGTGATGGTTTGGGGATTGTGTCATCGCTAGTGTAAGTCTACAGTGTTTCATCAGCAGCACAGCCGTCTACTAGGAAATTTTAGAGTACTTTTATGCTTCCTCTGCGGACAAGTTTTTTGAGATGGAATTTTCATTTTCCAGCAGGAATGGCACCTGTCCATCTGCCAAGTTGTACTAATACAGGGCACAGCATCACTGTGCTATTGGCCAGCAAAATGCCTGAACCTAACCCCATTGATTTTGAGAAGTGAAAAAAACACAGGATGGAACCGCGCTGCTCACATTTCATTTTTATTCAAGATCAAAGTGGCAACGCGTTTCGGAAGCGGATGCCTCCTTCATCGGTCCGTAACAACAATTTCTTAACAAAATAAATACACACCAGTCGCACTATCAGATTTTTCCATTCACCTCATATTATTACATCTTACAGATCTCATCCATTTGATTCTGGTCGACCCCAGCCCTGTCAAGGTACCTAACATTTTACTCATCACGCTCTCCCCCTGTATAAGACATGATTACCTTCTCCCCTATTTTACACATTTAACTGTAGGAAATATTGGGACCCTCTCCTCCACATCTGGGACCAATCATTAAGGGAAAAATAGGGTAGGGATCCATTTTATGGAATATTCACCTATTTATTTGAATGATTGAATTCTACATGTATATCTCTCACTATTTAGAAATATTACTTCCAATTCTTTTACATTTGGTTGTGTGTATTCACTTTATCTATATGTCTGACTTACACATATGCTTTTATTTATAAACATTTTTTATATACTAAACATTTTATGCATTTTTTATACATTGTAACCTAATACATATGTCATATATGCTCACAGTTATTAGTTAACTGAAGTGTAATCCCTCGACGCTCTTCTATTTTTCTAGTCTCTATTTATATAATCTTTATATATGCTTTTATATAGCATTACTTTTTTATATATGGTTACTATACATTTGTATTTATTTTGTTATTGAAATTGTGTGTACGGACCTGATGAAGGAGCATTCCGCTTCCGAAACGCGTTGTTCCACTGATCTTGAATTAAAATATGAACATTGAGCAGCGCGGTTCCATCTGTGTTTTTTTCCCTTCTCAAAATCCCCGACAGCATCCGCTACAACTAGCAGAGTACTGGATGTCAGGTTACTGCCAGCAGCTCTACACCCAGATACGAGTTACCATCACGGTTGTGACTTTTAACTAGGCATATACTGCCAATTCCTGTTTTACTATGTGTTAGATAGTGCTACATATCTTGCGCCTGTGTTTCTTCCTTTTTCACTCATATATATTATAACCCCATTGAGAAATAAGGAAGATGAAACACAAGACCCAACAATGCAGACGAAGCTGAAGGTGCTATCAAAGTTACCTGAGCTTCCATAACACCTCTGCAGTGCAATTAGCTGATCGCCTGCCGCCATGCAAAAGGAGCGCAAACCAAGTATTGAGTGTATTTACTGCACATACTTTTAATGTGGCCAACATTTTTTGTTCAAAACTTTTTTTCACTTTTGTCTGATATGATGTAATTTTTTTAATAATGGCCAGATTTATCAAAAATAGTGCAAACACACTATGTACAGTTTGCCTGTAGAGGGTGCAATTTGCCTGTGCAGGGTCAAATTCTTGAAATGTGTTGCATGTTCTTCATGCATCTGGCACACTCTGCACTGTTCGACAGAGTGCACCAACGTTTTTTTTTTTTGTTTCTTTTATTATAGGGCAGGTAAAACATTTTGTTTAATCTACATGATAAATGGGCGACGGTCCAAACTGTGTACAGAAGCCCCTTTCAGTGCAGAATTTGTCACATTGGTATAGTGCAGCCACGACACAACTGTGTGTCTTGAAACGTTATAAATCCATGTGCGCTTTTCACATTCTATGTAGCCGCAAAGTTGGACAGAAAACTAGTGCGGCCAGAATAATAGACCTGGCCCAAATGACTTTTTTTTTTTTTTTAATTGGCTTAAGCCATTTATTGACATAACATAAACAATTTGAAGAGTTCACTCTATTTGTAATGCTCTATTAGGAGATTCACGTTTTTTTAATTTGTTTAAATATGGGATAAAGGAAATCTGACATCAAAAGCATGATAAACAAGTGGCACTGGCTTGTAGATCCAGGCACCATAACTGCAGTGATCTTTTTATATTTATATCCGTTGCATCCTTCCTTCTTAAATGAACTTTAAAAATAATGCTAATGAGGGAGGCGTGTGAGGACTGAGAGACAGAGGGACGCTGAGTGTGCTCCTGCACAGTGTAACAGCACAGAAAGGCTCTGGTAACTCACTACAGAGACCTTCTGGCTCATTGATATCATTTTAAAAGTTTATTTGAAAAGGAAGGAGGCCATGTATTACAATAAAACAAAAAATACTGCAGTCATGGTGCTGGATCTATGAGAAAGTGTCCCTGGTTTTATTCTTGATTATGATGGTAGATTTCCTTTAACATTCAGCAATTTGTATTATAATAGATGTCCTATCCTCTAAAGCTAGCAGAATCCTTTCATGTATTAAAAGTTTTTCCCAGGAAGGGTTGTAAATTGGTACTCTAAGTATTATTTTACAAGTATTTGGCCAAATCTGAAATATTTGTTTAGCTCATGGCCGCAGTTCCTAAAAAGGACTTTCTTTGCAATAACCTGGAAAAAAGGAGGAGGGGAATCCCAAATGCGGGATTGTGGCTATCAGGCCTCAAACCAAATGACACATACCCTATTCTTTGGGTCAGTATAATCATATGGGTACCACATTTTAATAGTTGTGTTTAAACAAAACAATAAACATTTTATTAAAACACAACCCACAATACACAACACGCAATAAAACAACTGCCAAAATTTGCTGCTGTTAAAGGGAATCTACCAACGGTTTAGAAAATAAAAAGCTGCACATGTTAAGTTGTAGTCCTGGAGATCCATGAAATCATGCCTTTGTATACATTGTTGGAGGCAACAGGACTGTGATATCAAGTATTCATATTCCAGTATTGTAGCTGGACTTAGAGTACTGGGGGAGTCCCCTGAAACTGTTGTGTTCTCAGATCTACATTCAATCTACTCCACAGCCCTTACCTCTGCAGTGATACCGACCTCTTGCTAAGAAGGGAGGGGCTGTGATGTGAGAATATAGCTAGCACAGACAGTTGTGATCCCAGATAATGATCCCCCTCCATGCACCCTTAATGACAATGAGACCTCTATAATAGACAACTTTGTAGCAAGTAACATAAGAAAGTTATTTAGTTCACCATAAGTTATGAAAAATATCTGAACTAGATGTTTGATGAAATACTGCAACAAACTAATAAACTGGGTACTTATTTGGGTGGTCTACAAATCCTACAAACTTAAGTAGTCAGATCTTGTTTGGGTAGGCTGCAATGTATACAGTCTCCCTCCAGCCAGAGACTCTCAGGCCTAGAGAAACCAGATGCTCTAGTGCAAAATTGACTAAAGGACACAGTGACCTTGGTGGTGAGGGGCGTAGCTAAGAAGCAGTGAGGAAGTAGAAGGAAATTGACTGCATGGTTGTGCTCTCCGCCTCCTGACTTTATTTTGGGGAAGCAATTGGTTGAATAAAAGTGATTTTTAGAAGATGGGAGCAATGTATAATAATTTGAAAAACTTTTGGAAGGTATATTTTGAGGTTGTGAGCAAGGGGACAGGTTATGTTTAAAGTTCACTCTTTTCTGGCATCTTCTGGGAACTTATTTGATTAACTTGATGTATTTGTTACTTAATAGATATGGGTAACATAGGACAACCTTTTATTCATAATTTTATTCAGTTACCATTTGTTACCACAACTGTGGCTTACAAAGTAGTGTACTTTTTACATATCTAGTTGGAGCAATAATATTTTAGGTACATAACTTGCAGCGCAGATTTGTTAATGCAGGATATATATTTTAATTAAAATCATTGTCTTTTGGCTCTACATAGTATTGGTCTCCCACTTCGAAGGAAATTCCCACATTGCAGTAAAAAAAAAAAGCTTGAAACTTTAGAGCGGTTTATTTAATGTACTGCCAAAGCATCTGAAAATAATTACTAATTAAAAGGAAACTTTGACATGTAGCTTCCCACGCCTGGGACAAATGTGTTAGTGAAAGCTCAGCATCTGCTTTAGGATCACTTTGACATCATTTGAACATTAAACAAAAAACGGTTCAAAAGTCTGGGTTCAATGTTAAACCACATTAGGGCGATATCTTATCATTGCTCTTTATTATCACTGGAAGTAATAGAGAAAGGGGGGTACGTAGCCACACAGTGGATTCATGAGCGATTACTCTCCAAACAGTGCATGTCATTTCAGTTTAAAACAATTTCAAAGAGTCCTTCAAAGTTACTTGCGTGACTAGGGAACAGTAGGGACAAGGGACTCTGCTATTAGAAGAGACGATCAAAACTCAACTCCATGAAGCAACATAGAAAGTAAACATGTCGTTTTATTTATCAGACCACTGGTTGAAGGACTTTGCCAACATTTTTTTTTAACCTTTTAGAGGCTTTTTTTTTTTTCCAATAAAGTGTTTATTTTAGAATATGCCACCACTATTTCCTACAATGTTTCTATAGGCAAACCACTAATAATTTTTTTCTCCCTTTATGCCACCTCTAAAAGGACACAACCTATGCCAGCCTCTTCATGTAGGAACGGGGTCAGACAGGTGGGGAATTTATCAATCAATGAGCCCTCCATTAATTCCCGTCTCTTACAGAAAGCAGTATTCATTTGGAAGCATTTAAGAAATCTTAAAGAGGGACATATCCTAATGGTGCACATTAGGCAGCATGTGAAAACGAAAAAAAAATAGATTTATTTGGAGCTAACTTTTGTATCAGGATTGTAGTAGATTCTTGATCCATTACCTGTTTTTGACCATCTGTGTTGCCAATCAATTCTATACAGCATGTACTCTTGGTTCTGACTGTTGTGGCTATCTTCTATGATGTATTGCCTAGTCTTTGTGTTTACACTTTAGTGCAGGAAAGGATTGTCATCTACAGTTTAGGGTTAGCTGGGTAATTAGGTAGGGAAACCTGGGAAAGGGATTTAGCCTAGGGTAACTGTCTTTGGTGTCCTCTAGTCCATCCAAGCCATTTCCGTATTGCATAACAAGAAGACTCCAATCTTTGATGTTCACATTTCTTATAGGACAAATGGAATTTGGTTGTCTTCATTTAACTTCATGTGGTACAAATTTTGTAATCAGTTTATCATAGATTTTAACGTAAGTAATTAAACTGTGGTTACGAATAAGTTGTCTATGTTGCTCACTTGTTCCACTGATTTATTTATAGTATTACCAGAAATCAGAATGCTTAGTTCAATCTAGTGTCAAGTCTTTCCAGATATCAGACAAGTTTGGAATTACAAAACTAAGATTACATAATATTCCTTACACGCGGCAAACATAGAGTAACATGACAAATGTTTGTGATATCGGGTGTCTCATCACAGACATTGCATGATCTGTGTTCTTGCAATCATAACATAAGTTAAGCTGTTGGGGCAATAAGAAAACAAGCATAAGCGGAAGCCACATAGACGTGGGGGTGTGTAGGTGTGATGCCAGGAATGAGACATTTCATAACACAAAAAGCTGATATGTTTTGAAAAAACATAAATAAAAGCATGTACATTTATGTAAAATGCATCAGTTTCAGTACTTGCTCATATAAGAAGATATGGGTAATTTATGGTGTAACTTATCGAAGTCCAACATACAGAAGCTCTACACTTCTGAAAGGAAATGTATTTGCCTTAGTCTCAGCAATATACAGTTTGTATAAGTATGAAAAGTTTCAAATTTTTTTTGCTTTTGATTGAAAAACAGTGTGCTTCTTAACCCCTGAAGGACGCAGCTATTTTGTAGCTTAAGGCTCAGCCCCATTTTTTGGATTCTGACTTGCGTCGCTTTATAAGGTTATAACCTTTGGACACTGTCACTTATGTAAATGATTCTGAAATTGTTTTTCCCCACATGTTGTTACTTAATTTAGTGGTAAATGTTGGCTGAATAGTTTTGGTTTATTTCCAAAAAAGAAAAAATGCTGAATTTAGAAATGGAGGTGAAATTTAGAATGGTCAAATTGTGCCGGTTATACATTCATTTAGCCCTAAAATTTACACATTTCCAAAAGATAAAAATAGAAAACCCACCATACAATTTGTTTTGCAATTTCTCCCAAAGTACAGAGAGCCCCACATGTGGACGTTACTTGTTTTGTGGGAGAACAGCGAGGTGCAGGGGGAGGAGCGCCCTGCAGCTGCCAGGATTTTAGTTTCCTCATTGGCCCCTTTTGTAGGCTATAAAAATTTCGTTTTTTTTTTTTTATTGGGGCCATGTGACAGCATTTTTTTGCGGGATGAGATGCTTTTTCCAGTGTTGCCATTTGGGGTTGGTATCACCTATTGTTGAAAATTTAGGAACTCGTTTTTGAGTGCAGGAGTAGAAAAGCATCAATTCTGTACTGGATTTTTGCCTTTTTTTTTTTTCGTGTCACCATTTAGCCTAATAATCATGTTATCCTTATCAATGGGTCGATACGATTACGGGGATACCAGACTTGAATATATTTTCTTACGTTTACTAAATTTGTCCAATAAAACCGTAATGTGGGGGAAAATCTATCATTTTTGCATTGCGTCTCCAAGTGGCATAACGTTACTTTTTGGCTACGGAGCTGGTTGATGGCTTGCTTTTTGCAGGAAATGTTGTACTTTGCACCAGTATCATATCAGAGTACATATGTTTTTTTGATCAATTTTAATTGGATTTTTTTATTTTTGGTCGGTTTTCAACAGTTTTTTTTTTAACGGCGTTTATCATATGGGTTCCATAGTGATTACTTTATTCTACGGGTTGTTACGGTGGGGTTTTGTTATGATTTAGACTTTTTTTGGGTCATATGTCTCTTTATATGTTATTGGGTTATGGGCCTTTTTATTGATTTATTACTTTATTTTTCATTGAATAACATTTTTTTTATTTTTACTTTTTCACTTTTTCCACCATGGACATGAAAAGCAATCATCTGATTTGTTCATGATAATACTTGCACATACTTATGTATTGCAGGGTATTATCAGTGTCAGCCTATTCCCTTGCATGGGCTGGCACTGTGCCAGTAAAGAAGACGTCATCGACCAAACGGACCCAGCACTTCCATAGCAACAATCGGCGCCCCCCGAAACGGTTCATGGGGGATCGTGGGGAAAGACCCCCCAGAGGCACTTTAGATGCCGCAGTCATGCTGACGCAGCGTTTTAACGGGTTACACACCCACGATCGGAGCCCACGATCTGGACCACGGGTGTACACTGGGGTGCGGCTATTAGTTACAGCTGGCACCCTGTTTCCTGATGCTGGTTCGGCTCCGATCCAGAGCCGAGCCGGCATCAACTCCGTGGCAGGTATATCCGCCACTGAGCGCAAAGTCACTGCAGGTGATCATATTGAAATGGGAGGATCAGACCATTGCAAAACTACCAAGACCGGTCGTCCCTCTAAACCTTCATCTCAAACAAGGCAGATCAGAGATGCAGCCAAGAGTCCCATGATACACTCGGATGCACGCAGAGATCTACAGCTGAGGTGGGAGAGTCTGTTCATCTAGGCAAAAATCAGTCGTACACTGCACAAATCTGATTTTTATGGAAGGTGACAAGAAGAAAGCCATTTCTCAAAAGTCTGTGTGCCCAAGCCACCTAGGAGACACCAAACATGTGGATGAAGGTGCTCTGGTAAGATGAAACTAAAATCAAAATATTCTTTAGCAGGGACAGGAAAGACGGACATTTCTCTTCCAACAAGACAATGATTCCAAACATAAAAGGAAATGGTTCACAAATAAACGTATCCAGGTGTTAGAAGTCCAAGTCACAGTCCAGACCTGAATCCAATCGAGAATTTGTGGAAAGAACTGAAAACTGATGTTCAAAACATTCCCATCCAACCTCACTGAGCTTGAGCTTTTACCAAGGAAGAATGGGCAAGAATTTCAGTCTTAGATGTGCAAAACTGTTAGAGACATACCCCAAGCGACTAACTGCAGCAAAGGGGTGCTACAAAGAATTAACTTAAGGGGGTAATAATATTGCACGCCCCTTTCAGTTTATTTTTTACATAAGTTTAAAATATCCAAACATT
The DNA here is from genome assembly GCA_019512145.1 of Engystomops pustulosus. Classification (NCBI taxonomy): domain Eukaryota; kingdom Metazoa; phylum Chordata; class Amphibia; order Anura; family Leptodactylidae; genus Engystomops; species Engystomops pustulosus. The sequence continues at coordinate 116,935,842 of CM033643.1, read as the reverse complement.
TTGTTCCGCTTCACAATTGTGTCCCACTTGTTGATTCTTCACCAAAAAAATTACAATTTTATTTCTTCATGTCTAAAGCCTAAAATGTGGCAAGAGGTAGAAAAGGGGGCCGAAAACTTTCATAAGGCACTGTAGGTTTCCAGAAAAAGTATCTGATTAAGATTTTGCCCACGAGCATGGTTGATGCATTCATCACATAGGGGCTTATTTACGAAGGGTACTTTCGTCGGTTTGTTCACTGTTTTGGGATTTGCACAGCTTTGATAGGTATTTAACAGGGGTTTGCGCTGGGATTGTGTCGCACACGACCGTATTTTGGCACGCTGCGCTGGCTTTTTAATGCGAAAGAAGCGTGCCGTCGGATGATCCGACTGATTCGGACTGAGCGCAGGATTTAAGTTTCAAATTGTGTCACAGATCAAGCACTACATACACCACGAAGAAGAAGGTGAACTCTGGCGACCTGAGAGCGGAAGCAACACATGCAGGATATCGGGTGCACGATCTTAGTGAATAGCGGCACAGTGCATTATCATCAGACAATGCACTTTCTGTGAACTCCTCGGACTGGGTAAATAAATGTGCTCCATTGGTGAAGCCACTCCTAAACTGTAACTAAACTCGACCATTTCGGCTGGATGTTCGAGCAAGCACACGATGCAAGTTGCACACATCAGTCTCTTGCTTGTAGACAATAGGCCTTATACTGTCATCCTTGCTACAAATGTGCTGCAGCAGGTATTTGATAATTTCAGATGCTATGAAAAGTTATGAAAAGTGTCTATTTGTAAAAAAAAAAAAAAAAAAATAGATTTTCTCCCATATTATTTTTAGGTTACAGTATGTGGGGGGAAAAAAGGATAAAATTCCAAAATAAAAATTGATGTTTGTGTCCCCCTTGAAATAGTTAATAAAATCTCTTGAATAGGCTATAGACGCCCAAAATGAATTATCTATACGTATATATATGTATAGATATATACTATCTATATGTATCTCATCACGCAAAAAATAAGCCCTCATATGTTCGCATTTCCAAAAAAATAAAAATTTTATAGCCTGTACAATGTGACATTCAAATCTACTGGGATAAAGCTGCTTTCATTTTATGCCCGGTCGTGCGTCCATTCAGCAGTTTACTACCACGTATGGGTGGTCAGTATTTTGTCTTTTGGCAGATGGAGTTCAGGTCCTTATAGGTGGAATATTTTTGGCATCGCTGTAGTAGAGTGAGCAGAGCATTAGTGAGCATTACTGTTTTAACAGCTCTGTTATAAAGCGCTGTCCTGGCTGTTAATGCATTAATAACTACAGTGTGCAGTAGTAAATTTGCATTCCAAATTTTTTATATGTTCCCCATAATGTGAAATTTGCTGCAGAACATGATGGTGTTATATAAATAAATATTTATGTTTATTAAATGCATATAGCAAATTACTATTACTCTTCTGTATGTATGGCCAATACACAGTACTATTTCTCTTACTACAACTATTAATATACAGGCAGTCCCCAGGTTACGTACAAGATAGGGTCTGGAGGTTTGTTCTTAAGTTGAATTGTTATGTAAGTCGAAACTGTATATTTTATAATTGTAGATCCAGACAAAAATATTTTTGCTCCAGTGACAAGTGAGTTTAAACATTTTTTGCTGTAATGGGACCAAGGATTATCAATAAAGCTTCATTACAGACACTTTACAGCTGCTGATTCAGCTGGGACTATAGTAAGCATCAGAGAGCTTCACTAGAGGTCAGAGGGGTCTGTCTGTAACTATGGGTTGTCTGTAAGTCGGGTGTCCTTAAGTAGAGGACCGCCTGTAAATTATGACATAGTATAATACTAAACTTTGCGCTTGCTCTCATTAATATATATTATTTATATTATTCCCTATTGTATTAGAAGTGGACAGTTCTATTCTACTTAATCCTGCATATATAGGGAATACGCAAAAACTACTATGCTTTGTAAATTGCTTATGTTACAAAGCTTAGAAAAGATTACACTTGATCAGAAACCTACCAGCTTTGACGGAGGTAGAGATACAACACGGGCACCAGCGTAGGGTAGCTGGTGCCGGTATTTAGTCTCGTTAGTGTTAAAAAACCGCGGTATCGCGGTTTTAACACTTTTGAACTTTCTAGCAGAAACGCTTCGGCGCTTCGGCACACGATCGTCGCGCCCTACATTGGAAACGCCGCAGGCGTGAGCGCGCCGCACGATCGCGCGCACGCCCGAAGCATTTTCTGCTAGAAAGTTTCAAAAGTGTTTAAAACGCGATACCGCGGTTTTAACCTAACGAGACTAGCACCGCCCAGCTCACCCTGAGCTGGTGCCCGGTGTGTTTGATCTCATACCTACCGTCAGAAGTGGTAGTTTCCTTAAGCTACAAATAGCTGCGTCCTTCAGGGTTTAAGAAGCACATGTTTTCAATCAAAGCAAAAAAAAATTTGAAACTTTTCATTACTTATACAAACTGTATATTGCTGAAGACAAGGCAAATACATTCCTTTCAGAAGTGAGAGCTTCTTATGTTGGACTTCGGATAAGTTACACCATATTACCCATATCTTCTAATATGAGCAACACTGGAAACTGATGCATTTTACATAAATGTACATGCTTTTATTTATTGTTTTTCAAAACATATCAGCTTTTTTGTGTTATGAAATGTCTTCATTCCTGGCATCACACCTACACTACCCCCCATCTATGGGCTTCCGCTTATCTGTTTCTTAGTCCCAAACAGCTTAACTTATGTTATGATGGCAAGAACACAGATCATCAATGGTCTGTGATAGACACCGATATCACAAAGCATTTGTCATGTACTCTATGTTTGCCGCGTGTAAGGAATATTATGTAATCTTAGTTTTGTAATTCCAAACTTGTCTGATATTCTGGAAAGACTTGACACAGATTGAACTAAGCATTCTGATTTCTGGTAATACTATAATAAATCAGTGGAACAAGTGAGCAACATAGAAACAACTTATTCGTAACCACAGTTTAATTACTTACGTTAAAATCTATGATAAACTATTACAATAAGTTGTACCACATGAAGTTAAATGAAGACAACCAAATTCCATTTGTCCTATAAGAAAATGTGAACATCAAAGAGTGGATTCTTCTTGTTAGTCAAAAGGAAATGGCTTGGATGACTAGAGGACACCAAGACAGTTAGCCTAAGGCTAAATCCCTTTCCCAGGTTTCCCTACCTATTTCCACTACCCTAAACTGTAGATGCAATCCTTTCCTGAACTAAAGTGTAAACACAAAGACTAGGCAATACAATACATAGAAGAGTAGCCAACAGAGTCAGACCAAGAGTCAATGCTGTATAGAATTGATGGCAACACGATGGTCAAAAAACGTAATGGATCAAGGAATCTACTACAATCCTGATACAAAAGTTAGCTCCAAATAAATCATTTTTTTTGTTTTCACATGCTGCTAATGTGCCACTTAGGATATGTTCCCTCTTTAAATTTCTTAATGCTTCCAAATGAATTACTGCTTTCTGTAGAGACGGGAATAATGGGAGGCTCATTGATTGTAAATTCCCCACCTGTCTGACACGTCCGATACATGAAGAGGCTGGCATAGATTGTGTCCTTTTGAGGTGGCATAAAGGGAGAAAAATTATTGGTGTTTGCCTATAGAAAACATTGTAGGAAATAGGTGGTGGCATATTCTAAAATAAAACACTTTATTGGAAAAAAAAAAGCCTCTAAAAGGTGTAAAAAAAAATGTTGGCAAAGTCCTTCAACCAGTGAGTCTGATAAAATAAAACGACATGTTTACTTTCTATGTTGCTTCATGGAGTTGAGTTTGTCCTCTTCTAATAGCAGAGTCCCTTGTCTCTACTGTTCCCAGTCACGCAGTAACTTTGAAGGACTCTTTGAAATTGTTTTAAACTGAAATGACATGCACTGTTTGGAGAGTAATCGCTCATGAATCACTGTGTGGCTACGTACCTTTCTTCTATTACTTCCAGTGATAATAAAGAGCAATGTATAAGATATCGCCCTAATGTGGTTAAACATTGAAAACACAGACTTTTGAACCGTTTTTTGTTTAATGTTCAAATGATGTCAAAGTGATCCAAAGCAGATGCGGAGCTTTCACTAACACATTTGTCCCAGGCGTGGGAAGCTACATGTCAAAGTTTCCTTTTAATTAGTAATTATTTTCAGATGCTTTGGCAGTACATTAAATAAACCGCTCTAAAGATTTCAAGCTTTTTTTTTTTACTGCAATGTGGAATTTCCTTCGAAGTGGGAGACCAATACTATGTAGAGCCTAAAAGACAATGATTTTAATTAAAATAATATACCTGCATTAACAACTCGCTGCAAGTTATGTACCTAATATTATTGCTCCAACTAGATATGTAAAAGTACACTACTTTTGTAAGCCACAGTTGGTGGAACAAATGGTATACTGAATAAAATTATGAATAAAAGGTTGTCCTATGTTACCCATATCTATTAAGTAACAAAATAGCATCAAGTAATCAAATAAGTTCCCAGAATAGATGCCAGAAAAGAGTGAACTTTAAACATAACCTGTCCCCTTGCTCACAAACCTCAAATATACTTGTCCACTGCATTTTTTCAAATTATTATACATTGCCCCATCTTTAAAAATCACTTTTATTCACCAATTGCTTCCCCAAAATAAAGTCAGGAGGCGGAGAGCACAACCATGCAGTCATTTCCTTCTACTTCCTCACTGCTTCTTAGCTACGCCCCTCACCCACCAAGGTCACTGTGTCCTTTAGTCAAATTTTGCACTAGAGCATCTGGTTTCTCTAGGCCTGAGAGTCTCTGGCTGGAGGGAGACTGTATACATTGCAGCTACCCACACAGATCTGACTACATAAGTATGTAGGATTTGTAGACACCCAAATAATACCCAGTTATTATTTGTTGCAGTATTTCATCAAACATCTAGTTCAGATATTTTTCATAACTTATGGTGAACTAAATAACTTTCTTATGTTACTTGCTACAAAGTTGTCTATTATATAGGTCTCATTGTCATTAAGGGTGCATGGGGGGGATCATATCTGGGATCACAACGTTTCTGTTAGCTATATCTCACATCACAGCCCCTCCTTCTTAGCAAAGGTCGGTTATCACTGCAGAGGGTAAGGCGTGGAGAGATTGAATGTAGATCTGAGACACAACAGGTTTCAGGGGACTCCCCAGTCATGTCTATATCCAACTCTGAATGTACATGATTTCACAGCTACAACACTTATCATGTGCCAGCTTGTTTTATTTTTCTAAACGTTGTAGATTCCCTTTAACAGCAGCAAATTTTGGCAGTTTGTGTTATTGCGTGTTTGTGTTTTTGGGTTGTGTTTAAAATGTTTATTGGTTTTAAACACAACTATTAAAATGTGGTACCCATATGATTATACTGACCCAAAGAATAAAGGGTATGTGTCATTTGGTTTGAGGCCTGATAGCCACAATCCCGCATTTTGATTCCCCTCCTCTTTTTTGTCCAGGTTATTGCAAAGAAAGTCCTTTTTATGAACTGCGGCCAGGTAGGCTAAACAAAATTTTCAGATTTGGCCAAATACTTGTAAAATAATACTTAGAAGTAACCAATATTACAACCCATCCTGGGAAAATACTTCTTAAACAGAAAGGATTCTGCTAGCTTTAAGGATTAGGACATCTATGATAATACAAATTGCTGAAATGTTAAAGGAAATCTACCATCAAATCAAGAAATATAACCAGGGACACTTTCTCATAGATCCATGCACCATGACTGCAGTATTTTGTTTTATTTGTAATACATGGCCTCCTTCCTTTTCAAATAAACTTTTAAAATGATATCAATGAGCCAAAGGTCTCTGTAGTAGTTACCAACCTTTCGGTGCTCGTACCACTGTGCAGGAGCACACTCAGCGTCCCTCTGTTCTCTCAGTCTCACCCCTCCCTCATTAGCATATTTTTAAAGTTCATTTAAGAAGGAAGGATGCAACGGATAAATAAATAATAAAAAGATCACGCAGTTATGGTGCCTGGATCTTACAAGCCGTCCACTTGTTATCATGCTTTGATGTCAGATTTCCTTTATCCTCATATTTAACAAATTAAAACGTGAAATCTCCTAATTAGAGGCATTACAAATAGAGTGAACTCTTCAATTGTTTATGTTATGTCAATAGATCATATACCAAGGGTAACAGCAAACGCGTTGTCGTTTTTCTTCTTTATTATCCGAATTTGCCGATGACAAATAAAGAAGATTACAAACTTTGGGTTGGCGATACCTAGTAACTCCCCGGGGCAGTTCGGGAAGAATCTGCCAGTTATAAACTGACATAACTTTTTACAATGTTCAATTGCTTAAGCAGAAAAAAAAAGTCATGGAGGTATATTCTGCCGCCACTAGTTTTTCTGTCCAACTTTCGACTACATAGAATGTGAAAAGCTTCACATGGATTTCATAAGCGTTTCCCAAGACACACAGTTGTGTCGTGGCTGCACTATACCAATAGTGACAAATTCTGCATCTGCAAAGGGGCGTTCGGTGCACAGTTTGAAGACCGTAGCGCCCATTTTATCATGTAGATTTAGAACATAATGTGTTTACCTGCCTATAATAAAAGGTAACAAAAAAAAAGCATGTCGGTGTCACTCTGTTCGGAATCAGTGCAGAGTGTGCCGATCAATGAAGAACATGCACACATTTCAAGAATTTGACCCCACAGGCAAATTGCACCCTCTACAGGCAACTTTACATAGTGTAGTTTGCACTATTTTTTGATAATCTGGCCATTAAGATTAAAAAATTACATCATTCAGACAAAAGTAAAAAAAGTTTTGAACAAAAAATGTTGGCCACATAACATTATGGCGTAAAACATCAATACTTGTTTGCGCTCCTTTTGCATGGCGGCAAGGCTATCAGCTAATTGCACTGCATGAGGTGTTATGGAAGCTCAGGTTGACTTTGATGCATCCTTCAGCTCGTCTGCATTGTTTGGGTCTTGTGTTTCATCTTCATCTTCCTGATAGGTTTATTCTCAATCAGGGGTTAGGTCAGCGAAGTTTGCTGGCCAATCAGAAAGCAACAGTGATGCTGTGCCATTAGTAGTACTCTTGCAGCATGGACATTGCCAATCCTGCTGAATGAAAAATTCCATCTTCAAAAACTGGTCACGCAGGTAGGTGAAGCATAAAAGTTACTCTAAAATTATCTAGTAGACGGCGGCTTGCTGTCTTGATGAAACACTGTAGACCCTTACACTCAGCAGAATGACACAAATCCCCCAAACCAATCACCGATGTGGAAACTTTACACTAGACACAAGCAGCTTCGATTGTGCCTCTCACTCTTCTCTCAACCTGGGACTTGATTTCAAAATGAAATGCATAAAGTTTACTTTAAATACAATGCTTAAGGGGTTCTCAGGAGGTGGAAAATCGGGCTCAGTCTTCCAAAGAACAGCACCACACCCAACCATGGTTACTGCTAGTACTGAGTCAGCTCACTGTAAGAAATGAATGAGCTTATTGCAATACACACACTCCCATGGTCAGGTGGGCCTGTTTTTTGAAGTGCTGCAGCCATGTTTTTCCACCTCCAGAAACCCTTTAATGTTAGAAGCTCCTGGCATTTGTCATGAATGCAATTTTTAACTTGACTTTCTTCATATCCAGGATGATGCATTACCAATTCCTTGTCACCTTTTTCCTTCCACTCACATTCCTGAAATGCTTTGATACAGCACTCTGGAAACAGCCAGCCTTCTATATTAATGACTATGTGGCTAATACCCTTGTGGAGTTGTATGCTGCCTTCTGGACATCCAAGTGGATGCTTAGTTGTGAACTATCCCCCTCACTATGACTTTTCAAATGCTAAGGAAGCCTTTGCATTGGTTTGGGTAATTATTTCCATTTTTGAGGAAAATGACTTTCTGGTTTTCCTAATCAAATCATCACACATCACTCTAGTGTGTAATGCTGTAATGGCCATATTTATACGCGTTTCACTTTTCATGTGAACTGGAAAAAATAACTTTTTGGCCAATTTTCTAATTTATTGGAAGCATAATTCTTCTCTTCCAGGTGAACGGTCATCTTTCCATTCTTCCTTTTTCAGAACTTTTGATAGTTTCAAAAATCGCGAAGTGAGGCGCATTCAGAAAAAACTGATTTGTGCATCAGTATATATGATCAGGGACTTTGTGCTGAGCACATGAGCTGGCCACAACCGCAACCTGAATCCCTTTAGCTTTTGTTAAATGAATATGCCTGTATCTTTTATACCCATAAGGGACTTGTAGTTTCATAAAATTTAGGTGCAGAGGCAGGTGGACAATTCACTGGAGGTAAACACCATCGACTCCAGAAGTCTAATTGTGATTGGAACACTAAAAAAATACCACATGATGAGATATTGACAGAGAGAGGCCATCAAGATTTTTATATACTTGATAAAGTAAACAGTCAAAAATGTATAGGTTTAGACGCTAAAAAATTTTGAACTATAAATCTGATGCATGTCATTCACATTATTTAATTGGCTTGAACAGTTCATACTCTGGTTCTTATTTGCATAGAGAGTATAATCATATGTGATACAGACAACAGATCATGAAATCCTTGTAAAGCATTATAATAACAGTTGTATGAGAATAAAGACGGTTGTACAATTATCGTATATCCAAGAGAATCATGATTATGTCATCTTGTGGTACTAAGAAGATGACCCATGGTTGGGTTCGGCAGCCTGACCGGAAACCGCCAATTGGCAAATTGAGGCAGGTCGAACCTGACCATCGGATCCCCCACTGTGTGGCAAAGTAAAAACAACAAAACACGTGTTTAAACCAACTGACATACAAAAATATGTAGCAAAGTTTAAGGACTACCCGCAAAAAAGAATTATGGCAAATAAACGGGCAGTTCATTGTTTACTTGGTCAACAAAAACCTTGAAAGATCAAAACTTTGAAAAGTTTAAATTTTTACTTTAATAACGGATGGTACTGAAGGGGCTTTATACATTTAACAGCGATGCCTGAATTAGAAATAAATGTCTGATTTTTATTTAACAAAAATCCGTTCATAGGGTGGGGTCTTCTATACAGCTGCTCCTCCTACATTAAAGTGAAAAGTTGATCTGTATATGAGACACGTCCTTTATCAGTAGTTCCTTGTAACTCTGTACAACTACTACTATCTTTATGTTTTTCACATTTTAAGTTCCCAATTATAAATTGTAGCATAAAAAACAGCATATTGCACACAATGGATTTTTTGATAAATGACATAACTATAAATATTATTTGTGTTTTTTAAATTTATTTTTTTATAACCAGCCATCAATGTAATTTATGTGGTGGGCCCAAACCCAATGACCCCTGCCGATAAGATGTTTTAAGAGGAATCTGTTGTCACAGAACTATCTACAGGACTCATCCCGTGACCCTGCTGTGGCTTATTCTCATTCATTTAATGGATGAGCGCATTACCAGACACGGCCACTTTACAATGTGTGTTTGCAGTGTTTGATATGCTGTGAAGAGTCTGCAACACTCACTCAAATGCAGCACATCTTCAATAGGTTGACGAGTAGGTTTCTGGGAGACAGCCTTCATTAATCTTATATAGATGATCTACTCTAAAGTTACCAATACAATCCTCTAAGAAACCTAATAGAAAGTTGCATTAAAGATTAGACCAAAATCTCTGCAGGCCTCACCTGAAATGGAGACGCTAAGAAAATCAACCTTTCAAATCACTTTATTTACACCTAAAAATACATACCTGTCAGCGTCTTCTCAGTGATCCCTCCGTGTTCTTCTAAAGATTCAATAGCTGGGACCGTAAAAGAAAAACGTGAAAATATGCTAATAGCCTGGGACGCTCGTGTTATATTCACAGTTGCTCCAGCTAATAATTTGCACGTCTATGGCACATATACTCACCTCTTCTCCCTTACTAGATCCCGGGGATGTCCGCAGGAGCTAATCAGAGCGCCTCTTGGCTATAATAATCCACGCGTCCTGTTGACTTCATCGGATCGAGCAGGGAGAGGAGGCAGTATGCCCAGAGGCATGCAGAATTATAGCCCAAAAGTACCTAGTGGACAGCCGAGGGAACCCCGGATAACTTAGCATATTTTTACAAGTCTTTTTTTTTACAGGTACTCACCGTGTAAAGGATTACCGGCCAGACCACTGTGAAGGACCGACGTTCCCATCTTTAAGTAATAGTGAATTTAAATATGTTGATTGCTTTTAATGAGCAACCCTTTATTCACTTTTTCACCTATGCAGTATACAATAGATGTACAGATTTGTAAAGAAAACTATAGCATAGAATAAATGTTATGTTTTTTTACATATTTCACATTACGTACAGATGTTAAATTATAAATTGCTTTAAATAGTAGTCCAAGAGCAGGTATATTACTGCTGGGCATCTGATAATTCAGTGTGATGAGAACATTAGCTTCTCAGGTAGAAATCTGGCTCATGCTCTATTAACCTAGAAGTGGATTGTAAACAAGTACTCCTCCAGCGACTGCCCTTGTTCTACTGTTTGGTTATTAAGCTCCAAACACCTCGTGCCGTTTTAGTACCACTTCTGGATACACAATCCGATCATGATCTTCTTCCCTTTTATTCAAAAAATAATAAAACTAGTTACATATAAGAAATCATAATATTTGGACATTTGTGACCAGAAACCATGAGCAAATACTGTCCTTATTTTGGTCCAAATATGTCTGTTTTGGTAGAGATTAACTCGGGAAGCCTCAGCACTAGTCACCTTAATTATTAGAAAGCTCAAGTTGTGCCGAGCAAGCGACTATAAGACATTTCAAGCTCTGAGAAGCTTCAAGGACAATTTGATTCTTGTTCCCTGGCGAAATACTTCGCCAATCAAATAGCCGTTAAGTGATTTGTAAGCATCTGACCAAATTGATAGGTATTATTGTTTACATCCTTCCGTCAGTGGGTGGGGAAAATGATAGCTATGTGGAGGAAAGGAAGTTGTCCTGATAGCTGGAATGTTCACTGAGCCCTGCAGTGGGGGTCTCCAACATGGTTCTATGCAGGATCCGTCAACCTGATATTTCTTATCACCACCTACAAAAAGACCAAGTCAAATAAAAATAAGCATAAAGACAGTGAAAATGTTTAATAACTGTTAAGCCTCTTCGGAACTAGTGAGTATAGGACGTCCCCACACAGTCATTGACTTCCAAAGTATGAGATGGTTGAGAAAATCCATATTTTAAAAGAAATACAACAAAAATAGGAGTCCGGGTCATCAGATAGTCTTAGCTTGAATGTAGTGTCGAACTACGTTTTGTATACGTTTTCTCGGACATTGTTTAAGTGTCATACAAACAATGATACACTAATACTTATTACACCCTGCTGCAAAGTTTTTCACTCGTTAGTGAGTCCATGAGATGACCATGAAGAATTTACAAACAGAGCCTTATTGATGCTGAAGTAGAAGAATAGCATATCGGACCTTGGCAAGTCCCGGGTTACCTACAGGGATAGATCGACTGCAAGGACTTATGTAGTCAATGTATATTATCAGTTGGTAGTTCCTAACCGTTGTGTTGGTTCTCCGGGTACTGAATTATTCCAACTAAAAAACATATGTTGGGTGTCTTAATAGATTCTAGAGCTCATGTACAGACAATAGTGATGAACTTGTGAACGCTGCATATTTGTGCATAGACTAAAAGACAGAATTATCCATTTATCCGAGGTCTTTAGGTAACTATGGGTCGTATGTAAGTTGAGTGTTCTTAAGTTAGGTGACCGCCTTGTATACCTGAATTTAGTCACATCATCGGATTTAACCGGCGGCCACAGTCAAAGTTAGTACAGACAGTCCTAAAGGGAAAGTGGTGACCAAAAATTACAATATTTTTCAACTAAGTTTTTATGTTAACCCTCACAGACATGCTATTAGTCTTGCGTCATATGCAGGGTGCGGGTGCATGGAGAGGGTTAAAGTATCCTAGGGAGGCGAAAAGTGTAAATTAAAAAGTTACAAAAAAAATTATAAATAAAAATAAACAAATACCCATTCCTGAACTGATTATAAATAAAACAAGTAAAAAAAACACACAGTTAGGTTTTGCTGTTTCCGGAAAATGCCAGTCAAAAACGTAATAAGTTTTTTCTCCGTTTACCATGTAATGGAAAATAGCGGCCAAATTCGAAGAGATGGCACTTTTTTTGTCATTTTTTAAAAATGACATTTTAACAACGTTGAAATTCTAATACAATGATCAAAGGTCATACGGTCTACAAATGATAAAACTTCAAAAGCTGCAATAAATGGACACACCCACACAAAGTCAGTACACCAAACGTTTGAAAGTTTTTAGCGCCAGAAGATGGCAAAATCAAAAAGTTTTGTACAGGAGGTTTTAATTTTGTAAAATGTATGAAAACATTAAAAACCTATAGCAAATTTGGTATCCCAGTATCGTACCGACACACAAGAATAAAGTAGGACTGTCACTTTGGCGTACAGTGAAATGGCAACAACTCCAAGCCCAAAAAATAAGCACAAATGCGAATTCACCAACTTCACGGCATGTGGATATTTTTTACAGATTTCCCAGTACACGGCATGGAATTAAATACCACCATTGTCAAGTGTATTGTTATACAAAAATTAAGCCATAAACAGCCCTGTTCATGAAAAAAATATAAAAAAAGATAGATTTTTTGAATGGTGGGGAGTGAATGAAAATGAAAAAACAAAAAGGGCATCAACCGGGAGGGCGTTGTTAAACATATTCTGGATGATTTCTTTAAAATCAACAAAACAACTCTGCAATGGATTCGTCTCAGCTATTACACCTATTTGCACAGAGCAATTACACTAACAAATACCGTATATACTGAGGTATAAGCCGACCGGGAGTATAAGCCAAGGCCCAATTTACCACCCCAAAAACGGAAAACACTATTGACTCGAGTATAACAGGGGCTGGGCAAATGCATTGGTCACAGACCCCCATATATAGCCAGCCAGCCCCCTATAGATAGCAGCCTGCTCTTGCAGCCAATGTAGACCCCCACTGACCATAGTAACGCCGCCATTGCCCCCATAGTATACAGCCTGCCCAGCTTGCCCACAGTGTACAGCCTCCAGCTTCCCAGTTACAGCCTGGCCCCAGCTTGCCCCCAATAGTATACAGCCTGCCCTGACCGTACTTCGCCCCCAGCCCAGTAGTATGCACGCCGCCCAGCTTTGCCCAGTAGAATGCACTGCCACGACCATACATAAGCCTGCACCGCTTGCCCCCAGTACAGCAGCAGCTTCACAGTATATAGCCTGCCCATTGCCGGTAATACGCCCCCCAGAGATAGCAGGCATAGTACAGACTGCCCGCTCCTGCCCCAGTATATACAGGCCTGCCCGACTTGCCCCCATAGTATACAGCCTGCCCAAGCTTGCCCCAGTAGTAGATACAAGCCCAGCTTGCCCAGGTAGTTACAGCCTGCCCCTTGCCCCCCAGTAGTTTACAGCTGCCGTTGCCCCCGTAGTATACAGCTGCCCAGTGTATACAGCCTCCAGTAGTATACAGCCTGCCCGATGCTCTGCCAGCGTGCCAGTTAGAATGCAGCCTGCCCAGCTTGCCACCAGTAAGCATGCACGCTTCCCCAGCTTGCCCCAGAGCACAAGCACTGCCCAGCTTGCCCCATAGCATGAAGCACCCATGCATCAGACTGCCCCAGTACATGCAGCCTCCACTTGCCCCCAGTAGCATGCGGATGCTGCCCACCCCAGTAGATGCAGCATGCACCAGTGCTGATCCTGCCCGAAGCTGCAGCCTGCACCCATTAGCATGCAGACTGACACCAGTAGTCCCGCACCCCCCGGCTCGCCGACCACAGAGCAATGGCAAGCTGCCCCAGTAGCATGCAGACTGCCCAAATAAAAAAAAAAACCAAAAAACTTATACTCAACCTCGGGGGCCCGAGCGCAGCGCTGCTCTCCACGATGTCCGCACGGCTCGCCTTCTGTTCTTCCCACTACCTCTTCTTGCTTCAGCTCAGTCTTCGTCTTCTCTCTAACATCGTGGTGGCGCCCAGCACGTACGTTAAAAGACACAGAAGAGGGCCTGAAAGCAAAAGCGGAGCGGAGACAAGGCGCGCGGAAAACGGGGGGGAGCATCGTGCGCAGCGGGCGGCCACGGGAGGGTGATATATCAGTTGAGTATTTTTTAAGTGGCAATAAAGCGAGACCTACCAGTATTGATCGTTATAGGCCCGATAGGGTACTTTGTGTCAGCACATTTTTTGTGTGAAAACTTCGGGCTTATACTCAAGTATATACCGGTACCTCTCGCAGAATTCAATTAGGGGAATTTATCAGAGGGGCAGAGCCGTATGTTCATAGTCACCCATGTGCAACCATCGGCGATCAGCTTCATTTATCAATAAACAGCTTTGTGAATAAATGAAGCGGGCTTATTGGTCAGGGCAAGCGTCGGTTCACAGACATTCTGTTAAATAACCCCGGTGAGTCGCGCATCACATTGCTTTTCGGCATTACACACAGCAGATTTTCCACCCGGTCTAGGCCACAACCCTTTTTAATCTCTACAATCTTAAAGTTTGTGCAAAAAGATATCCTGTCCATAAATGCTAAATATTTCTCATTGGTCTTCAGGTTGTTGTTAGGTGGTAAGCTGCCACTTCATACACTAACAAAATGTAAGACATCTGATAACTTATGATGCGACATACAGGCGGTAGAACTAGCCACAACTAAGGTGACAAACTTAAGAACAGGCTGTTTAAAATCTTGTATATGGAACATAGAATGTCAATACCTACCAATTCACTATAAAGCTTCTAGGATCAGACTAATATAGGCTTCCCTGTGTTAACTTAAACGCTCATCATATAAACACGATACCTATGTATTGTTCTTGGTTTGGCTACATTTAGCCAATCAATTATACAAAAGTGGTTTGTGAGTCATTGATGACAAATTCCGTTTAATTATTCATCCGGTTCTCCAAAACCCCCAACTCAGGGGAAAAAGACGATCTAAGCAGTTTTGCTAAATTGACTGAAACTGAAGCTGAGTCACTCTGTCTGCCAACTGCATGGATGCTTCTTTCTTCAGGAGACAGCTCAAAACAGTAAACACTACTTCATAAATCACATTCATTATTGGAAAAGTTACTTTTTCCTTAGCTCCAGTTGCAATTAAACATTCATACTAAAAACCTTAATGGACATTTACTAACATCCAGCTCCCCAAAAATGTATAATGCTCATTCCAAGAAGCAGACAGGTTAGGAAACCAGAGTTGGGACTCCGTCTCTCTCTTCCTGCGACTTAAAAGGCATTATCTTTATAAATCTGTTGTGGTTATGTAACTCAACTTGCTGAGAAGCGGCCACTTTATTTTACCTCTCTGCTGGGAACAAAAGCAAATTACTCAGGGAAACACTGTCTTTTACAATCGAAACACACCTACCCCAAGGAGAAAAGATCTCAGCGCTTCAGCACATCAGCAGTCACATCTTTAATGCAGTATCTCTGGTGCTTTAAATGTTTATTTGTTAACTTTTGCCAAAGCCTGTATTGAAATTAATACATTTTGGAGATATTGAACAATTCTGACGTCCAAAAAGCTTCTTTCCCTCCTCAATATTGCAAAATGTTTTGGTTTTTCCATAAGCGGAATCACATATATATATATTTTTTAGTTATTACCAGAGGTTGGACACATGTTAATTTCACGAGAGTAACAAAATATCCTCTTAGCAAATTTTTGAGGTAGGATGTAAATCGCTGAAAAGGAGTATGAAATCATCCATAATACAATACTTGTGCCGCAGGCAGATGGAGGAATAAAGCACATGTAGATTTATCCGCACAGAGCTTTTCTGAAGACTAAAATTGGTGTACATTTGTTTATTACAATTGCACCGGCCTTAACACGCGACCTTGGTTATTCCTTGTGACCATAATCATCAGTCCAATCGGAAAATAGCAGGTTATAAAGCCAGGATGAAAGAATAACCTTGTTTGTCAGAAATGTTCCAGTATTGATAGGACTATACACCTAAAATGACATTGTCTTGTAATAAAGTACGATAAAGTTGTAAAGTAAAGTAAGTTGTTATTCAACTATGTACCAAAGTTTGGGGTATAACAACTCCTGGGACACCTATTCACAGGACAGGACCCCCCCATAATATCTGGAGAACTATTTCCCAAACCTGCCACTTTAAATAGTCCCAGAAATTAAAATGACAAAGCACACGCACTTTAAATATAAAAAAAATGCTAAACTAAAACAGACTTCAATATTCATAAAATCTTCATTTTTAGATTTCACTTTCTCTGTGTCACCGTCATAAATTCATAAGCTTCAGTATAGTCTACTGGACAAGCATTAAACATACTCCTGTTAACCCTTTTCTCTCTATTGTTGTACAAGTTACTGCAGTACACAGACAGGAAGGACCCCCCCCCCCCCCCCTAAAAAAAAATAATAATAAGCATTAGCTAGGACTCCTACCAGAAAATCACTAATTCTCAGTGGGCTCGTATTGATCACAATACACTAGTTGAATAGACTGAGACAGTGTAATTTTTTTGATAAAAAGTATAGCTAAATAGGCACTCCTTGATGATTCATCATTGAATTAATAAATACATAATGAAATAAATATACTGTCACTTTAAAACAAGTACACTTGATAGTTTTTGAGTCATTTATATATTTGAATAAATTCGGTGAGTAGCATGGGAGGGATGAAAATTTAATTTTAAGGAAGACACATGGGCTTGGTTGAGTGAAACGACTGTGAAAGCTGCATTGAGGGCGTTGAATGGTAAAAAAAGAAAAAAGACAAAGCCGCGTTAAAATGGTAATGAAACTTGTTATTTTTTGAATAGCTCCTTCTTTCAGGTATGAATTAATGAAATTCATTGAATGCTGATTACTATACTTTGAAAGGTGTGAATGCTACTGCCCAATTTCTGAATGCTGTAACATACTTTACCATAAACAGTCCTGACTAATGAACATGTTGGTTGTTGAGAGAAAGTACCAAAGTAATCTACAGCATTTAATCATCACAACAAAAAAAAAAATCTACTCTAAAAAGGCTGACAGTAATGATCAGAGGGTTAAACTTTGTTATTGTGTGTATACGTCACACCATCATTTTAAAAGATTCGACATCTTCACAGAAATACCTTGTGAGTAACAAAAGAGATGTAAATAAAAGTAATAGTCCGTCCACCCACTTCCCTCAGGTGTCATTTTAAACCATCTTCAGGCAATTCATTCGCCTCAGGGTCCGGCAGGCTATATACTGGGGAGGGCTGGACCAATGCATTTCCCACCCTCGGCTTATACGCGAGTCATAGTTTCCCAGTTTTGTGTTTGGGGCCCTTCGCTTTATACTCGAGTATCATGCGGGTAAATAAAAATAACCAAACTGTGGGGAAGCTCTGTCAATAGGAAAATAAGAGCTTTTAGTAGACATTGATGTTCCCAGTTGCAAAAAAATACATTTTGGGGCATCAGCAATATCTGGTCCACTTCTAACTTATTTGCCCTACAAACTTTAACCTATTGTCCCTGCATTAGGCCACTATGTTTGTTTTATATTCCCAGCCTGAAAGGGTTTCATCACTAAATATTCTTGATACACTAACGATGCCATGAGGGCATTAGTGAAATAAATAGTGAATTATTTTAGAGCTTCTAGGTCAGAAACAAACTGGCATAGAGCACTGGAAATAATTGCAAGTTTCTTGCACGCACTACAAAATCATCCTAGCAACTACTACGCTAAGCCTTCACTTCATGTGGGCGTGGAGGGACTGAAGTGACCAAGCCGCTGGTCGATTGGGCCGGCCCCATCCATTCTGGCCCTGTGCCCTGCACCTTCTTAAAAATCTCAAATTCACCACTGATGTTCATCAGATTATGCTCAAACTACGCCAGGTCAGAACCAAGCCTCAAAGTATCCTACATGGTTTCATCAACCGCCAGCGGACAGGTTTTCGGATGGCTCTCTACAAAAACTATGACCATATATAGTTAGCTACAAGGAAAAATCAAGATTGAATACATTATGGAAGGATGAAAATTGGAACAGATAAGGCATGTTTAATTTTACCGTACTCAGAGAGTCTTTGTAGTTTATGTAGAGCAAAAAGTGCACAAGTCTATTTTACATTCAGTAGCACAGACTTTTGTCCAAATATATAACACATAAGGAAGATAAATTATACTTTTTTTTAACCGGATCACACAAATTAGATTCCCATATTGTTATAATAAAGGAAACTCAACTGAGATAAGAGAAAGTATATTGAATTAATTCAATCACAACAGGTTCAAAAAGACAATACTAGTTTCCTAAGGTCAAAAAAAAAGATACCACGGGTCTTTGCTTTTCTTACAACTGAGGTTTCCCTAAATGTAATCTTCAGGCTGGATCATTTAATCACGCCTTGTTTTGTGCACACCTGTATAAAAAGACAATTCTGGGATTACATAGTGTCAATGCTCAAGCATTATCCAGACTTTCTCACTGTTTGGGATTGAAGGTTTGATGACACTCAAACAGGAAAAGGTTTACAAGAGACGAAAAGCTCTTTTAAGCACATTAGGCACAAAATACTCATACAATTCAGGATAAAAATACCAAACATACACTTGTGGGTGGCCATAAGACTGGTTTCTCATGCATTTATTAAAAAAAAAAATCAGAGAATGCTAGAAATTTGATTTATTTTCTTGTATCAGTAGAATGAAAAAAGGAGAAAACAACTGAATACCTTACCTGAATAATCTCCAGAAACGCTTCTACGGTGGCTTACTCTCTCTACAAAGATTTACTACAAAGTCACAGTATTTACCAGAATATTAGATCGCACGAGGAATATCCCAGCACATTCTTTTGGCATCACTACGGTCTAGTCGTGTAAATCAAAGGTTTTTGCATACTAGTGTACGCTCAAGCTAAGCGGCTACATATGATGCTACTTGGTTTGGTCTAGCAACTACAGTAGGAAGGATCTATAATGTAAATACTCTTGTCCACATATTTACATTATGGATTGTCCGAGTTATCTCTAATCATTCACCTTTAGAAAAAAAGATAGCATATGCTATACCTGAAGAATCGAAGAGGCGGTTCAAAGAAAGGAAATTAGCCTTAAGGCTCAGCCCCATTTTTTGGATTCTGACTTGCGTCGCTTTATAAGGTTATAACCTTTGGACACTGTCACTTATGTAAATGATTCTGAAATTGTTTTTTTCCCCACATGTTGTACTTAATTTTAGTGGTAAATGTTGGCTGATAAGTTTTGCGTTTATTTTCCAAAAAAAGAAAAAATGCTGAATTTAGAAATGGAGGTGAAATTTAGAATGGTCAAATTGTGCCGGTTATACATTCATTTAGCCCTAAAATTTACACATTTCCAAAAGATAAAAATAGAAAACCCACCATACAATTTGTTCAGCAATTTCTCCCAAGTACAGAGAGCCCCACATGTGGACGTTACTTGTTTTGTGGGAGAACAGCGAGGTGCAGGGGGAGGAGCGCCCTGCAGCTGCCAGGATTTTAGTTTCCTCATTGGCCCCTTTTGTAGGCTATAAAATTTTCGCTTTTTTTTGTTATTGGGGCCATGTGACAGCATTTTTTTGCGGGATGAGATGCTTTTTCCAGTGTTGCCATTTTGGGGTTGGTATCACCTATTGTTGAAAATTTAGGAACTCGTTTTTGAGTGCAGGAGTAGAAAAGCATCAATTCTGTACTGGATTTTTGCCTTTTTTTTTTTTCGTGTTCACCGTTTAGCCTACTAATCATGTTATCTTTTGGGTTGATACGATTACGGGGATACAAGACTTGAATATATTTTCTAACGTTTTACTAAATTTGTCAAATAAAACCGTAATGTGGGGAAAAATCTATCATTTTTGCATTGCCGTCTTCCAAGTGGCATAACGTTACTTTTTTGGCTACGGAGCTGGTTGATGGCTTGCTTTTTGCAGGACATGTTGTACTTTGCACCAGTATCATATCAGAGTACATATGTTTTTTTGATCACTTTTAATTGGATTTTTTTTATTTTTGGTCGGTTTTCAACAGTTTTTTTTTTTTAACGGCGTTTATCATATGGGTTCCATAGTGATTTACTTTTATTCTACGGGTTGTTACGGACACGGTGGGGTTTTTGTTATGATTTAGACTTTTTTTTGGGTCATATGTCTCTTTATATGTTATGGGGCTTATGGGCCTTTTTATTGATTTATTACTTTATTTTTCATTGAATAACATTTTTTTATTTTTTTTACTTTTTCACTTTTTCCACCATGGGACATGAAAAAGCAATCATCTGATTGTTCATGATAATACTCTGCAATACTTATGTATTGCAGGGTATTATCAGTGTCAGCCTATTCCCTTGCATGGGCTGGCACTGTGCCAGTAAGATGACGTCATCGACCAAATCGGACCCCAGCACTTCCATAGCAACAATCGGCGCCCCCCCGAAAACGGTTCATGGGGGATCGTGGGGGAAAGACCCCCCAGAGGCACTTTAGATGCCGCAGTCATGCTGATCGCAGCGTTTAACGGGTTACACACCCACGATCGGAACCACGGGTGTTACACTGGGGTGCCGGCTATTAGTTACAGCTGGCACCCTGTGTTTCCTGATGCTGGTTCGGCTCCGATCCAGAGCCGAGCCGGCATCAACTCCGTGGCAGGTATATCCGCCACTGAGCGCAAAGTCACTGCAGGTGATCATATTGAAATGGGAGTATCAGACCATTGCAAAACTACCAAGACCCGGCCGTCCCTCTAAACCTTCATCTCAAACAAGGCAGATCAGAGATGCAGCCAAGAGTCCCATGATCACTCCGGATGCACTGCAGAGATCTACAGCTGAGGTGGGAGAGTCTGTTCATAGGGCAACAATCAGTCGTACACTGCACAAATCTGATTTTTATGGAAGAGTGACAAGAAGAAAGCCATTTCTCAAAAGTCTGTTTGGCACAAGCCACCTAGGAGACACCAAACATGTGGATGAAGGTGCTCTGGTAAGATGAAACTAAAATCAAAATATTCTTTAGCAGGGACAGGAAAGACGGACATTTCTCTTCCAACAAGACAATGATTCCAAACATAAAAGGAAATGGTTCACAAATAAACGTATCCAGGTGTTAGAATGTCCAAGTCACAGTCCAGACCTGAATCCAATCGAGAATTTGTGGAAAGAACTGAAAACTGATGTTCACAAACATTCTCCATCCAACCTCACTGAGCTTGAGCTTTTTACCAAGGAAGAATGGGCAAGAATTTCAGTCTTAAGATGTGCAAAACTGTTAGAGACATACCCCAAGCGACTTAACTGCAGCAAAAGGTGGTGCTACAAAGAATTAACTTAAGGGGGTAAATAATATTGCACGCCCCACTTTTCAGTTTATTTTTTACATAAGTTTAAAATATCCAATAAATTTTGTTCCGCTTCACAATTGTGTCCCACTTGTTGATTCTTCACCAAAAAAATTACAATTTTATTTCTTCATGTCTAAAGCCTAAAATGTGGCAAGAGATAGAAAAGGGGGCCGAAAACTTTCATAAGGCACTGTAGGTTTCCAGAAAAAGTATCTGATTAAACCTTTTTGCCCACGAGCATGTTTGATGCATTCATCACATAGGGGCTTATTTACGAAGGGTTACTTTCGTCGGTTTGTTCACTGTTTTTCGGGATTTGCACAGCTTTGATAGGTATTTAACAGGGGTTTGCGCTGGGATTGTGTCGCACACGACCGTATTTTGGCACAGCTGCGCTGGCTTTTTAATGCGACAGAAGCGTGCCGTCGGATGATCCG
This sequence comes from Engystomops pustulosus, assembly GCA_019512145.1. NCBI lineage: Eukaryota > Metazoa > Chordata > Amphibia > Anura > Leptodactylidae > Engystomops > Engystomops pustulosus. The sequence goes on along the minus strand of CM033643.1, from coordinate 116,913,929 downwards.
ACTGATTCGGACTGAGCGCAGGATTTAAGTTTCAAATTGTGTCACAAGATCAAGCACTTACATACACCACGAAGAAGAAGGTGAACTCTGGCGGACCTGAGAGCGGAAGCAACACATGCAGGATATCGGGTGCACGATCTTAGTGAATAGCGGCACAGTGCATTATCATCAGACAATGCACTTTCTGTGAACTCCTCGGACTGGGTAAATAAATGTGCTCCATTGTGTGAAGCCACTCCTAAACTGTAACTAAACTCGACCATTTCGGCTGGATGTTCGAGCAAGCACACGATGCAAGTTGCACACATCAGTCTCTTGCTTGTAGACAATAGGCCTTATACTGTCATCCTTGCTACAAATGTGCTGCAGCAGGTATTTTGATAATTTTCAGATGCTATGAAAAGTTATGAAAAGTTGTCTATTTGTAAAAAAAAAAAAAAAAAAATAGATTTTCTCCCATATTATTTTTAGGTTACAGTATGTGGGGGGAAAAAAGGATAAAATTCCAAAATAAAAAATGAGTGGTGTACACCTTAATAGTTAATAAAATCTCTTGAATAGGCTATAGACGCCCAAAATGAATATCTATACGTATATATATGTATATATATACTATCTATATGTGATCTAATCACGACAAAAATAAGCCCTCATATGTTCGCATTTCCAAAAAAATAAAAATTTTATAGCCTGTACAATGTGACATTACAAATCTACTGTGAATAAAGCTGCTTTCATTTTATGCCCGGTCGTGCGTCCATTCAGCAGTTTACTACCACGTATGGGGTATCAGTATTTTGTCTTTTGGCAGATGGAGTTCAGGCTCCTTATAGGTGGAGATATTTTTGGCATCGCTGTAGTAGAGTGAGCAGAGCACTTTAGTGAGCATTACTGTTTTAACAGCTCTGTTTATAAAGCGCTGTCCTGGCTGTTAATGCATTAATAACTACAGTGTGCAGTAGTAAATTTGCATTCCAAATTTTTTATATGTTCCCCATAATGTGAAATTTGCTGCAGAACATGATGGTGTTATATAAATAAATATTTATGTTTATTAAATGCATATAGCAAATTACTACTAAATTTATGTTTATTAAATGCATATAGCCAAATTACTATTACTCTTCTGTATGTTGCCAATACACAGTACTATTTCTCTTACTAAAATATTAATATACAGGCAGTCCCCAGGTTACGTACAAGAGGGTCTGGAGGTTGTTCTTAAGTTGAATTTGTATGTAAGTCGAAACTGTATATTTATAAATTGTAGATCCAGACAAAAATATTTTTGCTCCAGTGACAAGTTGAGTTTAAACATTTTTTGCTGTAATGGGACCAAGGATTATCAATAAAGCTTCATTACGACACTTTACACTGCTGATTCATGCAGATGGGACTATAGTAAGCATACAGAGAGCTTCACTAGAGGTCAGAGGGTCTGTCTGTAACTATGGGTTGTCTGTAAGTCGGGTGTCCTTAAGTAGAGGACCGCCTGTAAATATATGACATAGTATAATACTACACTTTGCGCTTGCTCTCAATATATATATATATTATTTATATTATTCCCATATGTATTTAGAAGTGGACAGTTCTATTACTCCTAATCCTGCATATATAGGGAATACGCAAAACTACTACTGCTGTAAATCTGCTTATGTTACAAAGCTTAGAAAAGATTTACACTTTTATATTTGGATATTTTCATACAGCAGGCCTTTTTTGTAACAAAAAAGATGCATCAATGAATTCATCACAAACAAGAAAGAGAAAAGGGGGTTGCATATGTATCAAACATAGAAAATATTTTATTAAAGTGTCACAAACACTAGTTAAATCCATTTTAAAAAGTCCACCTTGGGACTTCAAAGACTATACAGACATGTCTACACAACGGACTGGGAAAAGTATGTTAAAGTATGCATAGATAATTATAACGTCTATAGACAAAATAGTGAATTTCCTCCTGTAGGATCCGTGAAAATAATGTGCAATTTCATATAATACCAGTGTATTAACAAAGAATGTTAATAAAGTGCTTCATGCTAAAGTCAATGCTGTAAACAGAAAAAAAATTGCACAAATGCATACTTAGAAAGATTCATAGTACCAGTCCTCGTTCATGTCTGTAAGTAGACACCTGACACGTGTCGTCTATCGAGTAGGCTTCATCAGGGGTAAGAGAGAGAATGAAGGAGAACTGCCTTTTGTACGGCGTGCACCTCCAGTCGGCTGTGAAATCATGCATAGTTCCGCAAAGCGGAGGCCGGAAGTGCGTCATAGTGTAGGAGGAGCGAACTGCTGGAACGCAAAATGGGTGTCAACGTCTCAAGTGAACTCTGTGCCCATAAACAGTTAATTAATATATAAAAATATACATGGTGCAAAACGTGCACGGATAAGTCCCAAGGGGCAGAGGTAGGAGATACAGTCCTTGTATTAAGCTGTGTATGATCAAACAATATGGTTGACAATGATTTGAGAAGCTTTAATAATGAACAAAGTTATTCCGAGGTTGTAAAAAATTGAGTAAACCAAAGGTAAGTATTGGGGAGTTGGTATCCAACCCGAATGCACCAGACAGGCGAGACAAAAGGCAAATTCTCCTCTTAGGGAAATGAAGCCTATAATGTAAACGAATATAAAGCTTATTATGAATAATCAATATAAAATCCTAATAAGAGCAAAGGTATAAAATATTAAAGGCCTTGCATTTAGTGCCATAGTTAATCCTTTTTTTGTTTGAAACCAACAAACTCCATTTAAGCAGAATACTAACATACAAAAGCGTAATACTATTAACCAAATAAGAGGTACTGTAATGTAATCATTGTTATATTCCATGTTTTGTTTTTTTATTTTATTTAAGTTGACAATATGTAAAAATGACAAGTTTATATTTAGACAAGCCTGGGTTTAAAAAAAACATTAACAAATCAGTAAGTAAATATGACCATGCTACTTATCAAAGACCAGTACTGTATAGACTCGAATATAAGCGACCGAGTATTTTGCGTCAAGTTGGCACCGTTGATGAAACCAGAATTCATCATTACACACCAGAAAACTAATCAAAACAAGGATTTCTCCCGGTGAATCTGCTCCAAAGAAGGCGAAGCGGTCCCATTGGCCGGAAAGGTCATGGCAATATTTTTGGGATTCAAACGGCGTCATCCTCAGGATTTTTTTTAGAAAAAAAAGAAGAATGATCACTGCACAATACTACAGTGAGTATTGGACCGCTTCGACAAAAAATTGAAGGAGATACGGCCGCATTTGGCAAAAATAAAGTGCTGTTTCACCACGATAGCACACACATCATCTGGAGTTGTCACGCCAAACTGCATGAATTGCTGCGCCACCCCCATATTCACCCGATCTGGCTCCCTGCAACTTTTCTTGTTCCTAACAAGAAGAAATGGCACACCAGGAAAAAAAATTCCTCAAACGAGGAAGTCATCGCCGAGAGACCGGGCGTATTTTGGAGAGTTCGAGCAATCCTATTTTTTGGAGGGGTTTAAAAAAATGGCAGGAACGTTCAGAGAAATGTATTTTTTTAAAGGGGACTAGGTTGAAAATTAAAAAAAAAATAAAAAATATATCATTTCTAACATCAGTACTTATGAACCGCCCTCGTACACAACCACATGTTAGCCAGTGCCAGCATTAAGGGGTGGCCTTTGTGGGCAGAGGATGTATGCTGGGTGAAGATGCTTTCATCTCTTCTGTCTATATATCATCGATCTGTCATTATCTATTCCTATAGATTGTATATTCCATCTAATATTAACCATTTATCTATCATGCTTTATGTCTATTTAACATATATCTCTATTTTACCTATCTATCTCCTATTACATTTCCATCTGTCTCTTGTAAAGTATAAACTGTACCATTATGCATAAGCCTATCTTAACTATATGTAACATGTCACTGGCACCTGTGGAAAAGAGTCCCCACCTGGGGAATCAAAGTTGTATTATATCGTATCTATCAATCGATAGGTGGAATTGAAAAAAAGATGACAATGGAATACTTTGTTTTTCTTGGTTTTTTTTCTTTGGTCCAAATGATACATTCACTTTAGGTGAGATACCAATTTTTTAATATTTTTTTTTTAATATGCTGGGAAACTTTTTTCAATCTCTATTCTGATACATTTTGTATTTCCATGTATGGAGCTGCATACATTGTTGGGGGTGATACTATTTTGGCAAAGTATAAATATGCAGTTTAAAATGAAATAATATATCAATATTTCACTTGTTTTTACGCTGTTAAGACTTCAGAATTCAACAAGATACAGATTCGCCGCATGCAAACAACCGGCGCTAGACTGTGAGCCATAGTTCATGCACTGCTGCTGTATTTTTTGGTCTGATGAACACTCCCTGCCCACGTTGAAAATGCGTAGCCCTATTGATCAATAAAAAGCTCCAACCTATTATGAACTCTGGACAACAAAACTTTTTCTTTGTCTGGAAGTGCTCTGATATATGCAGCTGTATTTACCAATCCTACAACAAGTGTACCACAAGGTGTCCCTTCTCTTCCCTTCATTTTTTCACAGTATTTCACTTGAAAGCACATTAACATGAAGCGTATCTGTTTTTTATACTTCTTTTTATACACACAATACTGGCTATACATGGTACCCAGATTGGAGCCAAATGTACCTTTCTAACACTGGTTGGGGAACACTACTAATGTAAATGGTATGAAATAAGACACTAGGAAAAGTAACAAGCGTTGCATCGGGTTGTGATGACTGAAAGGAACCCATCTGCATGTAAAGAAGACTATTTTGAATGTTTGATGGTTCAAAAGCTCAAGTTATGGCTTCTAAGAACTACTATGAGCAATATGTCCACTGTGATATTATTCTGACCTCATACATCTCTGTGCATGTATATTACAATATAAAGTGGTTATTGTCTAGCTCTCTTAATTTAGCTGCTATGTAGAGAAAAAAGACCCTGCAACATTGTTTAATGTTTCCTGACATATAAATATGTATATGGATTATAGTCATAAAACGACAGAAACCACAAGTCAAAATAAAAAAAGGGCGTACGGTATTGTTAATGTTGTAGTCAGACAATATATTTTAGATGGTGGTGAAAAAAAACCCTGTGCCTGTGTGGCGTTACAATACCTGTCTTTTTAGGATGTCTGCTTGTGCAGATCCAGCAAAGACGCATCATTCATGGAGCAGGTTCATCAGGAGGAACCACTTTTATTATGGTGGTAAAAAGTGAATGATCACACTAATTGACCAGGAATGTTAACCATAACTTCTAAGCTGTTTTGACTACACCAAGTCACGACATACGGAAATAGTCATAATATTTTCTTTCTTAATTCATTCTATTGTTTTCAAATAAAATTAGCTAATAAGTGAATATAATTGTACAGGGGGAAGTCCTCAGGTTACCTACAAGATAAGTTCTATAGGTTTATTTTAGGCTAAATTTGTGTGTGCGTCGGGTGCTCTTAAGTAGAGGATTGTCTGTATACTGAAATAAATATAGGAGTAGGATGTGGGGAATAAAAAAGCACTCATAGGGTAATATAGTTAGGTCAACAGTACCGTAGGAAAATACATAGTCTTCTCACCTGGTCTGGTGTGCACGTCTTAAGGCACAACTCTAATGTAAGCATGTAACTGAATTCCTGGCGTGCAGCCAAAGTTTTTTCCTCAAGTCTGGGGTGCTAAACCAGCCAGAGTGTAAATATAGGGATGTGAAGGAGGGGTGCACAACAATCTATAGAGATTCGAATTTAGCAAAAAGCTCAAAAAGTTTTAAACTGAAAATAAACCAACTGTTTGGGGAGATAATTTGGCTTTTTTTTTTCAAGTGGAAATTTTCTCCTCAGGTATTTCCTGCAGGTCTTCCCTTGCTACTCCTTGAGAGAAGCATTTAACATCCAGTAAGGATGGATGGATGCTTCAATTGTTAATTCCTATATGCGGGGCTAGAGTTTTGGTGCTAATGGTGATAAGGATCAAGAGAGGTCTTATGATGGGAAGACCTTTGTATAATTTCTCATTTTTTTGAATCTCTAAATGGAATTGATCCTTAAATGACATGATCGAAAAAGTTGATTTTGACTAGACAGGATGTGGGATATAATTGTTTTGTTAGATCTGAGTAAACCTCTTTATTTGCGCAGATGATCTTTTATTATTTGGGTGCACAGGAATCTACGAAGTAAGTTGATAATATTGAAATGTTCGGAGGAACTTTGACATATTATCAGGAATTGCAATTACATGAGAAAATCGCAAACATGGAAATAGACTTAAAAGTTAATTTGCTGGGAGTTCATTTCAAGAGAGTAAGAGGTTGGCAAGTTCAGTTTGGCAAGCTTCATTCTAGTGAGGCAGAACCGAACTGCAAAGTGTGGTCCATACCAAATTTCATGGGTTCAGCACCCACTGTCCAGGAGCCCGAACACGCAATAAGGACCATGTTCAGGAAAAAGCGGGAAGCAGCATAATTGACTGCTGAAGCATCCAATCCAGCGCTTCCAGCCCATTAGCACCCACAGGCATGTCTCCTGTAGGCAGTCTGTGATTGCAATGAATTGTAAATCAGAGAATAATGCATAGGAACTATCCAAAATTAGTGTTTTCACGAAAAGTACACAGGAACACATCTATCCAAAAAGTAGTGTTGTCACAGAATAGTCCACAGGAACATGTTATCCAAAAAGTTTTGTTGTCACAGCAAGTCCACAGGAACATGTCTATACAAAAGTTTTGTTGCCACAGAATAGTCCACAGGAACAATCTATTTTAAGATGTGACTGAGGTTGCAATCTTCTAGCTGCGAAACTCTTCCCGTTTGTGCTGTGCATGATGACTGCACGTGTTTCTTAGAGATAACCATGGCTAAAAACGAAGAAACAATGATGCCAAGCACTAGCTCCTTTTAAAGTGTCCAGTGGTTTGATTCTACTTATCATGACAGATTGATCTCCAGCCAGTCCTCATCAACACCCACACCGTGTTACTCGAGCAATCACTGAAACAAGTTGTTAGCTGCTCCTTTAAGGCGGCCTGAATGAAGTGAAATGTGTTTTGGGGGAAAAGTTCATTTTCTAGCAAATATTGACTTTGCAATTAATTGCTTTTAAGCTGATCACTCTTTAACATTCGTACATGCAAATTGCCATTATAAAACGTGATGCAGTAGACTTTGTAAAATTACATTTGTATCATTCTCAAAACTTTTGGCCATGACTGTATACTCAAGTATAAGCTGACCCGAGTATAAACCAAGACCCCTAATTTCAACACAAAAAACTGGGAATACCTATTGACGAGTATAAGCCGAGGGTGGGATATGCATTGGTCACAGCCTCCCAGTATATAGTCTGCCAGCCCCTGTAGCATATATCCTGCCCAGCCCCTGTAGATATATCTGCCCAGCCCCTGTAGCTTATCCTGCCAGCCCTGTAGCATATATCCTGCCCAGCTCCTGTAAGCATATATCCTGCTACAGCTCTTAGCATATATTTTGCCCAGCCCCTTCAGTATACAGCCTGCCCAGCCCCTTCAGTATACAGCCTGCCCAGCCCCTGCAGTATACAGCCTGCCTAGCCAGAGGAGCCGAAGAGGATCCAAAGGACCCAAGGTGGCACCGGAGCATCGGAGACAGAAGAGGACCTATGGGTGACGTCAGAAAGGTGAGTTTTGACTTTATTTTTTTAGTTGATTCAAGTATAAGCCGAGTTAGGTTTTTTGAGCACAAATTTAGTGCTGAAAAACTAGGCTTATACTTGAGTATATATGGTACTTTATTTGGTTTTTATAAGTAATTGGGCTGATTAGGGGACTTTTACTTTATTTAATTATTAATGATTAATTTTTTTTTTTTTACTTTTTTTTTTTTTTACATATTCCCCTTATTGGCTTGACAAAGCGTTACCGGATCGCTTGTTCAAGCCTTTACACTGCAATACACATGTATTGCAGTGTACAGGGTAAGTAGCTGCGCATGCTCAGTTACATACAGCCAGTTCCTGCCAGGAGGCAGAACGTGGCGTGCAGAGGAGCCGACAGCTCCAGGCCACTCGCCGGACCCCGGGCCTGCGGCAGGAGGGATCGTATCCCTCGGTACGCCACACGGGGGGTCCCATCCACGGTGGAGATTTTCCTATCCGATGTCCGAAATTCGTCTTCTGACGTGCCACCGTAGAAAGGCCGTCACGTCAGAAGAAAAGTACCTTATGGATGACAGCCGTAGAATCCCGAAGGGCGGCATTAAAGAGTTAAAGGGGTTCTTTGGTCACTGTTATGAACTTTTTTTTTTTAAACTGACCAGTTCTTTTGCATTTATTATCGTAACACACCCTTAACTCACCACCCTGGGCTGTAACTTTCTTTTACTTCACTTGTACTTCACAGCCACTGTTGCAGCTGCATCACTCCAAGATGGCGCCCCCACTCGCTAAAAGATTACATTCTCCACCCAACAGACTTGGTCATCAGTAGCACAGATCACAAAGAGGGAACGTGCAGCCACACCCCACGCCAGGAAAACAGGAGAGCTCACTGCACATTACCCGAATGGAGAGCAGAGAAAAGTATACAGGTTATTTCTGTGGAACCTGTAAGTGATTTCTTCACAAAAGGAGCGAAAGAAAGATTTAATGACCTGAAATTGTGAGCATGTGAGAAAAGTGAGTGAGATAAGGTAAGGTCAACTTTTGTCACTGGAGACACCACTTTAAGGCATTGATGATTATAGTTTTGTGATTAAATTAGAGATTAGTAAACATATGTTAACGTGAATCACTACTTTTTGATTCGTAATTGGATTTGTTTGTTCTTTTGTAATTTTATTAACAGTGTTATTCCATTTAGTAGTTCAGATTAAAATATATATCTTTCACAAGTGTAAACATTTACGTAGCCAACTTTAAAACAAGGAATTCTGGTTCACCAGTTGGCCCATACTAATGAATGAAAAGTTAATAGACCATTATTTATAATATTTGAAGCTTCCATAAGGAAATCCCCAGTACCTGTACTAAAAATAGACTGAGAACACTCGCTTCCGTTCCTTTCATGTCGCCTAAAAAGAAACTGTGGGGGACAGATACCATATCCCTCCCCCCTATGCTCCCAGTGCATGGAGCCGGACTTCTTGTCCCTGTGGCTCCTATATAAGTTTCTTTTTTTTAGGTGATCCCGGCGTGGGTCATAAGTCTAAGCCGACTCGTTTTTCAGACAAAAATTAGGGGCCTCAACTTACCTTGGTGTCGGTCTTATACTTGGGTATATACGGTAAGTATTTTCAGTTATTTTCATTACAGGAGACGGGTAAATTTTCTATCACAGGCTGGCGCATAGCAAATTGTGGTGCCAATATATATATAAAAAAAAACGAAAAAATATAAAAGGGGCAATTATTTGAGGGTTTGTTAGAGATGCTATTCTGCAGTATCCTCTTATTTATAATCTATAACCCAGTATCAGCATGGGTTTATGAGGGATTGGTTCGTTCAGACTAATCTGATGGTTCTACGAGGAGGTAAGTTCAGTTGGCACAATGGGAGCTGTGTATGTTGTATATCTGGACTTTCTAAAGACATTTGCTACAGTGCCACATAAAGGTTGGTACATAAATGACAAGAATGCTGGGACTAGGAGAAAATCTGTTGTATATTGGGTAACTGGCTTAAATGAAAAAGTAGGGTCTGTCATAATGTGTCATTCTCAGATGGTTGAACTTATCGAGTGCGCAGAGGTCAGTATTGGGTCCTACCTTTTAATATTTTTATACCCTTAATGATCTGGCCATTTTTGTTTCTCATTCCATTTTTAACTCCCTACCTTCAATATCTATAACTCTTTTTTATTTTTAATTGTAAGAGCTCTTTGAGGGCTTGTTTTACTGTGTACACAATTGTACTTCAAAAAAATCCTATGCAAAGTAAAAATGGTGAAAAAATACTTTTTTTTGTGGACCTTGGATTTACAGCTTTCACGGTGCGCCCCCCAGCTTCACTGTGCATCTACTTATTCTTGGGTCGGTTGCAATCACGGGGATACCAAATTGTATAGATTTTATAATGTTTTCAGACATTTACAAAAGTTAAAACCATCTGTACACAAATTTGTTGAATTTTGACATCTTCCGGTGCTAATAACTTTTTCATACTTCGGTGTACAGAGCTGTGGTTGTGTTGTCATTTTTTTCAACTTTGATGGACGTGTTTTTTATTCTAACCATTTTTCGGAGCGACAACCTTTTTTGATCACTTTTTATTGCATTTTTCGAGATTTTTCAAAAATGGCAAAAAAGTGCCATTTTCAACTTCAAAAAGACGGTAACCTGAGGAGGAGACCTCATTACAATGTACAAAAATACCTGAGCAGACAGTACAAAGGTCTCTCCAAAGATCTTTGTATACCTAGACCTGTGACCAGGACAAGGGGGGCATCCTCTAACGCCTAGAGGAGAGGTGGTTCTACCATCGCATAGACAGTTCTTTACTGAAAGAGCAGTGAGACTATGGAAACTGCCGCAGGAGGTGTTCTGGAAAGCAAAATTTATTATGGGACAAAACATTTGTTAATTCTTAAGGTTGGACTTATGTAGACTTGCATCTTTTCAAACTTGTATACATGATAAACTATGGTGTTGTAAAATTTATAATTCAATTTATTATGCAATATGTTTCTGAAACCACACTTGAAAGTTCAGTGCTTGTAGACTTTGTGTGGCTTTGGTCTCTGTTCTTAGTTCAAATGTTTTTCAATAGCTGTCAAGGACACAATTCTGTAAAGAGCACTATATAAATATGTCTTATGACCGTAGTGAGTATAATACTACTGTGTGTAGAATTCACAGCTTATAAGTTTGTTGCCAAATAGTTGTATTTGTTACCTCTCCTTACAAGGTGACAGATATATAAACAGTTCAACACCTTGAAACAAACAGATTATCTTAAATAACAGAAGCGTTACGCTGGTTAAGATTCTGTCTTCTTAGCTAATGTTAAATAACAGACCTTTGCTGCCATGGCGTGTTCGATTTTTTTTTTTGTTAAATGTTATATCTAAAAATAAACGAACCATGTAGGATAGAATGTTATCCAACCTCACTCCGATCTTTTAACCCACTGGAGGCCAGGAGTTGAGCTTGTTTGTTAGAGCTGATTGGGATGACCATGTGTCTTCTGTCAGAGAGAGGAGTAAGGAGTTGTCACTCTAGAAAAGTGGTTTTAAATATATTAAAGCATAACATTTTCATCCGTCTTTCCTTTCTTTTTATCTGCTTTGAGCAATGTATCTAAGTTTCTTTCCATCTGTACTCGCATATAGCTGTTAGATAAGGAGTAGTTGCTAAAAGTCTTATGTTATTAACTCCATACACATAGTCATCTACTGTATAGTAATAAATAGTAGTTTAAGACTATTGGTTGATTAGGACATCCAGAAAATGTGGGCATTTCAATTGAACTGAAATAAATTATATTTTTTTAGCATGCAGAGGGCTTTCTGTAAATCACAGCCCCTTTCCAACAAGACCATATCCTTTTTTGTACTAGTCATAAAAGTTTCTAAAATCATCTGAAACCTTAAAATGTGGTACAAGGTATTTCAGAAATATTTTTGCCACAGATGTAACAGAATTCGTAACAGACAGTTGTATACGTATATTCCGGGCTATAAGACGACCTGGTGTATAAGACGACCCCCCTACTTTCCTGTTAAAATATAGAGTTTAAGATATATTCGCCGTATAAGACTACCCTTTTCCAACGCATACAAAACATCGGTAAAAAAAAAAAAAAAAAACAGATTTGAATTTAACATGGTCCTTTTTTTAACTTAAATTCTTATGACTGCAGGTATATAGCAGGAAAACTGTAAACATAAGGCATACACAACAACATTACCACTGTCCATTTTACGTAAATGTTACCATACTGTACCTTAAATTTTTATTTTATTAAATATTCCATGCCATGTACTCAGAAGCGGGAAAAAAATTCCAAATGCAATGAAAATGGTGATGAAAAAAAGACTTGCGCCATTTTTGTGTGCTTGGATATTACGTCTTTCACTGAGCGCCCCAAATGACATGTCTACTTTATTTTTGGTCGGTACGATTAAGGGGATACCAATTTGTATAGGTTTATAATGTTTCTATACATTTACAAATGAAAACAAAAAAAAATTTTTTGTTTGATTTGCCAACTCTTGGCCTATACTTTTTTGTACTTTGGTGTAGCGGAGTTGGGTCGTGTATTTTTTGCTAAATTTGATATATTTTCAATGATGTCATTTTAGGACTGTACGAACCTTTTGATCACTTTTTATAGATTGTTATATTTCCAAATGGCAAAAAAGTGGCATTTCGACTTTGGCGCTATTTTCCATGTTACGGGTGGTAAACGCATTGAAAATCCGTATCATATTTTGATGAGATCGGGCATTTTGGACGCCGTTCGGGTACCTGATGTGTTTATGATTTTAGTTATATATATTATGTCAGTTCTAGGGAAAGGGAGGTGATGGGTGATTTGAAATTTTTTAGGTTTTTTTATTAATTTTTTTTTTTACTTTTTTTTATGTTTTTATTTTATCTATTTTTCAGACTTCCTAGGGTACTTTAACCCTAGAGTTGTCTGATCGATCCTATCACTATACTGCCATGCAGTACACGTATGGCAGTGTATAGGGGATTTTCCTCCTCATTCATTACAAGTGTGCTATCAGCACATTGTAATGAAGGGGTTAAAACGAATCAGCCTCGGGTCTTCGGAAGACCCGAGGCTACCATGGAGACGGATCGCGCCCCCGATGACGTCACGGGGAGCGCGGCGATCCCAGGTAAGATGGCGGCGCACATGAGCGCCGCATCCTTTTGAGGCTGCCGGCAGCCATAGGCTGTCGAAAAACACCCGCGATCGGTGTAGGTAGCAATATGCAGCAAGACTTCCGGCTATGGAGAGTGTGTCAGTCCCGTGAGCCCTCTCCATGCAGCGACCGACTCCTACGCAGCCGCGTGAATACCGGCGGGTGGTCATTCCGGCTATGAGCGACCCCAGACAGAAAAGATTTTTCATTCTTCAAAGTCTCGTCTTATCCGCCGGTAATATACGGTACACTCCTAAAGGGGGCAGGTTTACTAGAAGTAAACGTGGTGTATTAATCAATGTCCAACATACAGTGCACCATAAACATTTCTGTATATATATTTCTGTATGATAAGTTTGTGATATATAATTTACAACAAAGAAATTGCGGGCGCACTCGCTTATTAGCACAAATGATCAGTGCACTTCCCAGGACCTGCGACAAGTCACATGTAGAATCAGGAAAATGGCAGCACCTCCAAATTTGAAGTGTGGAAAAGAATTAACAATTTATGACACATGTTGGCACTAAACGCGTATGTCTTTTTCACGTTCAAAACACTTTTATCCACTTCATTTGCAAGGGTTCATGGAGAAGTGGTGCCCCATGAATTAAGTGTTCCGAGCTTAGGGTTGAACGTTATTAGTGCACAAAAGATTTGCAAACACTTTTTGCAAAACTCAACTACCAACAATTTAATCTGATTTTTCACCACGTGGAGGGGGATCGTGGGCCGTTAATCTTTTGCAATTTAAGATATCTTGACTTTAACTTTCCTCAACTTTTAGACATAAAGAGAACATGTTTCCTCATTGTCTTGACGACATAAATAACACACTGGTGATGATCTAAGAAAAACATCCTCATATAATCTCGCGTGACAAAGTAACAAAGCAAGACATCCATAAAGGAATTCATTAAAAACAAGTTGCCGTGTGATTACGTGAAACTGTGCATGGATAGGCACAGCAAGTGTAATTGTTTTCTACTACAAGCCACAAACACTTCAAAAAGCCAGTTGAAACCAATCCTTGGTCGTGTAGTGTTCTGCAAAAAAAATCCGTCTCATATGAAGTCCCTCATATACAGATATTAAACATATTAACAATCTTCGAATGAGCGACTCTTATAGCTTTCCTAGCGTTATATAATTTAAAGGCATCTATTCTGAACTCACCATTGGTAGCAAAAAAATTTTAAGGCACACACATCACTGTGAGGGTCTATGGCTCTTTAAATTTTCTGTTCACAGTCCAGTGAAGAAAGAGACGTCCTAGTAAGGGGCTCTACCTCATAGCATCCATAAGTTATAGTAAGTATCCCCCGTTAGACTGGGATAGTTCACTAATGCTAGCGGTATAAACTGTGGGCCTCTGTCACGACTTGATCTATTTGGGCTTTCGCAGCATTTTTCCGAAACATGGTCCTGGGTTGTCGGCAAAAACTAAAACAAAATCTCTGATGCTACCTTTCCCCCTCCCCTGAAGTTGCTCTTGTGGGTATGTAAGTACAAACATGTCTGATAGCTTCAGAAGAAGTAGCACGCTGCAGAGATCAGAGAACGAGGAGTACGCTGTTAGGAGCGGGGGGAGCGGAAAAGGAAGTGTATAGTATATATTATAATATATATATATATAACTATGAGTGACACTATGAGTGTTTGATGGAGAAGGAGATCTGGAGAAAAAGAGGTATTATAATGCTCCTTCTTTATAAGTTTTCCTTCATTAAAGAGGCAAACCGCGGCAAAGGGTAAGACCGAGTAGATGCCACACCAGGAGGGGCGCCTCAGCTCTCCCATATCATAGTACAGGACAAAACTGAAAGAAAGTATCTTATCATGAGGCCAAAAGTCACTATGTTAAAACCCCAGGAGACAGACTTTTGGCGACGGTAACTGAGGAAGTCAAAGTGTCTGTCTAGGAAGTTTAAGCACCTCCGGCCCAGTACGCTTTGACCTTGACCGGCCCTACGCATGCAAGAGGACACCAGTTGCCGCAACGCAGAACGCAGGAATTGGTACAGCAGTACCTCTACGCAATCAGTTTAAGAGGAGTGAAATGTTTGAAATAGGTCCCCCTAACGTTCCACCCTATTTTAATCAGAACCAGATCTGAGCATGGGAAAATAGGAATAGGAATGTAATAGACATGAGCACAGGCATTCAACCTCTTACCAGACCCGACCTACACAACCACACCATGAAAGACATCAAACAGTGTAAAATACAGGGGGGGGCTAATTAACTACTAAATCACCGAAAATTTGAGCCCTTGTCAAGCACCCTAACACTATAGACTGATCGCTCCTATCCAACAGAAACCGACTGTCCCGTAAGTTAGCCTACTACAGTGCTTGAGCCGGACCCCTAACCAGGCATATAATTTTCAAGTAAATAGTTATGCAGCCATAGTAAGAAATGGCAAGGGGGGCGCAGTCAGGGGGAAGGAGGGGAATAGAGTGAGGGGTGTAGGGGGCAATGAAGAGAACGAGAAAAAGCCTCTGTGGCTGCTACTCAGCGATCCAAAGTTGTACCGTAAAGGGCATCGTATGAGCCCGCAAGCATCGAATAAGCAGACAATATATTTAAACATTCTCGCTTTCTTTCCGATAAAGCCAGCAACTGAAAAGGCATCTAGTCCGCGCTTACACATTTCCGTGCGGACGCGCACACCGTGGCAGTACCAGCCCACACGCCAGGGGGGCAGCATCCGACGTGTATAGCCTCATCACGGCGGAAGAGGACAAACTGTCCTCTGACCAATCCACAATACGCATCATTCCAAAAATGGAACATAAGAATCACCTGGGATGGATATCATCATCTAAAGGTGGCCGGCAGAAGACACTTGCACATAATTTTGTTGTTTAGCCTTGCTCACATTGCCTCAAAGTCAGCAGCCAGGGCCGCAAAAAACAGACACCAGGCGAGCTGGATTGAGTAATGCAAAAACGTCAAATACTGCAATACAGCGCATTTTGGAGTACACTGTAGTATATCAGATCATCTGAGGTTAAGTAAGAGCCGAGGTCTAAGAAAGAGTGAAAAAAAGTTAATAATATATTAACCACATTCAAATTACAACCCCCACTTGTCCTAGAACTATATAGACATAAAACACAGTAAAATCACAAAACATGATATGTATCGCCACATCCACAATGGTCCATCTATCAAACATATAACATAGCGGGTTTTTGCCGCCGTTTGACCTCACATAAACAGAAAAATGGCACCCAATGTCAACAACGTGGACTTTGAACACCATTTTAGTCACATAATTAATTAATAAAAATGTATCACAACGTGTGTCTACGCATTCTTTAACATGGTAGCAAGTAAACCCTTCGCGACTCCAATTCGCCAAAAATTACACATGCACACCAGCTCCGTTACACCCAAAGTATGAAAAAAGTTATTAGCGTCAAAAGATGAGTCAAAAGGTTTTTTTCTTTTTCGCACACACATTTGGTAATTTTTTGAACAACGCCAAAAAACACCTGTACCAAATTGGTATCACTGCGATCGTACGAGATCGGGACGGTGTCCTAGCCGCTACATGGGATCAGAATCTAAGTCGGCACTGTGTTCTTCAACCAGATCCCGCCGCGTGCAAGCGGGTGGTCTTGCTGACGGCGTGTCCCGAACCACCAACGTCGTTTTCACACAGTGCATAGCGTTCATGCCGTGTGGTGGCAGTCGAAGGTTCGCCAGGGTACCTTAGCAAGGACACATTCATGGTCATGTTCGGCACAGGACCACGGGATCAGGCGGACACTAGATGCAAGGTCAAGTCCAATATGGGGTCGGTCATCACGGGAGGTCACCAGCAGATGGGAATGACAGGAACACAGAGACAGGAATGACAGGACACACAGAGCAGGGGAACGGAACCCAGAACAAGGGAAATCAGGAGCCAGGACACACCAGGAATGCAGGAAACATTTACACTGCAGGTGTGGATGGGTCTTTAGTAAAATGAGGTCCCTGGTGCCAGGTTCCCTTTCACGTCTGGAAATACATAATGTTTTAATCATCTTATCTTGTGGCAGCATATAGACCGCAGGACGGCCTTCCTTGTCTGTTGAAAGAACTGCATGCACTATTTGTTATATGCTGTGACACACAATGTTCACATTACTTCCACCACATTGTGCTTACTGCCGAGACCTACAAAGTTTGTAAATAGTTTGACGTAGTCATAGGCGGTTTATACACAATTGTACGACTGCTCTGACTTTAACCACCCGTTTTGTGCATGATCTATTTCACCATTAATGACTAAGTCTCTGAGCCATGCATCAAATCAGCTATAAAGTGTGTTTTCGGTGGTGAGTACGAGCAATGTGCTGACTTTTTCATTACCTGAGCATAGTTTAGTGTTACTGTGTTGGTAAATACAGCTAATACGGAACACGTTCAGTTGTTTTCCTGTATCAAATTTGCATCTTAACCAGGACTACAGATTGTTGTCTTTGGACATGACAATATTGAAGGGCTTGTACTCTAGTTTCATTGCTAGAATTGTGTATGTGCAGGACCTTGGGTCCAATACTAAAATTCTGCTCATGTTTTACCTAACAAAAGTCTCAATATAATAGGTGTTTTTTGTTTTTATTAACATCTGTTATCATAGTAAGATATAACAAGGTGGGACATTCATTGCTATTATGTTAGTATCTGTCTTAAAACTATCCAGCAATTGTCACCTGCGCCAATTTGTCGGGCACAGAAAACAACATTAGGTGACCCACAGGTCTATTAACAAAAACTGCTTCGTAGATGAACTACTATGGGGACAACAAGAATTATCACGTTCTCTTATTTATAACACACTCTTCAAACATATCGTCTCTTACTTTGATATATATGGACAACATCATTGAATGGTGGTCTAGATGGACTTTGTAGTTTACGGACGCTCCATTAAAAAAAATTTTTTTTTAACATTTTTATAATGTTTTTTCACAGAAAAAAACATCATAATACATTACCACATATAAACAAAACATAGATAAACATGAAAAAAGATAAATAAATAAAATGTCATTATCCAAGTTTTACAAAGGGGATGTCCTTGATAATTTTAGCAGAACTGGACACATATAATTTAGCAGGGTCTTAAAAGTCAATAGTTAACAATAATGCCACTGGTACCTGCTATTCGCTGTTGCTACGCGCACAGTCTTGAGTAACACCTTATGTTAATAATATAACACCCTCTTTCTCTATGGTTAAGAGCCCATTGTTCTCTAAATTGCTTTATATGCAAATCTCATCCATAGATAATATTTCTTCATACTCTATAGTAGGTGGTAAGTCTAGTTCTATTACCTTTTCAAGAGACAGAGGGCGCCCTGTTCCATTTGAAGACAGCTCACGTAATGGCTGAAAGTATACTTTCAGTTATCATCTTATATTTATTGGACATTATTTCTACCGGACAGATTCGCAATGCTAAAGTGAGTGGGGTCAAATCACAACTACCAGATATTTAGAAATCGCAGGGTAAAAAGCTACCCCAGAGATTTTTTTTCGGGGCAAGACCCACAAATGATGATAAATATCGCCTGCATACCACACCCTCTCCAAATTTTGTAGCGTATATCCTATGGAAAGTCTTGAAATTTAGAGCGGGAAAAAGAGTACCATCTTAACTGGATTTTTTAATTGGTTCTTATGTGATTATCTCAGATGGCAGTTCGACCCATTGGTAGACCACGTGCTTAGTCCCACTCTAAATGTAGTTAAAATTGTTATATGATTAGCTTTCCCATTTTGCTGCAACTTAATTATACCTAATTTGGTGGATATCAGTTCCCGCATATGATGAAAATACCTCTTTGGTACATTTATTAGACAAAGGACATATCAATGCACCTGAAGATTCACATGATTTTTCTCAGTTTGTGTTTGTACTACAAGCTAATCTCTATTGGAGAAACTTGACAAGCTGACGTTGCATGGCGAACCATCTTTATTTGGTCAAGGCTGAAATTTCCCCTTTTCTTTTTTTACGCCTTGTTTCCACCGAGTTCTTTAATGAAAAGATACCACAGGATGCCAAGGTACATCTAGAAATTGAACTACGGTCCCTTCTAAGTTACTGGAGATGCAAGTCTAAAAACAGCACAAGAGGATAGCTTTGAGTAATTCACACTGATCGTCTGTGTTTTCATAGTTTGATGTACCAACAGAACGATCGCAAAAATAGCTTTAGTTGCTGTATGTTTTTATGACCACTTTCCAAAAACTCCCTATTTCTAGCACTAGTCGTTGTCCGATTCCCTAACAAAATCCATGTAAACATGCCACGCCGATAAAGTCAAGGCATGGCACATCCCTATTTAGAGATGAATATAAACAGTCTTTCGCTTTAAATATTCCTGTTTGACCTTTCCCATATGTAATCAGATCATGCTTTTGTTTCCCTCGTTACTTTCAGAAAAATTTAGTGTGTTGATCTGAAAAGAGACAGTAATATGGGTTGCATGTTATTTTAATCCCTGCTATCCAACGTAGCAGATTAGCCTTTCCCATTTCTACTTAACTAGTTTTTATACATTTAATCCAAAACCGACTTTTGATTGTACCTCAGTGTTTTCTCTAAAAGTGATTGGCTACAAAAAATACCTAAGTATGCAAAACCCCTTCTCCATTAAAGGGAAGTGAAAGTGCTACTTTTTCTTTCAATTTTGCTCCCCATTGATATACACCATTAGCGCCTTTTTTAAGATTGAGTTTGTCGAATCGAAAATAGCTGAGGAAGGTTTCCTATCATATATAATAAATTTCTTAATGATGTTTCAGGATTCAACAAGTGCGACGAGACTGTCACACACGGGGATGTGGGAGTCAATTGGGGCTAGAGTCTGTGGACTGCTGGACCACCATGGGGGATGTGCATGGTACTACCGCAAACCACAGGACCAGCAGTCTTAGTGGCCGCCTGGTCACTTTGCGGATGTCTTGCACGGCGGTGGCGATGTCCAGCCAGGTCGTTCCACGGTGCGACTACGGCTACCATGGTGGCAGCCAAGAGGGAAGCGGCAACAGAACCACAGCGAACTTGGATCCACAGAGGAGGCACAGAGCACAGACGGCAAGATAGGATGGCAGACTCCTCTGCAGATGGCAGGAACTTTGGCTGGACGGCAGGACCTTGGCTGCGATGTTCAGGACTGCTGGAGAAACTCGCGGACGGCAAGATCCTCGCTGGACCGAGACTCGGCTGGAAGCCCGCACTCCAGAGTACAGACCTGAACTGGAATACAGGAAACGTCACAGTGAATACAAGGAACCGCCAAGGGAATACGGCCCACCACAGGAACCAAACAAACACAAGGGGGATATTTATCAGGACCTCTTCGCATCGCCAGTGGCCAGAAGCCCTGCAAATAATCGCAAATGCCTGACCGTAGGATAGGCCGCTGCCGAACGGCACCCTTATACATGAGAGAGCAGAAGCCTACTTCATTATCGGGCTCGACGAATTGCAGATCAGCGGGGCTATCATCGCTGGCGCACCGAGCGCCAGCGTATATAAATAACCCCCAATGGATCACTGTGACCTATGAGTGGCTTAGTGGCTTATATATTGTCCATAATGAGTATATTACATGTTTGTTTACTTTCTGCGATAAAATAGTATATTAAAGTAGTACGATACTTTGAAGTAATTTGCTCTGCCAATAACCTCTTGTGCTTGTAATGCTGTATGTATGTTGACCAATTAGCTATGTAACATATTCCCAGTTTTCATGTAGAGGTGGGGCTGTATGGCCGATGCAGTGGCAACTTCAAAAAGATACCTATGATGATGTACTCCTTTGACAGCACATAAGAGGTGGAGTATGAGAACCTGGCTCTCATAGCGCTTTATGGCTCCCTTGACTAACTTGCTACACATTTCTGATGGCATTCAAGAGGTAGTTTGTTGGTTACGGACTGACCTACGGTGGCAGTCAGTGCCTCCTAATTAAGGTGGCTGTGTGGATGCGTCTAATTGAGTGAGCTTTTCAGCTCAAAACACTGTTGAGCTGGTGTGGATCACCTCCTAACCCATCCCCTGGACATTGCCTTCATTGTTTTAAGATTGATAAGAATAAAAGATTGGGAACTTGTTTTAAGAGTGAGTGTCGTCTTTATGAAGGCTGGTATGTGATCGCTTCCTATAATCTCAGCTGGCACCACTTTGATGAGCACCCCTATTTCTTTGTACTTCTCCTAATCTGGGTTGCATATGGTAACGTACTCCCTGAAGTTACGCCCTTAGACCAGTAGTAGGAGAATTCACTAAAGATGACCCATCATTGAAGCCGTAGGCTGATGGACTAAGGGCCAGAACAGCAGAGCAAGGCTTCCCCCCACTCTTCCCTGGGTCTGCCTCTGCATGTATGATCGTATGTCTTTATGGGGTCTGGATTTTTTTTGTGCCGGTCGGGAATCTCCATTGTTATTACACTACTTGTTTGGGTTCTACATTTGCATTAATGTTAGTTTGGTATGTGCCTAATTATGCAGTCCTTTTGTCTTTCAATACGGCCCACACTGAAAACGGTTGTGTAATCAATGTAAGACGGTCCACCAAAGAAGTGGAGTTGAGTGGACGAGTGACCTATCTGTTAAAGTAACATGGCGCTATTTGTGACCATCAACAAGTATATTACTGTGCTGCCGAAGCTTTTGTATCCGTGCATAAGTGATTATATGAGATACAATTTTCGGGTAAACTACTCACTATGTGCTCACGGCCTAAACTATTTCTTTTAGTGGGTATAAAAGTTCAAGTTTAAATATTCAGACACTAGCAGAGTGCCTTACTTTAGCCAAGTAAGTTGTTGTATGTCCAGGTCCTTCGATCCATCACATAAAAATCGCGAGACAGTATTCAAAGCTGTTGAAACAATCAGAGCTTAAAGAGGTAGAGGAAGAACCATGCCAGACTACACACTCCAAAGGTGTCAGTCTCTGTTTTTATGATTCAGTATAGAAGCATTAATCTATGTGGGATCAAACCTATGATACATCATGTACCATAGAGAATTGAAAATATGACATCGATCTTTATGTCTTTTCATATGTATGCTGGGTGAACAACAGGTAAACATACTGGAAGTAAATGACTGTTATCATTTGCATATCAGTATGTAAACCAATTAGTAAAGATTGATTTGAGAAAAAAAACCCAGATGCAACTGAATATTGTAAACATAGCCTTGGGCCAATTACCCTCGGAGTGGAGATTTATTATTAGGTAGGCATTATTTATAATGTCGCTTAGGAAGTTTGTTGCAGTCCGATTTATCATGGGCTTTTTATACCTGCTTGACAAAAGTGGCACGATTTTTCAGGGGGTTAATCTGTTGGGGTTGGGACCACCAGAGAAGCAGAGGCTCACCATCCGAAAAAGGAACGCTGCACGGCTGTGAGCATTCATATTTTTAATTTTTATATTCCAGAAGGGTTTTTCTAAACTATTACCACTTGTTCTCTTCCACTGAAGTAGTGGCAATAAGCGAAAGCTAAACACCTGGGGGGATAATTATTGAGGACCTCTGACGCACGCCAGTGGCGCAGAGGCCCTGAAATATCGCAATGCTAGCTTATGTAGACTTTTGGCGATATTTTCCCCCAACCCCACTTCACGCAGTGGGGTTTGAATGGGGGGGGGCGCGGCGGGCCGAGCATGGAAGCAGAGACCGGCCTGATGGGAATTGGGCCGGGGCGGGCGTTTTTGTCCCCTCCTGCCGCACTCGGCTGCTGCGGTGCTTTTTCATACGTGAAAAGTGCCAGCTTTTGGGCCCAATTGTTTTTCTATGCCAGGCCCTGCCTGGCGTAGGATAACACTGCTGCTGGCAGCCCGATACAGGCACAGAATCCTCTGTATGTATCGGGCTGCGATAATTTGCAGCGGCGGGTCTATCCATGACACAGCGCACGAGCGCCAGTGTATGATAAGTATCCTCCGATCTGGAAATTTCAAAGTCTCGTTATGTCAGTTTATGAGCGATGATCTGCTAAAGACTACACGCGCTTAGATTAGTAGATTCTGCTCTCCCTTTTAAAACATAATTCCTATTGCCCACCAGAAATCTTCTGCACCATCTCACATCTACAGTCATCATGTCCCTCTGTTTCCACCACCGTACATGATGCTTATCAAATTAACAGCTGCTACTAAGCATACGCTTACTGAGCTACATGTTTTAAATATAAGATGACATCAACTCTGAGTAAGTAATTTTCCACGGCTTGCACATGTAATGGTTTGCATCTTGAATTCTATATCGGCACTATACAGTGTCGCCGGTGGTAAGAGAACACCAAGGGACGCTGCTATTTGTATTGTACGGCTCTCGATAATATACCCCTTCATGTCGGTGTACATTTCTTTGGTTATATAATGAAGTTGTACTTTATCCTCTTCAAGTGCGTGGACGGTGCTCATTAATAATTGGCTGTTGGTAGATTTTGGCACCATAATGATATGCTGTCATGCAACAAACATTATAAACCTACTGCTTTTTGATGTTGAGATGTGTTGCTGTTTTACTTGTGCTTTGATTGAGTTGCTTAGGGTGTCATTTGATTGGTTAGGAGTACTAGGTTCCAGACATGTAAGATTAAGTACTATGGTGAGTATGTAGGCCTCTTCAAACTGTACAGGTTTAACCACACCTAAGATTACAGTTATCGTTGTAGTGTGCCTAAAAGTTAACACGCTGGCCACCACTAGTATTATGGTCTCAAGACATTAAAGGGTTACAATAAGCAATGGGGCCACATATAACTTACACTGTCCCTTGCGCATCCCCGAGTGGTGCGTGATAACCGTGGAATATTATGAGCAACCAATACGTATTAACCAATCCAAGTAATCTCTGTCTTTGATCACGAAGGCTGTTGTTACAATTTTTAATCTGTAGAAAGTATCTTCTTTAAAAGGAAATAACTGTTCGTAAAATTCCCATTCATCCCATTCTACTCACATCCTAGAAATCAATAAATTCTTGTCCACCAATGAGACACCCTGCGTTATGCGTACGTATATTACATGAGTCTTTAGAACTGTACAGAAAAAAAGGCAATGGTTTCACTTAGTAATGGTATGGTGTACCATTAAATAGTCAAAGCAACAAAATGCTGCCACATTTTTCGACATAACAACGAAGCCAATAATGTTGAGTGCAAACGTTGATATGATCATGGACATCATGCCTTCTGAAATGATTTATACTGCTTCACTATATACTTGCTGCATCCTCATTTGACTGTATTATATGTGAGCAATTACTTTTTTTTATTACATTTTCTTATATGTCACTTTAGTTTGACACTTTTATATTGACTATTAAGTTTGTATGTGTTAACAAATAAACATTGATCATGAAGGACTTGGATCCACACTGATCCACTGTCAGTGGTCCAGTATAGTAATAGCAGCTGACACCGGTGGGCCAGAGCCCGGATAAGGCAGTCGAGGCAGCGGGGGCATACAATCAAGTCAGTGACATGCAGACAGTTGTGGCAGGCAGCACAGATTACGAAACAAGCCTGGGTTCAGATTTTACCAGGAAGCAAGAAACAGGGGGAACGGCGTCGAGAGAACATGCCGAGGTTTCATAAACAGAAGGACAAGCAGAATCAGATAGTCACACCAAGAGGAGGACTAAAAAAGCTAGGAACTTTTGCTCAGATAGACAGGAGAAAGAGCAGGGCATGGCTGGGAATAAGGCTGGAGGGTACACCAAGATTGGCTGTGGGAAAGCGCTATTGAAAAGCCCTGTTGCTACAGAAGGCTGAAGAGGAGAGTCGCCGCAAATGCCGCAACCTAAAGGAGCTGAAGTAGGGCTGACATGGCGGCCTGAAAGTAAGCCTGAGTCAGGAACAAAACAAGAGGCGGAACCAATCACCAGCTTTACACTCATGCATTCATTGGTGGGGTTTTGTCCACTGGCAATATATCTCTCTGTTCTATCAGGTCAGTTACTTCCATCTTGAGGGCTTCTTATTTAGTTATTATGTTGTCTATTACTTTTAAATTATCATAGTCTTTTTTGGATTATGTATTGAAATTTTGTCCTCTTGGCTTAAATTTGGGAGTGATGCCATTCGTGTCATTTTGCGTTTGATTCGTATACAGGATCATAAGGTATATGTGCCATCACTTCCCACCAATTTTGATTATAATGACTGACCTTGGTTCTGTGTGTACAAGGGAAAATAAGCATAATTGTTTGCAACCTTTGTTGGTTAGACTTAAGAGACAAGTATGATTAAGGACTGACATAGTTCTGACGTACCAACCCATTGATAAGGGCAAATATCATCTGTGGGCTGTGGTGCGCCCCCAGGAGTGATCAGTTTCTTACAAAAAGAAAAAGTGAGAGACCTTATTTTAAGACCATCAAGAAAAATTGCTTTTAAACAATTATAGAAAAATGCTAAGTAAAGTAATCGGCACTTTACTATTAGGAATCACACAGCTATATGGTAATTCCCAGTAAGGAGGAATGTAAAATATATATCGTGTCGCTATTAAAAACAAAAAAAAATACTTATGGAAACGTAGTGATCATATCATGTAAGATGGCGTATAAAATAATTGGAGTGGAGAAAGAATGTAGGTACATGGGTCTTTAATATGGTTGTACACATTCTATCTTTGATAGACGGCATGCTTTGAAAGAAAACAAAAAGTTAGAATTGTCGTAACTCTAGAAAAGAAGTTAAATGTTAAATTAAATAGGAGCATGTTTTTACCAAGCACAGAGAGAAAACCATTTACACACAAGATCCTTGAAGCGTGAACAATAGTTACATACGGCAAACAGATGCGTCATTCTATTGTAGTACCAAACTTATAAAGAGTTTGGGTTATGTGGGTATGGGCTCTGTTTCTTATAATATTCCAGAAGTCAAGTATTTGTAAGCCGACAAACATTCACCATACAAACATCTTGTTGACCAGTCCTCTTATTCAAGGAAATAGACTTTAAGAATGTCACCTCATAATGGTGACCCGATTGAAATACCAAGTTCTATTGCATATACTAAGTTCTGTATGTGATGAAGTCCATAAAGAAAGAAAGCCAGTCAGATGTATAAAAGAAACGGGCACATTTAGTTTTAATTTACATTCTGTTGACAATTTGCAAATAATGTAAAACACCTGTAAACCAAAATGTCAAACATAAGAAATTTGTTGTTCTAGCAAAGTAAAAAGACTGTTAACTTTGGTCGATTTCTCATGTTAGAAAACCAAAGACAGAACAAAAAAATAGAGAGACACCATGTTGTATAGTTCACAATGTAATAACAAATCCTTGGTTAAACTAAAAAAAGTAACTCTTGCCAAACGTCATACATTTCAGTGTGTGCAAGTGACTACAGACAAGCTCACTACTGGGGCGAAACAAGTTAGTGAAAGTATGTGTCCAGAGACATAGTAGTGATAGCATTGGTATTGATATCAGAATATCTTTAGGATCTTGTTACATTTATTTCAAGACAATTATGCCGGTACACAGTGTAACAAGCTAGAATATTGTAAAGCTGTTTTCTTTTTTTAGGGTACCATTGCTCAAGATGATTTGGCACATCTGCTATTACATGAGACGGAATAGGACTGATCAGTCATTTTTGAATGCCACCAGAAATGGTTTTTTAACTCTTCTGCTTGTACTATCTTAGGTTATATAATCATAGGTCGTGCTTTGGCCCCTTTTCGATGTGGAAGTATTGGCTGGATATCTCTGGGAATCTGATTAAGTGGATGTCACTCATGCCACCAGCGAGAGGAAACTCGCAGTGAAACTACAAAAATTTTGTGTATGAGACCCCAATTTAATGGGGGCGTTCATTAGTACATTGAAGCAAATCTATTACAGCGATAGCCTTTTAAGGACACCTTAGACAGAGGGCATACCCAATATCCAGCATAAACGGACAATATCTTTGGAGTGAGTGAGCAACAGCACAGTGAATGTGCAGTTTGTAGATGATTGATATTGGTTTCTCTGAACAAGTCACAAAGCTTGTTCTGCACGAACTGGACGACAATCATGAGGTAAATGTAAACACTTTGCAATGCCCTTTTCACTATAATTAACCAGAACAAATAAATGTACAAGCACACAACATACTTAAGGAAATGACTACGAAAATAGATGAGATGGGTGGCCAATAACAGAAAAAAAACCTTATTTCCCCGTTCTATCTGGACCCATCGTAATAGAGTCAACCCAGCCCTTGCCTATACTGGTACTCATATGTAAACATGTTTTAATATATATTATAACAGTATCAGAATATCGTATTTCTCCACATCTCACATATCTGGAACAACTGTTCTGATAAAGTGTTTACAAATACAGAGCTACAATATCAGGATACTGTTATACATGACATTCTCATGTGCAGTTTTCCAGTGCTCTCAAGGTATAAAAAAAAATCAACCACCACAATTTCTCTGCAGTGAAAAAAATAGCACAATTCCATAAGGTATTGTCCCGCTTGCAACAAAATATTGTATGTAGTATGAGAGCAAGGTGTTTTTTAAATATTAAGAATTGCTCCTTTTAACTTAAAAAACAACAAAATAAACAAAACAAAGGACCACTGCAGAAATATCTACATCAGGGCACATAAAATAGATACATGAAATATCCTATTCAAAATACAATGATTGTTTTTTCTGTCATTGTAACTTTTTCAATTTGACGTTTGTAATGATAAATTGGCATACTAATTATGAAGTACTTTTCAGTGACACATAATTAGAAATAATTGATGTCTTTTTAACAACATAATATATAATAATAATAATATCACAATAATTTAATATAAGAGTGAGTATGGGCCAATAGCCATATCCTGCCTCTTCCTTGCCCTGAGAATAGCTCTCTATTTTGGGTTCCTTCTTGGAGTTTGGTTGGTCTCGAGAAGAATTCTTAACCTTCATACGCTACGACAATGCTGCAGCATTTTATGTTATGTACAGCGATGGGCTTAAAAACAACCTCATATTCCATAATACTAACCTTGTTCTGCGAGTCCATTAAGAGTCCATTTGGGTCTATCATTTCTGTGTTGAACCTAATTGGTATATAGGTAGTGGGGATGTTATGAGGCAGACTTTGACGAGTCAGATATTGTTCATAAAAGTTGCCACCCAGATGTAATTAACACCCATTCCTATACTTCTCAGACACAGAAACCTTTCATACTTGCGACCTTCTATTGCTCTTCGAAGGCAGCAGTCATATTTCTTATCTCCAATGCCAGGGACATTTCATCTGTCATCTAGTCTGTCTGCACTGCTGTCCGCTGATGTCAAATTTTTTCAATCTCTCATTGATCACACTCAGTTCTCGAGCCTTGTAGGCTGGCGTGGAGACGCTGGAAAGTTTCCTTCATGTGTACTTGAAGACTGCACTGTTTGAATGATAAACTTTTGTGGTATGAACACCATTATGTGGACGTTCCTTTTGTGAAAGTTTATGGAGTTTGATGGGTTGCCAAATGGGTAATGGAAATGGGCTGGGCAGAGCTTGCATTGTAGGGTTTCTCCACCAGAGTGGAGTCGTAGATGAGGTTTTAGGTTACTACTTGTGGCTGCTAAACCGCTTATGAGTACCTAAAAAGAAAAAAAAAGAATATAACAAATATAGGTAATTCCATGTACAACAATAAGGTACCTTAAAAGGCCAGAACTGAATACATTTTTTTTGCAATCATCTTATAAAATTTCATTTTATACATAACTTACACATATTTCAAGATTTTAAAATACACACCTGACTTCATGTGGCTTCTCCCAGTGTGTACCAAACAGTGCCTCTGTAAGTTGCCCATTGGGTAAATCCTTGTTAAGTGTTTGACATTTGTAAGAGCCGCTCACCACTGTGATCACCGTAATGGCCCTGTAAAATAATCATTTTTTCATTACATTTGTAAAAAGGTGCTGTATGTAATAACAAGTAATGGTTCTTCTATGGCACTCAAACTATTCCAGTTTATGAGATATTCTTCTTAAGATTAGGACAGTGTCCAAAGTTTTCGAGAATGTTACATTCAGATTTTGATTTTCCCATTTCGCTTTTTAAGAGTAAGGAAGAGTTTTATGATCCAGTCATGTTCCTTTGCTTTGTCAAATGATGGCTTCATAGCTGTTTGTGGTCATCTACTGGCTGAGTGTAATAGTTTAGGGTGCCATTCAACATTCTTGAACTAGCTGCACTGTGCCAGCAGTCGTGGGCATCCACTTGTTGACTGAGTTCTGCTTATTTCATACACGGCAGCAGCGCGTGATGGAAGATGGCATATTGGGTTGCAGGAATGAGAAAGTCTCGGGCTGATCAGGCGTGCCAAGCAATCTGACGTCCTCCTTCGTGGGGAAGGGAACCAGGAATGCTGCAGGGTTTTAGCATATGATTGGATTAGAGAGCTTCCCCTCCTAGCCATACTGCTGTAAAATGTGGCAATCATTCTTGGATGGAGTAAAATTGAAATTATTCATGGCATCTGATATTATGACGTTGTTAAGAGCTGATTGACACTCGGAGACGAGAGGGTACATTTGGAACAGGAACTGTGTGGTAGGGAGAATGGTATAAGAGATGACGGTTGGAGGTAGATGACTGGCCGGAGTGGCATAAAGCTGGGAAAGGATGCAAGTCCTTCATGCTGTATGGTCTAGTTCAGAATGGGTACAATTCTCTGTGTTCTTGTGTGTTTGTTGGAGGGGAGAGTGCATGGTCCTGGGCTACTGTGTGGATTGAGCTTGTTAAAACTATGTCTGGCTATCTGACTGAGGGATTGAGTGGAGTTGATGGCTTAATTGCGTGGAATGCTTATATAATTTGGTCTTTCAGGCCATAACCAACAGTGGCCTTTAAATAAATCTTCATGGATATAGCGAGTGAGAATGGATCACACGAACTACTGTGGAAAATTGGGTCTGTCGCGGCGGAATTTTTAATGGTTGTATATGGTTCTTTGTCATGATTAACAACATAATATTAATCCATTGAGATTCTTGGCTTTGACTTGACTTTGTGTTTATTAATATTCCTTCACACTATGTTCTTTCTTGGTCTGTTGTATTTTCATATTCTGAAGTGTCATCTCTTTCTGAGTAAATCCTGCTCCTCTGTGGTGCTCAATCTCTGCTCTGAAAAACATAACATAGAAGAATTGTTAGTAAACCTAAAAACTTAAAGGCTATGTACCAACCTTAGGTTAATAAGATAAACACATCTACTTACACTTTATGGTATACAGAAAGATTAGAATCCCAAATACAAATTGCAGTGCGTAGTATGGACAAACTTTTTAGCAGTTTTCACTAGTGCTACCTAGAATATGTGCCGATTTATTTTTTGTATACTTTGTAATGAATAATGTACCTCTATCAATGGTGCAGCCAGTACGGGCAGTTACAGCAAGTCACATGACCATGGTCCAAGTTATAGGGTACTGCTGAGGTTGCGTTAACCCGAGAGGCTGCAAAAGTGCTAGTCTGTGTCACAAAACCATATCAGTAATATACATGACAACAGATATTGGTTCATGTAGGCCTAGACTGTTTTATAATGTGGCAAAACGCCGAGCTCTATATTTCTTTGCTGGCTGTTCAATATATGCCATCTTAGACAAAGATTGCGGATGATAGTAACTCTTTTATATATGACTGACATATTAGATCTTTTCTAGACTTTGTAGCTATATTATACTGTTATTTTTTAGAATATGTAGATAGTGTATGTCCCAATTTACAAAAAAACGGATAGACAAGGAATAATTTTTTTTTAGTGCGCTTTAATTTCAAAACTTAATTTTTGTGTCATTTGAAGACATGCAACATAAGTTCCGGAGTCAACCACATCGGTTAGGAAGTTTGATAAAAAAAAGCCAAAGACGAGCTAGAACTGACAGTTAATATTTGAGATGAAGAGATATATCTGATAGGTGCGAGAGATGCACTAGCTCACCCAAAATAAAGGAAGTGAACAACAAAATTCTCAGAGAATTTCTTTCAATGGCTGTCTTAAAGCATGCTGCGAAAACACTGGTTATGTTGGTGTCTGTGAACGTGTGAAAAAACTGTAAACTAGTTTAACTCCAGAACAGTGGACCATATTTGAGAATGTGAAAGAAATGTGAAATGAAAATAACAGGAGACAGGAGTAGTGCCATTAAGTTGTGACACTTCAGCTGTACTCTTTCTTTCTACACAATCTGCCTAAAGATATTATAGATAGGTGATAGACGTTCATTCTTTTCCTGTCTGAAACGGTGTGGGCTGTTTTGCAACCCATTTAATGATCGTTTAATATAAACTGCATAAGTATTACATAAAAATTCAGCATTCCCTTCCTTTATCAACTTTCCATAACGATATTAGATCTCACCAGTCTGCCCAGAGGAAAGGATAGTAAGTCTATCTGCTAAAAGTCCCGACAGTACCAGACAAGCAGTTCCTGGCTTGGCTGGAATAGGCTTGATGGTCGTTGTAAAATAGATATCAATACCATGTTGACAACGAAGCCAATCTTGTTTCGTGCACAAGTGTGCTGTTTACATAGCATCCAGGTACGTTCTTTCTTCATTGACCATCAATAAATGGTTAAATTTACCATTTGAATAGATCTAGAAATACAGAAACCAATATATTAGAAACACAAACGTAATCTACCATGCTTAGTGGCACTAGAGGTCAGTAATATTCCATGGAGAATGATGAGAATCATTTTTTAGTTTCTTCTCTGCTAATAAAATATAAGAAAGAACAACCATGCAATCGTGTCCTCACAGTTATTTATGCTATAATGCCCCTCCTTCCTTATATCACAATGATTTAAGGATCCATGTAATCTATGATTACGCTATACACTAAAAGGGACTGAGTCAGTACCGTCTCATTAAAAATGCTTAAGCTAACAGGCTCTTACACCTTTGCGTTTCCTTGCCATCCAAATGCTCCCGCATTCAGAAAGCTAGCTCTTAATCATATAAATATCTGGAAATGTAGTCATTTTGTCCAGAACACAGGGTTGGAGCAAGGTGAACTTCACCGCCAAAACAATGACTGGAGCTGGAAGGGGCCAGAGTCTGTCACTCATTCTCACTTTTCTCATGCTAAACAAGGCACTGTCTGTGATCTTTACCCTGAATGACTGTTACATGTGGGAGGGTTCTCATTTCACAATATCCATGGTAACAAAAAAATCAAATAGAGAGTAACCGATTGTATACTTAAAAAAAAATGCCACCATAGACAAAACTTTTTATTCTTTAACATGCAGTTCCGATTATGAAAGTGAGACTACAGGAAGGCTGAAGTAAAACAACACATTGATTCAGTTCTGTCAAATGGCCCACAAAGAGCTGCTATTTTTCAGAGAATGAGCACCAAATTTCTAGTGTTGTCTTACTATTGTTGAGTTTTGAAATACTTGAATGTTAAGTTTAAGAATTTTTTTCGGGTCGTTTTAACTAGAAATTACCAAATGAAACCTGTCGTACTTGCTGAGAAAATACATGCAAAACAAAATACTGATCAAAATTTTTCCTTCTGTAGAATTGACAGAACAGCTCACGGGACTAAGATATTCTTAAAAGAATGATCTTTGGTGGTGGGGGGAATAGTTTTTTTTAGGTATGTCAAAGAACTACGTCTCAACCCTGTGAAAAAGCAAATTAATGCACGTTACAAAGAAGACAATCACCTAAAACCAAGCTTTTCATGTTAACGGCCCGTGAGGTGCGGACTCACCAAGTTCCATTACAAGAAATAATGTCATTTAGGGTTTGCTACACCCCAAACATCGGTTCTGTTCTATACTATGAATGAAAAGACTTTCCTAGCGACATACTAGTATCAACCAGCGTGGCGCAGATTGTAAGGAGTGAGTTAACCAAACTAAGTGGACTAAGCAAAAGAGAACTACGTTAAGATGAAAAATATAAGAGTCACATAATCGAATAAGTAAAAAACTTAGAAGTTTCACCGCCAAGAAGTATTTCTGTTGGCCTTTGGGAAAACGGTTTCCATTTGGTGTAGAACTCTCTACAAATGTCCAAAGACGGGTCCTTTGCAGATAATCTTTGCTTCAAACACCCATCACGCTTCAAACAGTATAAAATACTAAATAGTCCGAAAACAGTCAATATTTCATGTAAAAAACAGGTATAACAGTCATTGTTTCATGTTTTGGTTCTCATGTATAAAAATCAGCATCCCAATACATCCTCATGAATGCGCTCTAAATATGCATCAGCATAATACTATAGTCGGAGACCTTGTATAGGACAGCTTATTTCTAGTTCTCATCTTTTCCACAAAAAGATGTCAGCTGTTGTGTCACCTGTGTCAAACAGCATGGCGATATAAATAAGGAATATCACAGTGCCATCTAATATAGTGTAGAGGTACAGATATTATACTGAACACTTAAATATTTAAAGTATCATTTTCACAGAATCTGAACATTTGTACTTGGCCTACGCAATGCCCAAGCTATCTATGGTCTCAGTCAAGCTCCTCTGGAGCGGCCACTAATTAAGAAAGATGCTACATACAGTTTGTATGACCCATGCCACTCACTTTTAGTTCACATCCGATAGGGGTTTCACACTTTCCCACAAACACTTTCATGTACGATATATATATATCTACTAATTTGTTCGAGCAGCCAGCAAGACATTCTTGAAAACCCCTTACTTGAAAGAGCCCAGGCAAAAACTATGCTGTGTTTAAGCGTTCAAAAACATCAATACTTAGATGACTGATATGAGACATCATTTACAACTTTGAATTTACCTCATAAATGGCGACATATAACTCAACTTAACAAAAATGTAAAATGTCTGAACTGTGTTTGATCAAGGCCCCCAATCTGCAACATGCTAAAACTACCTGGGCTCTATTCCTATTATATACAATAATTTGTACATGATAATCGGTGGTTGAACCACTCTAGTTGCATGGCTCTGTTAAGGCTCAAAATCCATATACAAACTTCTAATGCTAAATAAGATAGATCTAGCACTGGGAACTTGCAGCCCAGACATCCTTATAGATTCATTGAGGGGCAAGGCCTTTCTTGCTTAAACACTTCAGGAATCTGGCGGGCAGAGGGCTTTTAGCAAACCTATTCTTAATCTCCCCCCTCCTTGCCTACTCCATTGCTTTACAAGCACACGCCTTTACCAATTAAAAAAATCAATCTTTTAGTATTATTCTGAACATAAATGCACCGATCAACCTAGTGGCCGAAAAAAACACGTAACTTTCTTCTCATTCCACAAGACCAATTAACCTATGTAAACTGGACAGGAATTAGCATACACCTGAAAGTTAAAGGAGAGCGCAATATGGCAATTACCGACAAAACAATTATATTTGATATCCCCGCGTGTATTAGCCCACACTTTTGCTGCCTTTTGATCCCAAAATACACAAGTAGCCCTATTCACCCTTGTTCTTCACTGTGATGTTAATATGTCTACATAAGAACCAGCAAAAAAAAAACGCTTTGGCATCGATTGGGTCAATCCAATAGATCATATTAGAAAGCCACCTTACCGGAGCTATAAGTGCAGTATAAATATATATTATAGTATTCAATCTAAATGCGAAAGCAGTGTAACTATACTCGGCAAAAATTATTGAACCCAATACATCACAAGTCATGTTCTACGATCAATGCGCAAACACCCTCTCAGAACCTGCCTCTGCCGGAAAACCTGCTGGCATGCTAGCTAGCACATAAGGAAGGTCTTGGAGATTACCACACCGCTGCATGTAGCCGTTACCTAACTAAATTGCCAGTATAAACGTTTAACCAGCCCATTGCTCACTTCGACAGACCCGTAACAAAAAACGCCAAGAGAATGCACCTCGCTCATATGTTTTCAGTGGACCGAGCATAGGTTGTAAAATGTCAGCGAGTAATGCAGCCCGGGATCTATGGAGTGGAAACCTGAAAGTGCCTCGAGACAATGTTACTTTAGAGGGCTTATAACACTGCAATTTAGACTCCGGATGTTTTAGAGATGTTTTATCTTCTTGTTCATAATATACAGTGCTACCTTCACCAGAGACAAAAAGTTAAGTATGTGGGCTATCTGGGCCAAGAAAACTTGGTAAACTAAGCCACAGTATTTTTAAGGCTTATGAAGGTTAAACCTAAGAAGAAACATATGACTAACCTCTTTAGAGTCTGGAGCATGCTTAAAAAGTAGGCTGTTACTGGGGTAC
Organism: Engystomops pustulosus; assembly: GCA_019512145.1. Lineage (NCBI taxonomy): Eukaryota > Metazoa > Chordata > Amphibia > Anura > Leptodactylidae > Engystomops > Engystomops pustulosus. The sequence continues at coordinate 116,878,781 of CM033643.1, read as the reverse complement.
TGAGCTTGATTGTGCTGGACAACTTATTTCCATAAGAGAAGTGGCGGCCATGGGTGATCCTTCACTATATAGGTGCGACTTGCTCAAAATCGCTTCTGGACAATGTCGTATATACGGCTCCTCCCATCCTTTCATGGTTACTCTGCTATGTCCTTTGACAGGGTGACTTCAATATTTGTAAGAGTGTGCTCTACCTGTGTGGCTGTCCTGGTACGCCGGAGAGGTGGAAAAAACAGACCACCTAGTTCTCCTAGTCCTTGTTAGAAGTGGTTTGAAGGCTAAATCTGTGAAATACATCAATGGCAATGATGCACAATATGAGGAGCAATGTTTGTAGTTCGGAGCTTTGAAAGTACTGACTGGTAACTACTCTGTCCTCTGGAAGCACTGCCTTTAGACAGTGTCACAAACCGGAAAGGAAGCGGAAGAAAGCGTGCTTGTCACGTCTGAATGAGCTAAAAATCTTTTTGCGTGCTCGAGTAAATTAAGCTATCTGCACAATAGTCATTTGATAATATATAACTTTACACTATCAACTTTTAGACAGTAAGAGTATTTTCCTCATTGTCTTGACAATAAAATAACAACTGAGTGAGTCAAGAAACAAACATCAATATATCTCGTGACAAATAAAAAGCAGACTACCATAAAGGATTCATTAAAACAAAGTACTTGTGATTCTAAAACTGTGCATGGATTAGCCAGCAAGTGTATTGTTTTCTACTACAAGCCCACACACACTTCAAAAGCCAATGAAAACAATCTTGGTCGGTAGGTTCTGCAAAAAAAATCCTCTCTATTGAAATCCTTCATATACAGATATTGAAAACATATTTACATCTTAAATGAGCCTCTTTAGCTTCCAAGGCTTATATAATTTATAGGCATCTATTCATGAACCACCATATTGGTAGCAGAAAATATAATGTAAGGCACACCCATCATGTGAGTGTCTATTGCTCTTTATGTCACAGTCCAGTGAAGAAAGAGACTCTAGTTAAGGGCCTATAGCATCCATAATTTATAGTAAGTATCCCCCTATGATGGGATTAGCTATCACTTAATAGCACGGTACTTAACTGCGGGGGGCCGCCTGTCCAAGACTGATCTATGTACACATGGTCCTGGTTTTCGGCAAAAAACTAAAACAAAACTCTGATGCTCACCTTTCCCACTCCCCTGATTTGCTCTTTGTGGGTATCATGTACTGTACACAACATGTCTGATAGCTTCAGAGAAGCACGCAGCCTGCAGAGATCAGAGAAGATTGAGACTGCTGTTAGGGGGAGGGGAAAGGGAAGTGTATATATATAGATATATATATATATATATAATATGAGTGACACTATAGTGTGTGATGGAGAAGGAGATCTGAGAAAAGAGGTATTATAAGCTCCTTTTCTATATTTCCTTCTTAAAAGGCAAACGCCGGAAAAGGTAGACAGGTAGGATCCCACTTCAGGAGGGGCCTCATTCTCCATAGTCCATAGTCAGGACAAACTGAAAGAAGATCTTATCATAGAGGCCAAAAACTATTTTAAAACCCAAGCAGACAGACTTTTGGACAGGTAACTGAGGAAGTCAAAGTGTCTGTCTAGGAACGTTAACCCTCCGACCATAGCTTGGACCTTTGGACCGGCCCATACGCAATGCAAAAAGGACCCAGTGCCGCCAAACAGCAGAAGCAGGAATTGTTAAGCAGTACACTCTACGAAATAGTTTAGCAGGAGTGAAATTTTGAAATAGGGTCCCTAACGTTCCCACCTCATAATTTTAATCAGAACCATATGCGAAAGGAAATAGGAATGGTGAATAAGACATGGACCAGGCATTCAACCTCTTACCAGGACACACCGACCTACAACAAACCACATGAAAAGACATCAACAGTTAAATAGGGGGGGGGGGTGGATTAACACTAACACCCTGAAAAATTTGAGCCCCTTGTCTAACACCCTACAATAGTAGTGTAGACCTATCCAACAGATAAACAGGAACATGCTAACTAGCCTAACTACAGTGCTTGGCCAGGACCCTAACCGGCATATTAATTTTCAGTAAATAGTTAGGCAGCCATATAAAGAAAAAATGAGGGGGGAAAGTGGGGAAGGAGGGGAATAGAGTGAGGGATGTAGGGGGCAATGGAAGAGAAGAGAGAAAAGCCGTGTGCTACTCAGCGATCCAAATTGTACCGTAGAGGGCAATATATGATTAAGACAAGAATAAGCAGAATAATATAACATTCTTCCCGATAAAGCAGGCAACTGAAAGGCATAGTCCCGCTTCAATCAGGCGGACGTGCCACCGTGCAGTACCACCACCCGAGGGGCAGCTATCCGCCCAGTGTATAGGCCTCAGCAGGGGAGGTGAAGAAACTGGTCCTCGACCATCCACAATACGCAGTCATTCCAAAAATGGAACAAAGAATCACCTGGGATGGATTCCTCATCTAAAGGTGGCGCAAAGCACTGACATAATTTTTTTGTTTAGCCATTTGCCTCCAATTGCCCAAAGCAGCAACCAGGGCCGCAAAAACAGACACCAGGGCGAGATGGAGTGTGTTAATGCAAAAACGTCATATACTGCATACAAGCATATTGAAGTAAATGGTAGGATGATCATATCTCTAGGGTTAAAGTAAGAGGGTCTAAAAATAGTGAAAAAAAGTTAATAAAATATTTAAAATTCAAATTACCCCCCTTCTCTAAACTTATAGAAAACATAATAAACAGTAAAATCACAAACACATTAGGTATCGCCACATCCCAAAAGGCCAATCTATCAAATATATAAAGCGGTTATTGCCGCCGGTGACCTCCATAACGAAAATGGCACCCAATGTCAAAACGTGACTTTGACACCATTTTACGTCACATAATTAATGTAATAAAAGTGATCAAAAGTTGCACAGTTTCTTTAAAATGGTAGCAATGAAACCTTCGGCTCATTTCGCCAAAAATACACATCACACAGCTCCGTACACCAAAGTATGAAAAAGTTATAGCGTCAAAAGATAGCAAATTTTTTTTCTTTTTCGCACACATTTGTGTAATTTTTGAAAACGCAAAAAAAACCTGTACAAATTTGGTATCACTGCGATCGTACCGAATCGGGAGGGGTACAGCCGATACCTGGGATCAGAACTAAGTGGCACCTGGTCTTCAACCATTCCGGCGTGAAGCAGGATGGTCTTGCTGCTGCGCGTGGTACCACTCGGTCGTTCCACAAGTGCAACTAGCGTGTGTGGGCAGTCGAAGTCGAGGTACCTTAGCAGGACACAGTCTCATGGTCACGTTCAGGCACAGGGTCGGGCAGGCCTACAGAGATGCAAGGTCAAGTCCAATCTGGGGTCAGCAACGGGAGGTCCAGGCAGATGGGAATGCAGAACACGAACAGGAATGCAGGAACACACAGGACAGGGGAACAGAAACAGGAACAGGGAAATCAGGAGCAGAACACACAGGAATGAGGAACATTTACAACTGCAGGTGTGATGGGTCTTTAGTGAAAAGAGGTCCCTGGTGACAGGTTCCCTTTAACTTCTGGAAAATACATAATGGTTTCATCATCTTTTTTGTGGCAGCAATATAGACTGCAGAACTGGCCTTCCTTGTCTCTGTTGAAAGAAGCTGATGCACTATTTGTTATTGCTGAAACAAAATGTTACATAATTACCAAAATTGTGCTTACTGACTAACAAAGTATTTAAATAGTTTGACGTAAGTCATAGTGGTTTATACACAATTTACACATCTCTGCTAACCGGTTTTTGCATTGATCTATTCAATTAATGACTAAGTCTCTGAGCCATGCATCAAATTCAGATAATAAAGTTTGTTTTTCGGTGGTGAGTACGGCATGTGCTGACATTTTTCATTACCTGTAGCATAGTTTAGTAGTTACTGTTGTTGGTAATACAGCTAATACGGAACACGTTCAGGTTTTCATTATCAGTAAATTTGCATCTTAACAGATACAGTATTATTGTCTTTGGCATTGACAATATTAAGGGCCTTGTACTCTAGTTATTTGCTACGAATTGTTCATGTGCAGACCTTGGGTCCAATACTAAAATTCTGCTCATGTATTTACCATACAAAGTCATCAATATACAGTAGGCTGTTTTTTTTTTTTAAATCATATGTATATGCATAGTAAAGATATAAAAATGGGGGTACATATCATTGCTATTATGTTAGTATTCTGTCTTAAAAATATCTCACAATTGTCACATGCGCCAATTTGCGGCACAAAAACAATTAGGTGACCCCAAGGTCTATTAAAAACTGCTTAGTACATGGAACTACTATGGGGACACAAGAATTATCAGTTCTCTATTTATAACACACTCTTCAAACATATCTGTCTCTATCTTTGATATATATGGACAACATATTAATGGTGTGGTCCAGAATGGACTTGGAGTTTTAGGAGTCCATTAAAAAAATTTTTTTTTAACATTTTTATAAATTTTTTCCACAGAAAAAAACATCATAATACATACACATATAAACCAAACATACATAAAACATGAAAAAAGAAATTAAATAAAGATGTCTGATCCCAATCAGTTTACAAAGGGGATTCCTGATAATTTTAGCAAAATGGAACATATAATTTAGCAGGGTCTTAAAATGCAATAGTTAACATTTAATCCCCTGGTACCTGCTATTAGTGTTGCTACAGCAGCAGTCTTGAGGTAACCTTATTTAATATATAACACCCTCTTTATCTCTGGTAAGGGAGCCCATTGTTCTCTAAATTGCTTTATATGCAATATCTCATCCATAGATAATATTTCTTCATATCTATAGTAGGTGGTAAGTCTCTCTATTACCTTTTTCAAGAGCAGAGGGTTCGCCCTGTTCCATTTTGAAGCTCAGCACGAATGGCTGAAAATAACTTTTCAGTTATCCATCTTAATTTTATTGGAATTATTTCTACGGACAGATTCAGCAATGCTAACGTTGAGTGGGGTCAATCACAATACCAGATATTTTAGAAATCGTGGTAAAAATGCTATCCCAGAGATTTTTTATGCGGGGCAAGACCACAAAAGATGATAAATATCGGCCTGCATACCACACCCTCTCCAACATTTGTAGCTATATGTATGGAAAGCTTTTGAAATTCTAGAGGGCAAAAAGTACCATCTTAACTGGATTTTCTTAATTGTTTCTATGTGATTAATACAGATGGCAGTTTTACCCATTGGGTACAGTGCTGTCCTCCACTCCTCAATAGTAAATTGTTTATTGAGGTAGCTTTCCCATTTTTTCATGCAACTTAATTTATACCTAATTTTGGTGGATATCAGTTCCGAATATGATAGAAATACCTCTTTTGGTAAATTTATTAGGCAAAAGGAAATATTACAGTGACCTGAAAGATTCAACATGATTTTTTCAAGTATTTTGTTTGTACTAAAGTAATCTCTAATTTGGAGAAATTGAAAGCTGAAGTTAATCGGAATGCCATATTTAATTTGTAAGGCTGGAAATTTCAACAGTTTTCCTTTTTCAGAAAGTTCTTTAATGAAAAGATACCAAAGGATGCCCAAGGTAACAATCTAAAATTTAAAATGATCCCTTCTAAGTACTGGAGATGCAAGTCTAAAACAAGCAAGAGAGATAGTTTTGGTAATATCACTGATCGTCTGTTTTCATTTTGATGTAAACAGAAGATGCAGCAAAATAGCTTTAGTTGCTGTATTGTTGTTTATACACTTTTCCAAAAACTCCCTATTTCTAGCACTAGTCGTTGTCCAGGATTCCCTAACAAAATCCAATAAACATGCCAGCCGATAAAGTTCAAGGCATGGCACACCCATAGCTCCTTTAGAGATTGGAATATAAAGCAGTCTTTTAGATATTCGCTGTTTGACCTTTCCCCATATGTAATTCAGGATCAGCTTTTGTATTTCCCCAGTTACCTTTCTAGAAAAATTTAGTGGTATTGATCTGAAATAGAATAGTATAGTGGGTAGAATGTTCATTTTAATTCTTGCTATCCACGACAGATTAGCTTTCCCAATTTTATTTAACTTAGTTTTTATACATTTAATCCGAGCTTTTGAGTTGTACCTCAGTGTTTTCTCTAAGTTGCTTGCTATAAAAATACCTAAGTATGAAAACCCCTTCTCCAATGTAAAGGGAAGTGAAAGTGCTATATTTTCTTTCAATTTTGCTCCACCATTGATCACCATTAGCTGACATTTTTTAAGATTGAGTTTGTGATAGGAAATAGCTGAGTAAGTTTCTATAATATATAATAATTTCTTTAATGATGTTTCAGGATTCATACAAGTGCAGACTGTCACACACGGGGATGTGGGAGAGTCAATTGGGGCTAGAGTCTGTGGACTCCCTGGACCACCAGGGGGGATGATGGTACTAGCCGCAACCCAGGACCAGAGTCTAAGTGGCCCCTGGTCTTGCGGGATGGTCTTGCTACGGCGGGGGTGTCACCAGGTCGTTCCACGGGTGCGACTAGGCTCATGGTGGCAGCCAAAGTAGGGAAGCAGGCAACAGGAACCACAGGAACTGATCAACAGAGATGGACACAGGAACAGACGGCAAGATGTCAGGACCTCGGCAGGATGGCAGGACCTTGGCTGGATGGCAGGACCTTGGCTGGATGGCAGGACCTTGGCTGGACGGCAGGACCTCGGCTGGACGGCAGGGCCTCGGCTGGACGGAAGGACCTCGGCTGGACGGCAGGACCTCGGCTGGACCACAGGAGTACAGGACTGCCACAGGAATACAGGACTGTCACAGGAATACAGGACCTCCACAGGAATACAGGACCGCCACGGGAATACGGGACCGCCACAGGAAACACAAACACAACACAAAGGGGGATATTTATCAGGACCTCTGCGCATCGCCAGTGGCGCAGAGGCCCTGAAATAATCGCAAATGCCTGGCGTAGGATAAGCGCTGCGCAACTGGCAGCCTTATACATGAAGAGGCAGAAGCCTCTTGCTGTATCGGGCTGAGAATTTGCAGCAGCGCCAGCGTATGATAAATATTCCCCAATGACTCCATGTAACCTATGACTGGCTTAAGTGGCTTATAATATTTTTCATAATGATATATTCACTGTTTGTTTACTTTGTAGTATATATAGTATAGTAAGTACACATATCTTTGAAGTATTTGCTCCTGCCAATACCCTCTTTGTGCTTGTAGTGCTGTATGGTATTGTAGACCATATTAGCTATGTAACATATTCACCAGTTTCATGATAGAGGTGGGGCTGTATGGCGATGCAGTGGCAACTTCAAAAGATACCTATGATGATGTACTCCTTTGACAGCACATAAGAGTGGGTATGAGGAACCTGGCTCTCATAGCCTTTATGGCTCCCTTGACTAACTTTGCTACACATTTCCGATGGCATTCAAGAGGTAGGATTGTTTGGTTACCTGGACTACGGTGGCCAGTGCCTCCTAATTTAAGGTAGGTGTGGATGCCGGTCTAATTGAGTGAGCTTTTTCAGCTCAAAACCACTGTTGCTGGTGTGGATCACCTCCTACTCCCATCCACCTGGACTGCCTGCATATTTTTAAAGACGATGTAAAATAAAAGATTGGACTTGTTTTAATGGTGAGTGTCGTTTCTTATGAAGGCTGGTTGTGGATCTGCTTCTATAAATCTCAGCTGTGCACCACTTGATTTAGCACCCCTATTTTCTTACTTCTCTACATCTGGGTTGCTATGGTTAACTACTCCCTGAAGTTACGGCCCTTAGACCAGTAAGTATGAGAATTCACTAAAGATGACCCAATCATTGAAGCCGAGGCTGATGGACTAAGGGCCAGAACAAGAGCAGAGGCTTCCCCCACTCTCTCCTCTGGGGTCTGCCTCTGCATTATGATCGTATGTCTTTATGGGGTCTGGATTTTTTTTGCCTGGTCTGGAATCTCCATTGTTATTTACAAACTGGTTTGGGTCTACATTTGTATTAATTATTTGGTATGTGCCTATATTATGCAGTCCTTTTGGTCTGTTCAATACGGCCCACACTGAAAACGGTTGTGTACATCAATTTTAAGACAGTCCCACCAAAGAAGTGGGTTGAGATGGAAATGAACTGATCTGTTAAAGTAACAATGTCTATTTGTGAACCATCAGACAAGTATATACTTGTGCCAAGTTTTTGTCATCCGTGCAATAAAGTGATTATATAGAGATACAAATTTTCGGTAAACTACTCACTATGTTGCTCAGGCCTAAACTATTTCTTTTAAGTGGGTATAAAAGTTCAAGTTTAAATATTCAGAACACTAGCAGAGTGCCTTACTATTAGCCAAGTAATGTTGTTATGTCAGTCTTCATCATCACATAAAATCAGCTGACGACAGTTATTGAAAAGCTGTTGAAAAATCAGAGCTTGAAAGAGGTAGAGAAGAACCATTCCAGAATACACTCCAAAGTGTCAGTCTCTGTCTTATGATTTCAGTATAGAAGCATTAATTCTATGTGGAGACCAAACCCTAGTGATCATCATGTCCATGAAGTAAACTTGAAAATATACATCCTTTATGGTCTTTTCATATGTATGCTTGTGAACAACAGGTAAAAATACTGGAATAATGAATTTTATCATTGCATCAGTTTTACCATTAGTACAGATGATTTGAGAGAAAAAACAGATGCAACTGATATATGTGAACATAGCCTTCGGGCCAATCTACTCATCGGGGGAGATTTATTATTAGGTAGGCAGTTTTTATAATGCCTTAGGAGTTCTGTTGCATGTCCGATTTATCATGGGCCTTTTACCTGCTTGACAAAAGTGGCATATGAGGTGTTAATGTTGGGGTTGGGACACACAGAGAAGCAGGGCTACATCCAGAAAGGAATGAACGGGTGAGCATTCATTATTTTTAATTTTTATTTCCAGAGGGTTTCTAAACCATTACCAACTTGTTCTTCCACTGAAGTATGGCAATAAGCGAAAGCTAAACACCTGGGGGGATATTTATCAGGACCTCTGCGCACCGCCAGTGGCGCAGAGGCCCTGAAATAATCGCAAATGCTAGCTTATTGCTAGCTTTTGCGATTATTTTCCCCAACCCGCCACCTTCACGCCAGTGGTGCGTGAAGGGGTGTGAAGGGGGGGGGGGGCGCGGCCGGCCAAGTGGAAGGAGCGGCCGGATGGGAGTGGGCCGGCGCAGGGCGTTGCTGTCCCCGCGCCTGCGCACTTGCTGCTGCCGGCGACTTTTCATACGTGAAAAGTCGCCAGCTGCATTTTTTTCTATGCCAGGCCCTGCCTGGCGTAGGATAAACACTGCGCTGCTGATACCAGGCAGCAGAAGCCTCTTGATGTATCGGGCTGCGAATTTGCAGCGGCGGGGCTATCATACGCTAGCGCACGAGCGCCAGTGTATGATAAATATCCCCCTGATCTGGAATTTCAATCTCGTTATTCAGTTTGTGACATCTCTAAATGACTACAGCCTTAATATTAGTAATTCTTCTCCCTTTTAAAACACTACTTCCTATTGCCCACACAGAAATCTACTCACCATCTCCACATCTACAGTCATCATCGTTCCCTCTAGTTTCCAACCGGTATAATGATGCTTTTAAAATTAAGCAGAATGCTACTAAGCATTACGCTTACTGAAGTACTGTTTAAAATATAGATGACATGCAAATCTGAGTAATTTTCCACGGCTTGCACATGTAATGGTTGCAATTCCTGGCATCCTCTTAGAATATCTGGCACAACGTGCGCCGGTGGAGAGAACACCAAGGACTGCTGCATGATGTACCGGCTCTCGATAAATATACCCCTTCATGTCGATGTCATTTCTTGGTTAATAATAAGACAAGTTTTTCACTTTATCCTCTTCAAGTGCTGTGGCGTGCTCTAATATATTGGCTGTTGGTAGATTTTGGCACCCTAATCATTTGCTGCAGGCAACAAACATTATAAACTACTCTTTTGATTGTTGGAGTTTGCTGTTTTTCTTGTTGATTGTTGCTAGGTGTCCATTTGATGTTATAGGGAGTTAGGTCCAGACATGTAAGATTAGAGTCCATGGTGAGTATGTGAGGCCTCTTCAAACTGTACAGGTTTAACCACACCTAAGCATACAGTTATGTTGTAGTGTGCCTAAAGCTTAACAACGCTGCACCATAGTATTATGGCTCAAGACATTAAAGGGGTTAAATAAGCAATGGGGCACAATAACTTACATGTCCCTTGCGCATCCCCCGATGTGCTGTAATCGTCGGAATATTAAATGAGCCCCAATAAGTATTAACTCAATCCAAGTATCTCTGTCTTTGATCAGAAGGCTGTTGTTACAATTTTAATCTGTAGAACAGATCTTCTTTAAAAGGAAATAACTGTTCGTTAAAATCCACATTCATCCCATTCTACTCACATCCTAGAAATCAATAAAATTCTTGTCCACCAATGAGACACCTGCTTATGATACATATATATAACATGCATTCTTTAAGACTTGTACAGAAAAAAAGGCATGGTTTCACTAAGAATGGTATGTGTACCATTAAATAGTCAAATGCAACAAAATGCTGCCACATTTTTCTGACATAAACTAAGCCAATTAATTGTGAGTGCAAAGTTAGACTAGTGATCATGGGACATCATGCCTTCTGAATGATTTATACTGCTCACTATATACTTGCTGCATCCTCCATTTGACTTGTATTTATTGTGATGCATTAACTTTGTTTATTACATTTTCTTATATGTCACTTTAGTTTGACACTTTACTATTGACTATTAAAGTTTGTATGTTTTAACAAGATAACAATCTGATCAGTGAAGGACTTGGATCCCAACTGATCACATGTCAGTGGTCCCAGTATAGATAGCAGCTGACCCGGTGGGCACAGAGCACGGATAAGGCAGTCGAGGCAGGCGGCATACAATCAAAGTCAGGAACAGGCAGAAGTTGTGGCAGGCAGCACAGGATTAGGAAACAAGCCAGGGTCAGATACCAGGGAGCACAGAACAGGAACGGAGTCAGAGAACATGCCGAGGTCATACACAAGAAGACAAGCAGAATCAGATATCACACAGTAGGACTAGCAAGCTAGGAACTTTTGCTCAGTCGCGGGAAGCAGGGCATGCTGGGGAATAAGGCTGGAGGTACACAGAGATTGGCTGGGAAGCGCTATTGAAAAATGCCCTGTTGCTACAAGAAGGATGAAGAGTCGCCGCCCGCACCCTAAAGGAGCTGAAGTATGGCCTGACATGGCGGCTGAAAGTAAGCCTGCGTCAGGGAACAAAACAAGAGGCGGAACCCATCACCAGCTTTACACTCTGCATTCCATTGGTTGGTTTTGTCCACTGGCAATATATCTCTATGTTCTATCATGGATCAGTTCTTCCATCTTGAGTGCTTCTTATTTAGTATTATGTGTACTATTACTTTTAAATTTATCATAGTCTTTTTTGGGAATTATGTATTTAACTTTTGTCCTCTTGGCTTAAATTTGGGAGTGATGCCATTCGTGTCATTTTTTGCTGTTTGATTCGCTACATGATCATAAGGGTATATGTGCCATCACTTTACACCAATTTTGATATTAATACTGACCTTGTTTTCTGTGTGTACAATGGAAAATAAAGCCTAATTGTTGCAACCTTTGTTGTTTAAACTTAAAACCAGTATATTAGACTAATATTTCTGAGTACCAACCAATTTGATAAGGGAAATATCAATCCTATGGGCTAAGTCGCCCCCAGATTGTCAGTTTCTTCAAAAGAAAAATGAAGATTTATTTTAATGACCATCAAGTAAAAAATTGCTTTAAACAAATATAGAAAAATGCTAAGTAACAGCACTTTACTATTAGAATCACTACAGCCTAATATGGTACATTCCATGTCAGGAGATAAAATTTATCATCTGTCCGCTATTAAAAAAAAAAAAAAACTACTTATGGAAACTATTTTCATATAATGTAAGATGGCTATAAATAATTGTAGTGGAGAATGTAGTGTACATGGGTCTTTAATATGGTGTGTACACATTCTATCTTATGATAGACAGGCATGCTTTGAAAGAAACAAAAAGTTAGAATTGTTGTACTCTATGAAAAGAAGTTCAATATTAAATAAATAGGAGCATGTTTTTGCCCAGCACAGGAGAGATAAACCATCTTACACACCAAAGCATCCTTAAAGGTGAACAATAGTGTAACATACGGACAACAGATGGTCTATTTCTCTGTAGTACAAAACTTATAAAGAGGGTTGTGTTATGTGGATGGGGCGGTTTCTTCATAATATTCCAGAATTCATATTTGTACCACAAAATTCACATAAACATCTTGCATGTACTTCTTTTACAACATAGCTTTTAAGAATGTCACCTCATAATGGTGACCGATTGAAATACCAAGTTCTATTGCATATACTAAGTTCTGTATGTGATGAAGTCCATATAAGAAAGAAAAGCCAGTCATATGTATAAAGAAACGCACATTTAGTTTTAATTTACATCTTTTGACAATTTGCACATAAATAACAATGTAAACCAAAATGTAAACATAAGAAATTTGTTGTTCTAGCAAAGTAAAAAGCCTGTTAACTTTGGTCAGATTTTCTCTTAGAAAAACAAAGAAACAAAAAAATAGAGAAACCATTGTTTGCTACATTCACATGTAATAAAATCCTATTAAAAAAAAAGTAACATCTTGAAACAGTCATACATTAAGTCTTTGAAGTGAATACAGAAAAGCACTACTGGCAACAAGTAAGTGAAGTATGTGTCCAGAGACAGTAGTGATGCTTTGGTATATATTACATTAATACTTTAGATCTTGCTACATTATTTCAAGACATATGCCTGTACACAGTGTAACAAGCTAGAATATTGTAAAGCTGTTTTCTTTTTTTGGTACCATTGCTCAAGACTTTGGCATTGTATTAATGGACGACATAGAGATCAGTCATTTTTAATGCCAGAAATGGTTTTAACTCTTCTGCTTTGTATTATCTTAGGTTTATATATGCTATAGGTTGTGCTTTGCCACCTTTGGATGCTGGAGTATTTGGCTGGATATCTCTGGGAATCTGATTAAAGTGATGTCACTATGCCACCAGCAGAGGGAACTCCAGTGACACTACAAAATTTTGGTATGGACCACAACTTTAATGGGGAGTCATAGTACACTTGAAGCAAATCTATTACAGGATAGCCTTTAAGGAAACCTTAACACAGAGTGCATACCCCAATATCCAGCAATACAACTGCAATATCTTTGGAGTTAGTGAGCAAAGCAGCAGTGAATGTGCAGTTTTTATGCTGCATATATTTGGTTTCTCCTTGAAAGTCACAAAGCTTTGTTTTCTGCACGACTGGACACAATCAATGAGGTAAATTGTCAAACAACTTTGCAATGCCCTTTTCACTTAAATTAACCACAACAAATAAATGTACAAGACACAAAATACTTAAGGAAATGACTCACAGAAAAATAGATGAGATGGGTGCCAGTAACAGAAAAAACACCTTATTACCCGTGTCTACTACTGGACCATGAGAATAGAGTCAACCCCGCACTTGCCTATACTGTACTCATATGTAAAATGTTATATATATATATATAACAGTACAGAAATATGTATTTCCCCACATCTCACATATTGGAAACAACTGTTCTGTAAAGTGTTTTAAAATACAGAGCTACAATAATCAGGATACTGTTATAATGACATCTCATGTGCAGTTTTCAGATGCTCTCAAGGGTAAAAAAAAATGCACCACCACAATTTCCTTGCAGGGAAAAAAATATACAATTCCATAAGGTATTGTCCAGCTTTGGCAACAAAATATTGATTATTAGTATGGAGAGCAAAGGTGTTTTACAAATATTAAGAATTGCTTCCTTTTAACTTAAAAAAACAACAAAATAAACAAAACAAAGACACTGCAGAAATTATCTACATCAATGGCCACATTAAAATATATACATAAATATCTATTCAAAATTACAATGATTTTTTTTCTGTCATTGTAAACTTTTTCAAATTATTGCTTTTGTAATGATAAATTGCATAATAAATTATGAAGTACTTTTTCAGTGACACATAATTAGAAATAATTGATTGTCTTTTTAACAACAATAATATTATTAATAATAATAATAACAATAATTATAATATTAAGTGAGTATGCAATAGCCATATCCCTGCCTCTTTCCTTGCCCTGAGAATACGCTTATTTTGGAGTTCCTTCTTGGAGTTTGGGTTGGTCTTCGAGAAGAATTCTACCTTCCATAAGCTAAGACAATGCTGCAGCATTTTATTTATGTACAAGGATGGGCTAAAAACACCTCATATTCCTATAAATAACACTTGTTCTGCGAGTCCATTAAGAGTCCATTTGGTCTATCATTTCTTGTTTGACCTTAATTGGTAATAGAGGTAGTGGGGAGTTATGAGGCAGCTTTATGACAGAGTCAGATTGTTCATAAAAGTTGCACCCAGATGTAATTAACCCATTTCCTATACTTCTTGACACAGATACCTTCATACTTGCACCTTCTATTTCTCTTCGAAGGAGAGTCATTATTTCTTTCTCCACTGCAGGTGACATGTCACTTTCATCTAGTCTGTCTGCACTGTCGCTGATGTCAAATTTTTCAATCTCTTCATTGATCACACTCAGGTCTTCCCTTGTAAGGCCTGGTCGTGGAGACGCTGGACAGTTTCCTTTCATGTGTACTTGAAGACTGCACATGTGAATATAACTTTTGTGGCAGTGAACACATTTATGTGGACGTTCCCTTGTGTGAAGACGTTTATGGAGTTTGAGGTGCACAAATTGGGTAAACTTGGCTGGGCAGAGCTTGCATTGGTAGGGTTTCTCCCCAGAGTGGAGTCGTAGATGAGTTTTTAGGTTACTTGTGCTGCTAAACCGCTTATGACATACCTAAAGAAAGAATACAAAATAGGTAATTCCATGTACACAATAAAGTGTACCTAAAAGGCCAGAAAATGAATACATTTTTTTTGCAATAATCTTTAAAAATTTCATTTTATAATATTTACACATATTTCAAGACATTTTAAAATACACACCTGACATTCATGTGGCTTCTCCCCAGTGTGTACCAAAAAGTGCTTCTGTAGATGTGCCAGTTGGGTAAATCCCTTGTTACATGTTTGACATTTGAAAGGCCGCTCACCACTGTGAACCCGTAGATGGACCTGTAAAAATAATAATTTTTCATTACATTTATGTAAAAATGGTAATACAAGAATTATCTTCTATGCACTCAAATATATCCATGTTTATGAGATATTTCTTACCTTAAGATTAGACAGTTGTCCAAAGGTTTTCGAGCAAATGTTACATTCATATTTGATTTTCCCATTCTGCTTTTTAAGAGGGTAAGGAAGAGTTTTATATCCAGTCATGTTCCTTTTGCTTTTGATCAAATTGATGGCTTCATCGCTGTTTGTGGTCATCACTGCTGAGGTAGGTTTAGGTTGCATCACATGCTCTGAACTAGCTGCTGTGCCAGCAGTGGGGGATCCACTTGTTGGACTGATCTGCTTATCTTTCATACTAGCAGCAGCGCCTGTGATGGAAAAGGCACTATTGGGTGCAGGAATGAGAAAGTCTCGTGGCTGATCAGGCTGCAGCAATCTGCGTCCTCCTTCGTGGGGAAGGGAACCAGGAATAGCTGCAGGGTTTAGCATATGATGAGAGAGGCTTCCCCCTCCTAGCATACTGCTGTAAAATGGATACATTCTTGGGATGATATTGAAATTATTCATGGCATTGATATTATTGAGCGTGTTAAGGCTGTTGCATCCGAGACCAAGAGGTGGTAACAGGAACTTGTGGTAGGGAGAATGGTATGAAGAGATGAAGGTTGGAGGTAGATGACTGGCAGGAGGTGCATAACTGGGAAAGGATGCCAGTCCTTCAGTGCTGTATGGTCTATTAAGAAATGGGTACAATTCTCTGTGTTCTTGTGATGTTTGGTGAGGGGAGAGTGCAGATCCTGGGCTACTGTGTGGACTTGAGCTTTTAAAACTATGGTCTGGGCTACTTCTTGCTGAGGGACTTGGTGGAGTTGATGGCTGAATTGGTGAATGCATTATATAATTTGGTCTTTCAAGGCCATACCCAACAGTGGCCTTTAAATAATCTTCATGGATATGCGAGTGGAATGGATACACAACTCTTGGGAAAATTGGTCTGTCCGGGCTGGAATTTTTAAGTGGTTCTATGGCTTCTTTGTCATGGTTAACAACATCAATATTAATCATTGAGATGTCTTTGGGCTTTGAATGATTTGTGTTTTTTAATATTTCCTTCACACTATGTTCTTTCTTGGTTGTTGTATTTTTCTGAAGTGTCATCTCTTTCTGAGAAATCTGCTCCTCTGTGATGCTCAATCTCTGCTCTGAAAAAACATAAATATAAGAATTGTTAGTAGAACCTAAAAAACTTAAAGGCTATGTAAAACTTTAGGTTAATATGATACAATCTACTTACACTTTATGGTATACAGAAAATGATTAAGAATCAAAAATAATAATGTGCAGGCAGGTATGGAAAACTTTTCTAGCAGTTTTCACTAGTTGCTAGAATGTGCCGATCTGATGTTTTTGATACTTTTTGTATGAATAATACCTCTATCAATGTGCCAGGCCAGTAAGGGAGTTACAGCAGTCACATGACCATGGTCCAAGTTATAGGGACTGCTGAGGTTGCAGTTAACCCGAAGAGGCTCAAAAGTGCTGTCTGTGTCAAAACCATATCAGTAATATACATAGCACACAGATTTTGCATTAGGGCCTAGAAGTTTTTATAATTTGGCAAACGCCAGCTCTATATTTCTTTTCTGAGTTTCAATATAGGCCTATCCTTAGCAAAGATTGCTGTAGTAACTCATTTTATATTTACTTGACATATTAATCTTTTCATAGACTTTTAGCTTATTTATTACTGTTATTTTTAGAAATATGTATATAGTGTAATGTCTCCAATTTACAAAAAAAATGGATATGACAAGGAATTAGATTTTTTTTTTATTGCGCTTTAATTTCAAAACTAATTTGTGTCATTTGAAGACACTGCAACATAAAGCTTCAAGTGAGCCACATCGGTGAAAGTTATGTTAAAAAAAAGCCAAAGACCAGAAACTGACAGTAAATGTGAGATGAAGAGATATATCTTATAGGGCGAGAGATGCAATCAGCTTCACCCAAAGAAAGGAAGTGAACAACAAATTCTTCAGAAATTTCTTCAAATGGCTTGCTTAAAGAATGCATGCGAAAACACTGGTTTATGTGGTGTCTGTGAACGTGTGAAAAAACTTAACTAGTTTAACTCAGAACAGTGACCATATTTAGAATGTGAAAAGAAATGTGAAATGAAAATAACAGCGAGACAGGAGGTATGTGCCATAAGTTGCTGACAATTAGCTGTACTCTCTTTCTCTACCAAATCTGCCAAGAAATATTTATAGATAGGTGATAGACGTCATTCTTTTCCTGTCTGAAACGGTTGGGCTGTTGCACCCATTTAATGATAGGTTATATTATTAAACTGCATAAGTAGTACATAAAAATTCCAAGCATTCCCTTCCATTTACACTTTCATAAACTTACTTAGATTCATCACCAGGTCTCCAGAGGAAGGATAGTCAAGTCTATCTGCAAAGTCCCGACAGTACCAGACAAGCAGTTCCTGGTTGGCTGGAATAGGCTTGATGGTGTAGAAATAGATATTCATACCATTTTGACAAGCTGCCAGATTCTGTTCTTGCACAGAGTGTGCTGGATTTACATAGCGCATCCAGTTACTCTTTTCTTCATTGAACCCATCAATAAAATGGTTAAATTTACCATTTGAATATATCTAGAAATACAGAAACAATATATTAGAAACACAAAGTAAATCTACTATGCTTAGTGGCACAGAGTCAGTTAATAGTCAATGAGAAATGATTGAGAATCATGTTTTTGAGTTTCTTCTCCAATAATAATCATAAAGAAAGACAACCATGACAATCGTGTCCTCACAGTTATTATGCTATAAATGCCCCTCCTTCCTTTAATAGTCACAATGATTTAATTGATCCATGTATATCTATGATTACGCATACACTAAAAGGGACTGAGTCAGTACCGTCTCATTAAAATGACTTCAAGCTAAACAGGCTTTTACACTTGCAGTTTCCCTTGCCATCCCAAATTGCCTCCCGATCTCAGAAAGCTAGCTCTTAATCATATAAATACTCGGAATGTAGTCATTTTGTCAGAACACTGGGTGGAGCAAAGGTGAACTTCACCTGCCAAAACAATGACTGGAGCTGGAAGTGGGCCAGTCCTGTCACTCATTCTCACTTTTCCTCATGCTAAACAAGCACTGTCTTGTGATCTTTTACCCTATGAATTTACATGGGTGGGAGGTCTCATTTTCACAATCCATGGTTAAAAATAAAAAATACAATAGAGAGTAAAGATTGTATACTTAGACAAAAAAATGCCACCAGACAAAACTTTTTATGCTTCTTTTAACATGCAGTTCCGCTTATGAAAGTGAGACTACAGGAAAGGCTGAAGTTAAAACAAACATTGATTTAAGTTCTGGTCAATGGACCCCAAAGAGCTGCTATTTTTCAGAGAATGAGCATCCAAATTCTAGTGTGTCTTACTAGTTGTCTGGAGTTTTGAAATACTTGAATGTTGAAGTTTAAGATTTTTTCTTTGGTCTGTTTAACAGAATATTACACAAATGAACCTGTCTGACTTTGCTGAGAAAATACATGAAAAACAAATAGCTGATCAAAATTTTTCCTTCTGTAAGAATTGACAGAACAAGCTCCACGGACTAAAGATATCTTAAAAGAATGATTCTTTGGGGTGGGGGAATAGTTTTTTTTAGGTATTCAACAGAACTACGTCTCACACTGTGAAAAAGCAAATTAAATGCACGTTTACAAAGAAAGAAACTACCTAAAACCAAGCTATTTCCATGTTACACGGCACAGTGAGGGTGCTGACTCACAGTTCACTTACAAGAAATAATGTCATTCTAAGGGTTTGCTCAACCCCAAACATCCTTTCTTTCTATACATGAAATGAAAAAGACTTTCCTAGCAGACATTACTAGTACACCCTGTGGCCCGGATGTATAGTGATGAGTTACACAAACTAAGTGGACTAAGCAAAAGAGAACTACAGTTAAAGAGACAATAAGAGTCACATAATCGAATAAAGTAAAAATTAGAAGTTTACCCTCCAAAAGTATTTCCTGTTGGCATCTTTGGGAACGGTTTCATTTGTGTAGACTTCTCCTACAAATGGTCCAAAACGGGTTCCTTTTGGAATATACTCTTTGCTTAAAACACCCATCACCTGTCCAAAACAGTAAAAATAAATAGTCAGAAACAGTCAATATTTCATGTATAAACAAATGTATAACAGTCATTGTTTCATGTTTCATTGTTCTCATGTATAAAGAATTCAGCATCCAGATCATCCATCAGAAATGCAGCTCTAAATATCATCAGCATAAATACTAATAGTCGGAGACATTTTATAGGACTATGCTTATTTCTAGTTCTCAATTCTTTCCAAAAAGGATGCAGATGTTTGTCACCTGTGTCAACAGATGGCGATATAAATAAGGAAAAATCCAGTGCTCTGAATATAGTTCTAGGTTACAGATATATACTGAAACTTTAAATATTTAAGTGTATCATTTTCACAGAATCTGAACATTTTGTACTTGGCCTACTGAATGCCAAAGCTATCTATGGTTCTCAGTCAAGCTCCTCTGGATGGCCACTATATGAAGAAAGATGCTACATACATTTGTCTGACCAATGCCCACCTGCCACTTTTAGTTCACATTCAGTAGGGTTTCACACTTTCCCACAAACACTTTCATGTACGATATATAAATACTACTAATGTTCGATCAGCACAGCAAGACATTCTTGAAAACCCCTTACTTGAAAGAGTCAAGGCAAAAAACATCTGTTGTTTAAGTTTCAGAGACACAGCAATACTTAGATGACTGGATATGAGACATCAGTTTACACTTCTGAAATTACCTTCCATAAATGGCGACATATAACTCAACTTAACAAAAATGTAAAATGTCTGAAACTGTGTTGAAAGGCCACCAATCTGCAACATGCTAGAAACTACCTGGCTGCTATTCCTATTATAACAATAAGTTGTACATGAAATAATTCTGGGTTGCACACTCTAGTTGCATGGCTCTGTTAAGTGCTTCAAAATCCATTATACAACTTCTAATCTAAACTAAGATGAATCTGCCACTGGAACTTGCCCAGACATCCTTATGATTCATTGTCGGGGCAAGGCCTTTTCTATAAACACTTCAGGATCGGGGGCAGAGGGCTTTTAGCAAACCTATTCTTAATCTCCCCCCTCCTTGCCTACTCCATTGCTTTACAAGCACCAATGACCTCTTTACCAATTTAAAAAAATCAATCTTAGTCATTATTCTGAACCATAGAATGCCACCTGATAACCAGTGGCAGAAAAAAACAGTAACTTGTCTTCTACTTACAAACAATTACATATGTATAACTGGAAGGAATTAGGACATAAAAACTGTAAATTAAAAGGGAGAGCAAATATGGCAATTACAGACAAACTAACATTATATTAGATATTCCCACGCTGTGTAATAGCCCAAACTTTTGCTGCCTTTTGATCCCAAAATACACAAAGTAGCCCTATTCACCCTTGTTTCACTGTGATTTAAATATGTCCTACATAAGAACACAGCAAAAGTTTGGCATCGATGGTAATCCAATAGATCATATTAGAAAGCACCAGCATATACAGGCAGTATAATATAATATATATAGTATAATATAAATGGAAAGCAGTAAAATATACTGGCAAAAATGTATTAACAATACATCACTAAGTCATGTCTAGAGTCAATGCAGAAAAACATCCTAAGAAGCTGCTCTGCCGGAAACCTGTGGAATGCAGTAGCATAAAGGAAGGTCTCGGAGATTACCACACAGCTGATGTAGCCGTATACCTAACTAAAATTGCCATATAAAAGTTTAACCAGCCCATTGCTCACTTCACAACCCTTATAAAAAGAAAAACGCAAAGAATGCACCCGCTCAGACTGTTTTCAGTGACACGAGAAATAGGTAAAAATGTAGACAGGTAATCTGCCCTGGAATCTATGGAGGAACCTGAAGTGACACTAGACAATGTTTCTTTAAGGCTTATACACTGCAATTTATGACTAAGGATGTTTTAAAGATGTTTCCTTGTTCTAATAAGTGCTCCTTCACCAGAAACAAAAAAGTAAGTATGTGGCTATCTGGGGCCAAGAAACTTGGTAAACTATAGCACAGTATTTTTTAAGGCTTTATGAATGTAAAACTAAGAAACATATACTAACCTCTTTAGAGTCTGGAGCATGCTTAAAAAGTAAGTTCCTGGGTAGAGATGATTGTGCTTGGACAACTTTATTTCCATCCGAGCTGCTGTCCCATGGGTGATCCTTCACTATATATGTGCACTTTGCCTCAAACTCAGCTTCTGGCCAAAGCGTCATATCGGCTCCTTCCACATCCATTTTCATGGTCTGCTATGTCCCCTTTGGACAGGGTGATTCAATATTTGTAAATGTTGCTTCTTGTGTGGCAGCCTGGTACAAGGAGAGGTGGAAAAAGACAACCTAAGTTCTCATAGTCCTTGATCGAGTGGTTTTTAAGGCAAATCTGTGAAATACATCATTTCAATGATGCATACAATATGAGGACAAACGTTTATTTCATGCTTGGAGTACTGACTGGTAAACTACTCTGTCCTCTTGGAAGCACTGCTTTAGAAAGTGTCACAAACAAGGAAAGGAAGAGGAAGAAGCTGCTGTCTACGTCTGAATGAAGCTAAAAATGGAACTTGCATGATACAAGGAGAGGAACTCAGCCTGACTCTTCCGAATGGGGAAGACTGAACTTTCCCACCAGCTTCCAGCTCACAAACAACTTTCAAAACAATCTAACTCCTCTGACGTCTTTTTTTTCATCCTGTTCAAGTTAAAGAAAATAGAAAAAAAAAGACCTTCAACATCCTGCCAGCATCCCTTACTGCAAGAAAATCTCCTAGACCAGGGAGGGGGCTTCTTAACTCCTTCCTTCTCAGTGCTTACTCATGACAACAACTTAAAGAGTCATGATACTCCTTCTTCCAGACACCTTATACATTTCCTTATAATATTACACAATAGTTATTTGTCTACATTTCAGTGTAATAGTGTGAAGTCACACTCTTTATCGTTTATTATAGTTTAAAGCATAAAACAGAAATAAAAATAACTAAACCATAACACAGTCTTACCTATTTTAACAAATCTGGCCAAAGCATACTAAATATATAAAACACACACACACATATATCACACAAACTATATATTCATACAATATCAAACATATGTTCAGCAATATATATACACATATTATATATTCATACAATATCAAACATTTGTTCAAATATATATATATATATATATATATATATATATATATATTTTATGTTCAGCAACTATACTATAAACACAAAACATACATATTCATTATATATAAATATATATACATACACACATACTATAAACATATAAAACATACTACATATTCATTATATATAAATATATACATACACACATACTATAAACACAAAACCTACTACATATTCATTATATATAAATATCTACATAGACACATACTAAAAACATATAAAACATACTCTATATTCAGCATAATCTATAAATAAATACATATATCATATATACCACAGCATAATATAATATGATCAATTATACAAAATATATACAACACATAATATCCCCTCCACTCAAATATCTAACTTTTTATGAATGAAAAACGTGAAACTATACCCTGCAGTTCCCATGAATTGTGACCCCGGCACACGGGGCAGTAGCAGCAGCCTTACCCCGGCAGAGTCCACACACTTCCCGGTCATTGGAGGCGCGTATCTCCCATAGCTGCGGGCAGTCAGTGTATCTCTCATAGAGAGCTGAGGAGACTGCAGCCCTTGCGCTCTGTCATACTGCCAGACAGGTGCTGCCTCCCGGAGACGCAGGGCTGTCCCGAGCTGCTCGGGCTCTGATGCCTGGTTGAGCAGCTCTCGGACTTTCTCTTCCTGCTTCAGGTTTCCGATTACATGAAGTGTTGCTGTCACATGGGAGGGTGTGGCTATGGCTGGCAGCTACCTGGAATGTGCGCTGCTGGGATGCCTAGCGCCTGCCGCCAGACACTCACACACACAGGTAGAGCCGGTGATGTCACACGCCACTGCTGTGCTCTTATCCTGGCCGCTATTGAAGTCTTCTTCTGGACCTGTTCTGCTGCATGCACAAACTGTACTAGCTGCTGGGGAGGGGAAGGGTTAACCAGGTGCAGCAGCCTCACACAATAGCCTACACAATGAGACAATGTGAACTGTGACTGAAGGTGGCTCCAGCCCCACAGAGAATGGACGCCGCACTTTGAGATGTAGATGTCTTGCGGGATGAAAAGAAAACGTGTGCGAGTGTCTGTGTGGGGGGGAGAGGGGGTCTCTACACAGAAATGCTTCTTATTTTCCGATAGTTTTATACAGAAACTGCGGAGCTGCTCTCATGTTTATTAAGGAGAAAACTACAGCAAAGCCGAGGCGGAAATCCTCCTGCAGGAGCAGTCTGTGACTGAACGTCTCCCTCATGGCTTGTGTGTCCCCTCATGTCCTAGGACCGCACTTGTCTAGCGGCTTTTGTCACTGACTGGAATCTGCGTGATTCTAAAATCATGACTGAGCTTTTTACCCAATTTCTTCCTTCCTCGTGTCCCCAAAAAACCTCAATGACCTCATTATTCAGCACTTCTCATGCAGTGCATGTCGCCTGCTACTTTCATATTTGCTCCGTATATGTGAAGAATTTCCCTCAGCATGTACATGTATAGAGACGTGCACTTTCATCATGAGCAGATGATCTCCTGATACACCAGACAGCTTGTGGCTAGTCTACTAAATAGATTCCAAGCCATCATTGCAGAATGTTTTAAAAAATGGCAAAAGTTTTTCATAAAAATAGCACTTTTTTTTTTTTTTATAACACAACCATTGCTGTTTTCCCCAGGTGAGATTTTGAGTATCTCCTTACATTTCCACAAAGAATTAGCATCTTATCTTTCTCTAACTATTTACTGTGCAAAATTCAGGAAAGCATGGGAAATAAAGGTGAAAAATGACTCCTTAAGATAATGGCCCTGCTTATCTCGACCACTATCAAACAATCTATTGTTTTCTGATGGGTCTCATTGAGAAAGGTGGAGTAATGCAGTTAATGTTCAATAGGTATCTGGCAGTGCCCTGAAGGAATACAGTTGCTGACAGAAGAGCAGCACCAAGTCTTCTTTTAACTTCCTCTCTTAAAAGGAAGAGAAAAAGACAAGGACTCTGTAGTGGCTGTTTTAACTCCCCAAGCAACTCTTCTTGAAGATAGACATTGTTCTTAGAAGAGATAATCCTACAATGGAGAGTCCATTAGAGGTATTAGGAGGTTGGCAGCAGTCGTGATCTGCAAGAAAGGCCCTGTCCTGACAATAGACAATTAATGCTGATAAATCTCCACTACTTGTTGCTGTTCTAATTCCTCATAATTGTGTGCTGCTTGTCTTGCCTCCTGCCACACGGGGATGATGCGTGGCTCATATAATCTCCCCGAGTACCTGACCTACTTCCTGGCACGGTCTTTTCAGGACCCGTCTTCTGTCCCATCTGGACTTGTGCCTGCTTGCCACCAACCCCCTCCTTTCAGAGTTCTCTGCTACATACAAAAAGGCTGCCAGAAGTGTGGTGAAACCCATCGCCGTGACACACATCCAGATCAATACTATGCACCACCAGACAATACTGTCCACTAATCTGTAATAACAGCTAATCATGCTCAATTTGGCTCACCAGTGATTAAAATGTACTTTTCATTAAGCCCAGAGAACAAGACAGACACACACTGACAAGCTAAAGATTTAGTTGTCAAACTTAAAAAAAAAAGATGGAACATGAAAATTGATATCAATTGACCCCATTTTGAAACACATTTAATACATTGGATAAGACTAATCGTTACAGTTTTGTACATACATGCTGATGTTATATATTCAACGACCTTACTACAAGTCTAATTAGTTCTTAAGAAAAGTGCAAGAATCAACTGCTTGATACATGATGTGAGTTATCAGTACATAAAATATACAAATTACCCCTACAGGAACTTTTCTTAACAGCAATTCTTTGGTATGAATGTTTGTAATGCCTAAAAGATAGTGTCCTTCTCTAAGACTGCTCAGCATCCCAGTACATAGAAGAAGAGTGCTGTGTATAGCTGGCTCACTGTACCTCACATCAATCTCTGCCAAGGAGGATTGTCTGACTGTTAACATTGTACCTCAGATAACTCACTTTTTTGTGATAAAGCAGAAGCAAGCAGCACCCAGAAGAAGCTTAACTGATAAAATGGTGTCAAATTGAAACCATTTGTCAAGTAGGGATCCAGGCGAAAATACTGAACCCAGGAAGTAGATTTATCAAGTACTGTACATTAACTAGTATAAATAACAGTGACAAAAGTAAACACTGCTACTCAACAGTGTCTCCAGTCAACAATGAAAAGCAGCAGGAGCCCCACACCTTTTACTTCAAGTAGCAAAACACCTCCAACTGCTGGAACCAAAAAAGAGATTTTACCGACTTGTAGTCTAAATAATAATAATATTTCCATTACCACAAACCACAACAAAAGTCAACAAAAATAATTTAAAGATTAAAATGCAGGGTTTCAATGGTAACTATTTGCTAAGAACTTCTATAACGTAAAATAGCATATATAGAGAATGAAATATGTACCTTGAGTTATTTCCATGCAGCAGGTATTCAGTGTGGAGTAAGTGCATTCCAGTTTTAGTCCATGTATAACATCTGTGACTAACTCACACGCGTTCACTGTCTGCTGTATACACACTCTCACTGGCTCTTTAAATCTAGCCCTCTCCCA
The DNA here is from genome assembly GCA_019512145.1 of Engystomops pustulosus. Taxonomy (NCBI): domain Eukaryota; kingdom Metazoa; phylum Chordata; class Amphibia; order Anura; family Leptodactylidae; genus Engystomops; species Engystomops pustulosus. The sequence goes on along the minus strand of CM033643.1, from coordinate 116,852,704 downwards.
GACTGCTGCAAGGATTTTAAAGTTTTTCCTTACTACAAGCTTCTCCCTCCCCTTGGCTCAGCTCCTCCCCCATTTAGTAATTAGGCTTAACAAGAGCAATTAACAAAACAAACTCTTTTTGGCCAGGCTGATAATTCCGAATGCCAAATTGTTTTAAGATGTGCAAGACAGTTTGCTTAGGCTGAGTGAAATCAGGAAGAAAAGACAAAGAGAAAAAAAAGTACAATAGCAGCCCGGTGTGGAGTATGAATTTAGTTTCTGTGTTGTTTGCCTGATAGAGGGACTAGAGCAGTTATCCTAATTGGGAATCATTGGCAATAGTTGTTTCCTGGCATAGGTTTAATGTGAAAAGTTACTTGATAAATCCACTTTATAATGTATTATTAAGGACTTATTTGGTTTTCCCCCTTGTCTAAACATTTAAATATTCTCTATATCTATAATTTATTTTGTCTATTAAATATTAATTAAGAATTGCAGGGCTCTTTTAACTATCACAGATAAACCATTCCCCTCTCTGGCAATTTCATGAATTCAAATGTTATCTTCAAATGTCAGATTCTGCTTCCTTATATTTTTATATTTAAAAATCGATTCCCTTTTTTTTCATGATCATGTTCCAAGCATTTGTTACCTTACATTTGATAGATGCATTTTCATGTCAAATAGTTGAGCAAAATGCTGTTTACATCTTGTGTTTACAATTTTTTTTGTCAAATATTTCCCTCTCTTTCTCTCTCTCTCTCTCACAGATATATATATATATATGTTCAGATGTGTAATTTTTCGTAAATCCTGAATTTGATAGTCTAGAAAGGTTGATTATCTTGCGGCTGCTTCCAGTATAGATCAACTGATTGGTTATCGATAGTTTGATCAGTATTTCATCACTACATTTTGGATAGATATGTTTGTTTTAACAAATTTCATTAAAGTGATATTTGATGGACATATTCCAATGCTACTAGTTTAAAAGATTTTTAGATAATAAGAATATTGTTTGAATTAAAGGAATTTTGTTTTTTCTGTCAATATATATTTTATATTTCTACATTGCAACACTGTGTAGAATTGGTTCAATATTTTTTTTATAGTGATGATTCAAATTGTAATGATATATAATAAGACACCTTTAGAAAAACTAAAAAAATTAAAAAATGTAGTGATATATATCATTTGCAGCAATGGGTTCTATGTGAGGTCAATATGTAGCTCTAAATAAGGCATGCAGATTCATTGTCTGTGGTAACTGTTTGGATAAATATACAATTCAGTCTTTATCTGAGCATTAAGTCTGTATTTTACTAACTTTATATTATATGCAGAAAAACTTGATAGATATGACATTTTTAAAGAGTTATGTTATCTATCTTTACAGTGGATAGAGTTATCTGGAAACATAAGGTAATTATAACAATGTAAGTTTCAGTTAATGTCACTTTGTGCTACCAACTTCTTTTACTTTTGGCTTCTATATTTGTGCCACTAGTTGTTCGCCCTTTCTTCCTGTGTACCAAATGACTACCACTTTGGTGTGCCACCTGTTGGCAGCATTCCAGCAATAACTTGGTGCTTAAGTGTTCTTCTTAACAAATAAAACATGGCCAGTTGTACCAAATAAATTGGGTTTTATGGGCATTTTTGGAGCAAGTAGGTTGGAGCTCCTAAGGTGGTGTATATGTATATATTATAATATAAATATAAATATATAGTATGTTATTTTATCTTATTTGTAGCCTATGTGTATGTATAGAATGCGTTATACATGTGCTATAGTTTCTCCATTTAGGTGCAGAATGAATACAAAAATAACTTGACATTAACATTGAGAATTTTCCTTTCTGATTCATACTATTTCTTCTTATGGGGTCACATTGCTCTTAACTGAATAGAATAATTGGCATTTATTTGGTAATACAGTAATTTACATATATGTAACATTCCATATATCCTTTTGAGCCAAATCAGTTCAACTAACTACTACTGTTTGCTCATTTCAAGATTTCCTAGCAATTTATGCTGGGACAATTTATATTTAAATAACTTAAACATGATCCACTAAGAGGAAGTGTTGGAGATAGGTAAAACTTGTTCCCTATTATAATTTGGTGTGTCCATTTTCTATTAAGTCTATTGCAATGTCAGAGGCACTAGGGGTGTCTGGCAGCTGATTGTTGCCATACATAGATTTTTGCAAGGTAGTCTTAAGTGATTGCAGTTGGGTAAGTGATGTATTCAGACTATCACAACTCTTATACACAATACTAACAGGAGAAAAAAAAAAATCGACTTTTTAATAAGAATACATTCTGAACAATAGTCACCTGTAAAAGAACCCCCCCCCCCCCGCCACATGCAGTTGTAACAGAGCACCCTATTAAAGAGACACCTCTATTAATCTTTTCAATTAAGTGAATGCAGCACACGGCACAAGCCAAGGCAGCCCATATGTTGTGCTCCAATCACCCAAATATTAAAGTCCCTCTAATTGATTTATCTAAAGAACATTTGGCAGATTCAAGGTGGCAGCCAGCCAGGAAATCCCGGCAGAAGATGACAGTGGAGGGCAAGGCCATTTTGCCAATGTGATTTTCTTTTTTAGATTAATTTAAATAATCCACTTAAGGCTCACACAAGTATTTATTTTCTAAAAACTGTCTTTCAATGAAAACATGCTAAGTAGAATCAGGAAATATATTTAATTTGGGATATGTTAAGTTATAATGGTTCGCCTCGTGCTCGTGGACAAATGGTGCTTATAAATAGACAAGGAAAATCCCGGCACTTTGAGGTAGGTGAAAATCAAATATTCTTCTTTTATTTAACAAGACATCATAAATCAAGTATAACACGCAAGGAAAACGCGTTTTTTCGGCTCCACCTGAGCCTTCATCAGCTAGCCGAAAAAACGCGTTTTCCTTGCGTGTTATACTTGATTTATGATGTCTTGTTAAATAAAAGAAGAATATTTTTATAGTGCCGGGATTTTCCTTGTCTATTTAATTTGGGATAGTTACAAATTTAGTAATTATTGCTCTTTGCTCTGCTTCTGAAATTGCTAATATATTTGATTTACAACATTATAGCAAGCAAAGACAGAATATCATAGCAACTCACAGTGGCTGAAGCTTAATAAAACAAGTACTTAAACTTTAGAGCCCATTGTTAAAATATTTTTATATCTGCATAATGTGCATCTACTTGAAGATGTCTCCTGAGTGTTCAGGCTCAGATGGAATATACCAAGAACACACAAGATGACACAGAAGTGTTCTGCTTGGTAGGAAAGCCCCCTCTGTCTCAGCTGCAGTTGCGAAGAGCTCAGTTCACAAGAGTGCATTTTTTTCCAGCAGAAATATTTAGCTTGGCTGCCAGCCAGAGAATGCTTGAAGAATAGCCTGAATTAGGGGATTTACCTTCCACGTGTTTGGCACGCGTCGTAAGAGACTCTTAGCAACTCTCACTCCAATCTTTTAGTTTCTCCGCTTTATTAACAGTTGCTGCATTCTGAGAATCAGTGGCCCACCAGTAGTAAATTGTAGTTATAGGATCTCTGTCTTCAGCTATGCAACCATTTAATAACATAACGTATATCTATTTCAGATACTTGCACAATTATCTGCTGTTTTTCCCTGATTTTCACAACAATATGTGTAGCAATAGGCTGGGGTTTTAAAGTTGATGCCCTTGTATTGTTAGCATTGTTAAGAAGGAATAGTAAGCCAAAGAGTGTCCAACTTACAATAAGAAAACCCATCTAATGGGGTTGTATATTTTGTCGAGCATTTAGTTACAGATTTTGGAACTGAAGCCATAAGTAGGTCTTACATAATTACCCACAAACCATAGTCCTCGCTGGAAAATATATGCAACTTGCCTGTACAAATGGTTCCCCTTTAAGTTTTTTTGCTGTGCACACAAACACACACCATTTTGATGTGTATTGTATGCAAACTTAATGAACAGTTGTCAAACAGAGAGGAGAGAGTAGCACAGTAAGAAGAATGAATGCATTTATTAGTCAATCAGTGCTGTGTAATGAGTGATGTGTGTTAACACCACATTAAAACACATGAAGAGATTTACACCCCATTAACCAGGAGGGGAGAGATCTTGTCACCTATTTTGCCAGGTCTGCTGAAGCTAGTTTTACTGCTGTGGAAACAGCCACCCCCACTCATTTATTTAAATTATAATAAATAAATTATAAACATGATAATCACTGAGATCTCTAATTTAACTCATCCCGATCACCCAATGAATTTAGATGTCATGTGCTGCAGGCCCAAGGCTGCAACAATGTCTTTCAGCTTCACTGCACTTTATCCTGCTCCTGCAAACTGTGCAGTCAGGGATCCTGGGGAAAAGGTAGAAGAGGTTTATTACTGCTTATATCTACTCCTTCCCTCACTACATAGCACTGAAGTAGAACTGCGTAATGAATAGAGGCTGCAGCAGTCTCTCCCTGCTTCCTTGGAGCCCCCTTCCCCCTGCTCTGTGGTGAAATCTTGTGGCAGAACAGAGCTGATATCCCAACTGCTTTTATATGTGTTCTTGGGAAAAGGGGGTGATTTAAACTTTTTAAAAATGTTTTAAATATTTTTTCTTACTATTATTTTATACCCTCTAAGGTACTTTAACACAGGAGGGTCTGATCACTCATACCGTATACTACAATACTACTGTATCGGCAGGCTATTAAAGATCAGTATCCATGGCAGGCTGACGGGTCTCTATGAGGCTATACCGTCCATCCAAGATGGCGGCGCCCATCGGTAGTACCTGTCATGGGCAGTACCTGTTAAACTTAACAGTTTAACTGCTGTAATGATGCCATCATTGACTGTGGCAGTTAGAGGCCCTGTATGGACAGAGCTCAGCTTGTGAGCACTCTCTATACATCCCCAGCAACACCGTGATGTTATAGTATGTTGTGGTGCACAAAGGGGTTAAACTTATAAGGAACTTGCAAATTTGATCATCAATTTTTAAATATAGGATCTTTTGTCAAGATCACATGGAGTCATAAGGAAATAAATGTGACTAAGACTGTATTCAAATGGAACAATCATTTTATCCTCTGTTGTTCCTCTGCAAACCACGGGGAGGAAAATATTGGTTGCAGGTCTATTTGTGTCCACTGTGCAGACACAAATCTGGACATGATGGGCTACTCTGATAGCAACATATAGAGTATTTTCTAAACATTTTTCAGGAAGATCATTGCTTTACATGAAAACGATGGGGGGAATTTATCATTGGGTTTTTTTTGGAGTTGTTTTGTTTTGTTGTAGTACCAATGCTAATTTTTTTAACTTTCCGTGGCACCAACTGAACATAGGACAGTGCAAAGTCACTTTAAAATACACCCTGTTCGCGCCAAATTCATTATTTGCATAGACTAGTTTTCACAATACTAAACTAATTTCAAGATGATTATTATTTATTTATAGAGAACCATTAATTTCATGGTGCTGAACAATCAGTAAGGGGTTCACATACATTACATTAAGACAAGAACAAATGCAAGTACAAATACAGAACTACAGTGATCAGGAGACAAGCAGAAGGAGGACCCTGCCTTGAGGGCAATCTATATGATAGGAGCATTTTGGTGCAAATAGGACAAAAACCACTACCAAATTTATCAAGACCTAAAAAAGAGAACATTTTGCAACAAACGCAAAAAAAAATCCCCAATATTATGAGGCAAATATAGACTCACTTAATGAATTCAGATAAAACAAAAATGGAATTGAACATAGACAACCAAGTCAAAGACAAATTGTAATGATAAATTCCCCCCATTGTGTCTATAGACCATTTAGTAGAATCCATCTGTGTGTAAACTTGGACAGCGCCTTAGACATGAAAATTTTTGTCTGAATGGAACTGAAGTCACTAACATGTCTCGTCTAACTTTGGGAATTATGAGCTTATTGTACTTGTGATTTCTTACAGAAAGCATGTAATCTTCAATTCAAACCTTTTTTTTATATAAATTAAAAAAATAAAATTTCTAAAAAATAGAATAAGTCTTGCCACTTGCAGCATATGTTATAACCGGCTGACATATTTTCTGGGTGTCCTGCTTACGAAAAGCAATGCTCATAAAGGTTGTACTTACAAAAAGTAATAAAGTGATGTTGTGCAGTGCTTTTTACTGAACACATACTAGACAACAACAGTGTTTTTTCAATGAATATGTTGAGAAGACAACAAATGAGTATTGAAGGGATATTTGGGATGTTATCAATATAGAAGTAGTAGATTCCAAACCATTAGTCACAAATGCCAAGCTCAATCTTGTTATGCAGTGTTTCCTTTATAAATCTAAAGACCATGTAATTAGGCTTAACGTTTGCCAAAATACACTAGCTTCATTGCAGCAGATTTTAAAGCACCCCCTCCTGGGGTTTTGAGAGTATAGTTGGCACACATCATGGGCATCCATATGGCAGCACAAATAAATACTATCAAAACAGTGCCATACCCAGCATCCTGGCATGCAGGCTTTCAGCTGATGGGCAGCATTAGTTAAGCCAGTAAAACTAGCCTGATATAGTCATAACAATATTCTGTGGACCTCACACGTTGAGTGAGTGGGTAGTGATTGCATTGTACACAGTACGGAGCATCCACGAAACAGTTATTCCTCTTTGTTCTGCAGAAGTCGTTAGGCCCCATTTTTTACACTGTGCATTATAAGTAGAGAAAGTTGTGACACTGTGAATAAAGCATCAGATACAGAAATGGAAGCAGGACTTCTGAGTGGTTTAGTAAAATATATTTAATATTTAGCAATAATGAGTAGCATTTTCAAGTAACTCATTTTTACTTGTGTATTACACAAATGATATTAATTATCCTAAAACCTTGAAATACCAGAACAGTTACTTTTCTGCAACACAATGGAAGAGAACAGCAACAAATTCTTCACAGCCATTATTTCTTCATTAAATTCTTATTTGTCTTATAATCTTCTTTTGATCTTTAAAGTTATAAGAACCTTCATCCACCTCCCATCTCTGTTCTGATGGTATCAGTGCATGGCTTTTGACTGGGCAGCATGATGAATTAAATGTATGACAGTTATGACAGGTGAGGAGTGCTTGGTTGGGGCTTACGCAGCAGGGATAAGACAAAGCCCCCATTTAAGAACAAAACCCCCTGCCCGATTGTGATGCCATTAATGACAAACCACAGAATCACTCTTTATTTGCCCTTCTAAATGAGGAGCAAGCTGATACTACAGACAAAGCATTGTTAGCAAGGAGGCCGTTTCTAAACCAAGCTGCACAAGCGACTAATTTAAAAGGGCTGCCTGCTTGCTCAGCTTTGGACGTGTGTCTCAGCATTTATAATACAGGAACCAACGTAAAATGGTATATTTAAATCCAGCCACAAGTTTACAGCTGGCCTGAGTGGAATTATAGTATATAACCCTGAAAATCTATCTGCAGGGATCTGGCTAAGCCAAAGGGAGAGACTGGTAAATCTAAAGAATTTTGGAAGTCAATCCATTAGGATTATTAAGAGAGTTCTTTAATTTCGGAAGCCAGAAACTAAAATATAGAACTCTCAAAATTGTACATATGTCATTTTCTTATTGCATGGCTTATTGAGTCACTTTTTTCACTTCTAATCTTGAGTTCTGGAGGTAGGTTGCATGAAATAAATAGAACCTGCATCGTATTATGAGGTGCGACTGGAGGATTCACCACTGACCCATTTACTTTAAACGTGTTTTGCTATACTATGAGACACTTTGTACCTCTTCTATACATTTCCTGACCACTTCACCTCAAGGCTTGTTCTTCCTTTACATGTTTACTCTGGCTTATGTGTAAAAGTGAGACATTAACCGAAATACACACTCTGAAAGAATTAGAGTGTAGACAAAACATTGTATCTCTGAAACAGATTTGCAGGACATATGTGTAGTAACACCAGAATAGTAGATTAGGTGTATTGGGGAAAAGATTCTTTTTTACCATTTCATGCATTAATTTTTTGTTAATGATTATTTATAGAATGTTAAACATGTTTATTTTTGTTATTATTAATAATATATGCTTGTACTGCTCAACAAGTCTGCTGTACACAACTTACATACAAGTAGTTTTCATATGCAGGGTTGATAAATCTAAAGAAATCATGATCACAAGATTGTATTCCTATCAGTGATAATGGAGGATTTTCTGACCTACCACAGCTGTTATAAACTGTGAACTATAAACAGAGGGCAGGACACCAGGGTGAATAAAACCTATTGTTTATCTTATTAGAATGAAATGGCTTCATATAAGCTATGTCAGGCAGGGGGGTCTCTTTATTTGTAATTTGTTGTTAAACCAAATTTTATTAAATAGGTGTCAGATACATTTCCTAACTCAAGCCACTTGTTCAAAAATGCCCACCTTATGTTTTCATTGGAGTAGAGGAAACTACTCTACCCTGTGCTGAGAAGGCCTGGCTTGTGTCTGTCCACAGCTCAGCACTCCATGAGAGCTAGATGTGGAAGAAGAGTCAGAGAAGACATACAGGAAAGCGGCTTTCAGTACCTTATCTAAGTGACAGAACACTTAACTTTCACCACCTGGGTCTGGCCCTGGAGAGGAAACAGTTGTGCTTAATTATTGTCTCCTTACTGATCCCAGACAACTACTGTTTAATCATATGTCCAACTGATATAGGCTGGCAAAAAAGCTATTTTTAGAGAAGACAGTGATTTTCTTCCTTTCATCTATGAGTAATGTACTTCCTCCTTTTCTCTGCCGTACCACAAGTCAGTCTACGCCAGATGCTGGATATTAGGTAAAATTAGAGACTGGGCATCATACCCTATATGAGATGCTTTGATGTTTGAACTTTACTCACTTCAAGCTATTTTTAATGAAAGATATCCTACGTTTTTCCCAGTCTTTCACAGTTATCTTAATTACAATTTCAGTAGAATTGCACTAATGCTTCCGGAACTAAGGAAAAATGGCAATTATATAATTCATTTGCAGGCCATGTAACCAGCTGAGAGGCAGATACAGCACTACAAAAATCTATGTGGAATACACAATCCTGCTTAGATGAAAGTGTTAGTGTTGGACATACAGTTCTTTTAAGGCTACATTCACATTAACATTTTTTGGGCAATGAGCTTGCTGCACAAACTGCGTCCATCTCACAGCCCCCATAAACCTATATTGAGCACTGGCATGGCAGATTCTATCTTTCACTGATTTGCGGAGCCTCCCCTCCTTCCCTATGGAGATTGGAGAGGTAAGTGGAATCTATGCCACCCATCTCCAACCAGCCGAAATGGAACGCAAACTTTTCTTTTTCCCCGTTTGTGCACATAGGTGTATGCATGTAGCCTACCTGATATTCACTGTACAGACAGTGAGGCTACAGCCATATTATGCAAGGACCATATATTTATCAATGTTTTTTCTTTCGACTTAATGAAAAAAATATTCTATTTATGATATATGCCACATGATTTTTTCTGTTAAACAATCTTAACTTTTCAACCTAGCCATCATAATTTTTTTTTTTTAACCAGCCATCTGTTTTACAATTAAGGCTCTTTTCACATCTGTAATTTTGGTGTAATCTGTTCAGAAGCCACAAAACTCTGATGTGACATACAATGCACATAAGCATTGCCTGTATTTGACTGAGATGGGTTATATGGTACCCATGGAAATCACTTTGGTATATACAGTAGACCTGTGCACTGATTTCATATTAATATTGAATTGAAGACCAAAATAATTGTGGTATATTACATTGTATTTTATATTGCTAGGACGTTCCTGCCAGTATGTGTTTACATATGGAACATGGAGTGCCTATAGCTTTCCAACAGTTTGCAATGTGCATGAGGCATGATGACAATTGTAATGTACAAGCACTTGGAAGTTTTAGATTTGCTAATAAATATGCCTTGCACCAGGTTACATAATCCCACTGTAGAACTCCCTTCTAATCTCCAGAAGAGCTAGCATCAGCTCTGTAACCACTTTTAACTATCAAACATGTGGAAACTACTAGAGGAGGATACCAGCAGGAAGGAGAATGTTACCCCATTAGAATTTGTTTTGGCAGTCGGCATGTTGATGGTAAGGCACAGTGCATAAAGGCTATGGGGCTGTAGTTTTTAGCTCATGGCCAAAGCACGTGGTTGTGTGCATGAGGCCTAAGGATTACCAAGCGTTGTTCCTCTGTACCTGAAAAGAAAGTGACAGCTTTCTCAAACAACTAGAATCTATACACACAACAGGTTTGTATTTATAATTAATATTAGGGAATGTTTAAATAAACCCCCTATTCTGAAGTTCAATATATATATTTAGTGTCTAATAGGTAACAACAGGCATTATACACTTGTATCAATATTGCTGTTGTGTAGCAGTAAGCACACAATAGTTGAAAAAAAATTAACTAAGGGGTTACCAGATTTTGGATGTCGTTCCCGATGATTATGATAAATGCCAATGATTATGGTAAATGCCAGTGTGCCAATACCACACTGTAACGGGATTGTCTAGGCATGTATAAATTAAGATAAAAATATTTATGATGTTATATTAACAGAAATAGTCTCCTTATTGCACACATTTCCAATTTCAACACTTTCTTGTACCTGCTGATCTTTGAATCCTGAGTTACTGTGATGACATCACCATTGACATTTTTTGTATAACATTTTTTCAAATTTTTATCTAATCAAAAATATACGTGCAGGAATGATTCAGGCTCAAATAAGGATAAGTGACAACTAGGGTAAGGATACTGGCGAAATCTGCTGTCTATGGCCTGCTTAACAAAACTAACACAGCTCTTTCATCATATACTGTATAGTTTAACAAATGATGATAAAAAATGATGCTCAATACACTTATGATTGAATGATCTATTGTAATGTGCTAATTACAAAGAATAATGTATTTGAACATAATTATCAAATCACATATGTAGACTTAGTTACTTACTACATAGGTAAGCTGCCCATGGTGACCTGTATCTGACCCTACGCTGTAGTTTACAAAGTTGTGCGCTGCGGTCACCGCCAGGAAGTACTTTTCTGAAACCTTGCCCTTTCAAAACAGCACAAGGAGAAGAAACAGTTCAGGCCGAATAGGAGCCATTCGTCCATATCTGCCACTCCTCAGGACATATCACTTCCATCCCTTTTTAAATCATCCATCTTCATTTGCATTCTCTTGCTGTTATTTCCTCTAGCTTACCAAATGTAGACAGTGGTAGCTATTATCCTGGTTTTCACCTTTCTATGGCTTGGCCTTAGTGTATCAGAGTGCAGACAAGCATACATCACTGTCATTGAGAACACAAGTGCTCACATCACTGTTTTATTGGCTGGAATGTGGGGCTTTGTAGACATAATTCCTTGTCCGTTGAAACTCATCTCTAAATTAAAGCAGGTTAAACAATATATTGACCCTGGATAGAAATTGAAAACAAGTGCCACATTGTACATATTAAAGAATGCATTTGATTTACACTCTGCATTTGCATTGTGTTTTTATTTTGTTATGTAAAAATAAATAACTCATGCAGATGATGAGTATGTTGACATTCTACAAAAAAACCCAAATTAAACCCAATATGCATACATAACAATGTAAAGCCACAAAATGTGTGGATATTATATAAGTAACTGGAATAAATCAAGTTTTTGACCTGGAGTTAGCTGGCATTGACATCAGTATCCCATTGTGTGCAGAAAAACTTAAAATGCCCAGATGTTTTTGTTACTGATCTAAAAAGTCGCCAATGTTTCCTTTTACACCTTAAAGGTATATTACCAACTGAACATTCACATTTAGGTTAATTCATCTACCTTGTACATACATTTCTTCAATTGGATATTCCCTGTGTAAAGATAATTTTCCATAAATGTAGTCATATGGCCCCTTAGAAATGGAAGAAAGCTGTCCTTGGATATGGCCACCTCTGCTGGAGTGATTGCACAAAAAAACAAGTTGTTTTTTCATATGGAATGTCCGGGAGTTACTGCATTTTCCGTAGTTATCTTGTGGCAGTGAATGCTGATGTCAGGTGGCCAGGTTCCTCAATAGTGCATGCGTCACCACTGCTGCAAGGGTACGGGGTTATTGTATCCAATGACAGCTGTCATGTTTTTAATGTAGCCTTTCTGGGAAATTTCCCAGGAATGTTGTCCCTTAAAAACATGACAAAATATCATCACACAGGTACAGTTTTTAATAACATCCGATTGAAGATATTACAGATTGAGTAATTACATGTCATTGCCACATAGAAATACCCATTTTAAGTTACTGTATATACTCGAGTATAAGCCAACCCGAGTATAAGCCAAGACCCCTAATTTCAACACAAAACCTGGGAAAACCTATTGACTTGTGTATAAGCCGAAGGTGAGAAATGCATTGGTCACAGCCTCCCAGTATATAGCCAGCAAGACCCCTGTAATGAATAGCCTGCCAACCCCCTGTAGTATACAGCCTGCTCAGCCCCTGTAGTATATAGCTTGCCTAGTCTGTCTCCGATGCTGCCTTGGGTCCTTCGGTCCTCTTCGGATTCTTCCGCTCCTCTTTGAGTCTCCACACAGTTACGTCAGCTGCTTGCCGACGTCATTGTTTGTGAGCTGCCGGCATTGCGAGGGGAACTGAAGAGGAGCGGAAAAACCCAAAGAGGTTCCGAAGGACCCGCGGCGGTACCAGAGCATCGAAACAAGCATAGGACCTACGGGTGACGTTGGAAAGGTGAGTTTTGACTATTTTTTTTCTTGACTCCAGTATAAGCCGAGTTAGGGTTTTTGAGAACAAATTTTGTGCTGAAAAACTAGGCTTATGCTCGAGTATCTATGGTAAATAAAAATTCTAGTGTAGCATTTGTGATACTTCTAGCAATAGAAATGGCACGGAAAACCAAAATGGAGCTTATGAATGCTCTGTATTATTTATAGAAGCCATTTATGATCAATATGTTTAAAATGTCTGATCATTACTTCACACGGTGGAAGACAAGGGCAAAATCTAAATCAATCCATCCACAGTAGATTGTCTACTAGGTGTACTGCAATGGCTTTACAAACAGGGTTTTGCCAAATCCAACGATTTCAGTGTTACTGGCTAATGTGTATGTAAGTTTTCCTACTACCCTCTAATGGCCGATGTGAGGGGGGATTCCAAGTGGACTGTGGAATTTTGTCACCTATGGTTATATCTCCTGAAGGACATAAACCAATTTCCAGGGGTGTCTGTGAGCTGATATTTCCTCCAACCCGTTCTTTTTGCCCAAGCATATGTATGGAGGAGACAAAAGAGAGACTGTATATGTATGTAAAACTAGAAATCAGTAGACAGCTTTGCAATGTGCGGAGCCACAACTTACTTAATTTGCTATTATCCAGCAATGAAGCCCTGTATGTCTTACTACAAAAAACTTATCTCTGATAAAAAAAAAATCACTTTTTATGAAATGTCAGTTTAAATTATACAAGAATCTTACATTTTTGGCCTCCTTCAATTTATTCAGTGTATTCAGTTCAGACTAGGTGTTAGATATACAGTATCTGATATTTATGTTTCTTTCATACTAAAATCTCACCATGAGGTTTTCTTATTGGCAAAATGGTTCATGTTTCAGCTAAGTAGAGGCAATATGTTATTTTTGAATTGTGCAGTGACATTTTGCAGTCATAAATATACTGAGCAATGACTTAAAGAAAGCAAACAGTATTTGATAAAATGCTACATTATGTAGCCTTATGTAAACAATCCCCTGGAGATTAACATATTGTTTCTGGTAGAGAACAAACATTCGTGAGATCCATAAGTCTGATGTGGAAAACAGGCTTAAGTCCTCTGTGAAGCAGGAACACGCAGTGTCCTGAATCATACGATCATCCTTGAGCAATTTCTCACACTTATAATACACTTATGCCTTATGCAAAACAGATGCGTGCCTTTAGGGACAAGAATCCTCTTTTATTCTTGTACTGAGAAAGTCCTCTTTAATTAAAACAGGAAATACAAATCTCCTTGTCTAGTTCTAAAGCTACAGACATACATCGCAAACAGCTGCCTGCAATTTAAAATCCAACTAGTGGTCACATACACTGCGGTTGAACAGAATTTCTTCAGCACCTCTCAAAATTAAAGTAGACAGCATATCTTTGCTGATATCTACTCATCATCTAGGGGAGGACTATGACCTGCTGATCTCAACAGCACAGACAACGGTTAACTGGATATGAAAACTTCATGTTTGGAAAATAACTAATTTAACAAGTCTTATGCATTTTTAAGGCCCTTTCCAGGCTTTATCTATAATTCCCTGTTCACCCTGAGTTAAAGGATGGAGACTAGCGTCTATACATGCAACAGATAACAAATGGGGAAAATAGGAAATTGGACTCCCTTAGGGCTCTTTCATATTTGCGTTGTTTTTCACCTCCGTGGTTCAGTGATTTTACAGAAGACAATAGAAGTCTATGGGTCCGCAAAAAAAAACGTCTGAAAGATCGTTTTCTTTTTCACTGATGCATCTAAAAAACCAGGTGTGATGTTTTCAAAGCAATGTTAAACCTTCAGTTTTTTTGCAGATGCGAACACAAAACTGATGCATCACAGAGACAAAATGGAAGACAAACAGAGACACAATGGGGACAAAATGCAACAGATGCGCAACTGAAGTTGAATATCAACACCAATGTGAAAGAGCCCAAGTCTCCCTCTGAGGGAAACTTTATGCATGACATTAAAGCAGAGCACTAACTAACACTGTTGTGAAGATAGAAAGGGGTGAGATAGAAAGCTTCATATTAGCTGCTGCAGTTTCTTTGCATTTGTCTAACCTTCATCGGTAATTTGTTTGTGTTCACATCTCCCCAATCCTCCAATGCAGCACAAATTGATAAAAATATGACTATGAAAGATTGTTTATAAGTTGTCTGTGCAGGTTTATAGTTTCTGAAAAGAATATTGATGTGCAAGCGTCAGAATATATTTGAATATATATATTCCTCCATCAATAATCTTAAGCAAGAAATAAAATGTTAACAAATAAAGATCAAACTTAGAAGTGGGAAACTTCTTGAATATCATGTAATGCAACTGTAATATCATGTACTTAGGGATAGGTTAGGTAAAGACCACTAATTGATTTTCACACCTGTCATACTTAGATTAATAAACCCACTAATTGCTTCTCAAGAGCAGCCAATTAGTTCTAGTTAACCAGTTTTAATGGGGGAGGTCAAAGACTTATCACAAATCAGGTCTCTGTGCACGCATCAAGTGCTGGCCAGTTTGTGGGATTTGTTTGAAAGAAAATCTTCATTATGCTGAGCACAGCATTAGAACACATCCAGCCATTTGAATATATGCATAGATTCAGTTAATTTATCTGAGCAAAGCTGCTTTGCTCAGGTAAAACATGAACTCTAAGGAATAATCACTGTTTACTGCATGTAGCAACAACTTAGACAAAATCTCCATTTAAGATTAATTATATAATGTATATTACATGTATTATAACTATGAATGATAACAAAAACATAGAAAATTAACCCCTTCAGGACTCATCCTATTTTGGCCTTAAAGAGGTTTTCCCACAAACGAAAGTTAGGCCCTATCCACGGGATTACAATTGCGTCCAGGTGCGCAAATGGCTTAAGGTTAAATCACAATAAGCATATTTTCACCTAAGTAATACTTATATAGAAATATATAGAACTATGACCATAGAACTAGATGGTATTATGGTAAGTTCTAACACTATAAAACATATACCACTTACAGAAATAGCAGCACAAACACATACCCACACATTTTTACTCCAGTGAGTCTTAGTCATGGCCTTGGTCATTATGACCATGACTTCATGCTCTTTCACATTGGTGATTTTTTTTTTACGTCCATGGTTCAGTGATTTCCATGGATTCCTCACAAAGCATTAGATTTCTATGGGTGTTTTCACATTGGCTTGTATTTTCACTGATCCGTTCTCCATGGAAAAAAATTATGAAACATGTCTTTTATTTTTTTTTTACTTATGCGGATCATGGAAGGCGATAGAACTCTATGGATCTCCTCTTTCTGTCTCCTCACTTTAACTCAGCCTCTCCTCTCTGCCAGTCTTTCCACTGGTTAGCCATTGCACAGTGAATTCAATTCAAAAAGACTACAGCCCCTTGTACATATGACGTGTATGAGACCTCGTCACAGTGCAGTGAGCAAACACTGACTTACCGCACTTACCGTGACCAAGATGGGCGGCTGTATTCTCGGTTTCTCACAGGACCTTCAGGTTCACTCTATCACCATCAACTCTTCTCACAACCCTTTCTAGGAGTTCTCCCATGCATCCCCAATACTCTGGAAATCTTTACCAAAATGTCTCAGACTGTCCTCTTTCAAACCTTCAAATCTGAAAACCCGTATGTTTAGGATGGCCTAGAATACACACTTTACACTTTTTCACTTTAGTTTTTGTACTTGCATTTGTTTTTGTCTCCATGTAATGTATGTTAACCACTTATTGCTTGTACAGCGCCATGAAATTAATGGAGCTCTATAAATAAATAATAATAAAAATAATAATAACTAAGTGGTAGATTTCTACTATATTAAATTTATGATAAAAAGTTCTTGGCAAATCAGGGACAAACTCAACTTAAATGGCTTTTCTTAAAATCTAATATATTCTTGGAACGAATAGGAAAGTTTGAAAACATAGATATGGTTCAGTTCAAAGGTTGCTCACGTACCCACTAGATAAACATGCAAAGACGACTAGTTAATAAACACCAGTGCACCCCCTCAATTACTGCAATAAAGTGTTCAATTGGTAAAATGACCATAGTTTCTGCTGAGAACATCACTATAAGCTGTTTAGCTAGCAAACTATTACATCACTCAACAAACAGAAATGGCCAACTAAAAGGACCCATGACCCTCTCACATCAGGTGAACTGATATTTCCTGATTTTACAATGCTCACTATTGACTACTCATTAAAACACCTTCTGCAGGTAAGATGTGGTCTTGCAGGATCATGCAAAGGCAACAACTTTGTCCATAAAGACTATCACAAAGAGGAACAGAATATATTTTGGGTCAAATTATGGTTGTGTTTTCCACCTTATTTTCAATGCATCTGATATTTCTAAACATGAGTGGATATTTTATATAACATTATATAGTGATTAGGGTCACCCCCTTGCTTCCACAAGCATTATTTTTTAGAGCTGTATGAGGGGTTGTTATAAACGGGACAAATTGTACTTTTTAGTGAAATCATTTAACCCCTTACCGACATTTGATGTAATAGTACTGCATGGCGGGTGGTTCTGAATGGATCCGGTGCCAGAAGCTGCGGGTGTCAGCTGTATATTATAGCCGACACCCGCCTCTAACACCGCGATCGGAGATTTCTCAGATCACGGGTGTTAACCCCTTTCACGCCGTTGTCGCGCTGACAGTGGCGTGTAAGGGGCATTTAACATGAATCGGAACCCCCCCCCCTCCCGTGGCGCTTACCGGAGGGGTCCAACTGCCAGTGCCCTGGGGCTGCGTGATCCTTTTCTGCAGCATATTCAGTGTGTTACATTACACAGTGTAATACATCTGTATTACACTGTATTAGGTGAAGAAGAGCTTGAACAAGCGATCAGTGGATCGCTTGCTCAAGCCAACCTGTAAAAGTAAATAAAAAAGTTAAAAACATGAAATAAAAACACATTTTAATAAAAAGAATTAATTAAATAAAATTAAAGTCCCCATAAACACAAACATTCCCTATAAACATGTAATAAAGTAAAAAACCCACAAAATCGCCAAAATCCCCCACACATTTGGTATCGCCGCGTCTGTAACAATTCGTACAATAACTCAGAAACATTATTGGACCTGCTCGGGGAACTACGTAAAAACAAAGCCGAAAAACTCACCAAAAATGTACATTTTTCATAAAATCTCTTCACAAAAACGTTCTAAAAAGTGATCAAAAAAAGTTATGTGCACCAAAATGGTACCACTGAAAAGGACAACTCAACACATAAAAAATAAGCCCTAAACTAGCTCTGTCAACCAAAAAATATAAACGCCTTCAAAAAGATGGCAATGCAAAAACAAATGAGATTTCCTCTATATTAGTTTTTTTCCAGTAAAACTGTAAAAATAAATGAAAAACTATATAAATGAGGTATCTCTATATCTATCTATAGAATAAAGATAATATAGTATTTTTAGTGTACGGTGTACGACCCCCAAAAAAATGAAAACCAAAATTGACAATTTTCTTTTCACCCATACGAAAAATCGCACCTAACATTCAAAGCCCCATAACCTCCTACAAAAATAAGAGTATCCATAAAAAAATCATGTCCACATAAAATAGACATTTGGTGAATGTTAGTTTTTTTGCGGTTATGACTATGTATGGAAAAAGTAGAACATTTTGAAGTTCGAAAATCGAGAATTTTTCCACATTTTCACAAAATATCTGATTTTCTCATAAATAATTACAAAAAACACCACCAAAATTTTTCAACTAACATGAAGTACAAAGTGTCACGAGAAAACAATTTCAAAATCACTTGGATATGTTAAAGCGTTTCAAAGTTATAACCACTTGTAGTGACACAGGGCAGATTTGAAAAATGGGCCGTGTCAGGAAGGTGAAAAGTGGCTTCGGCATTAAGGGGTTAATATTCCTACCCTAATTGAAGCAAAAAAGTGAAGGCAATCCTTGGTAAATGCTAAGAAACTTTGTTATTCAACTGACACAGCAAATATAATGTGCCGTTACAAAACAAATAGCCTTTGTCAAATTGTAACAGACCAAAGTGTAACAATTACTGTAATATTATATACATGTATACACATATACAAAAGACGACAATAAAGACATAAATCAAGAGGGAACTAAAGAAGGCATAGTATGGCATGTTGTCAGATGTGGGTATATAAAACAAAGGCTAAATCAGGTAGATGATTAGTAGATATTAGTCATAAGGTACTGGTTAGTATACATGGATAGAACTTACTACAATGCACCAGGAATGAATACATACTGCTACGGATAATAATACAGGAATGGCATAAGTGCAGATGAACCAGCATGCTTATGTATGCTAACTGCATGATAGAAATGCAGCGAGACACACCTAATACATAGTACATGTATAAATATGGTATATAGGACATTCTGGATGTATTTACAGTAGAATTCATCCAGATTATAGGGGACATTGATCAACTCTGATATTGCAAGATTATGTTATAAGGAAGCAACCAGGCTTAAAGACAAACTAAAGAAGGTAAATGGAGCAGAGTATATGTAGAGGAAAAAAGGAGCTTACCGTATTTTCCGGACTATAAGGCGCACTTAAAAGCATTGGATTTCGTGGAAATCCAAAGTGCGCCTTATAGTCCGGTGCGCCCTATGTTGGCGCTTGGGCACAGGGCAGCGGACCATACTTACATAGGTCCCCGCTACCGGAGACGAGACAGCAGATCTCCAGCGGAACTGCAGACCACGCGGCACGAACAACTTCTGCCGCGTGGTCTGCAGTTCCCGCTGGAGATCTGCTGTCTCCGGTAGCGGGACCTATGTAAGTATGGTCCGCTGCCCTCCTCCACCTCCCCCTCACCTCCTCCTGCTCACCTTCCCCGCGTTCCCCGTCGCGTCTCGCGTCGCGTCCCGTCGCCGCGTCCGTCGGATCTCCCGCCACGCCCCCGACCTCTCCCGCCACGCCCCTTGGCCCCCGGAGGACCCCGCGCTTATGTCCGATGCGCCTTATATATGTAATAATTACATATATAAGGCGCATCGGACTAATGCGCCTTATAGTCCGGTGCACCCTATAGGGCAAAAAATACGGTACTAATAAGCTTAAAGAACGATGTTGGATACCTGCGTACTGGAATTGCGGCTGCATGTAATGGGAATGCAATTGTTTTATTTTGGTCTGTTACAGTTTGACAAAGGCAGTTTGTGCTGAAAGGTCATGTTATATTTGTTTTGTCATTGGAATAAATAATTTCTCAGCATTTACCAAGGAGTTCTTCAGTTTAACATTTCTTAATATAATATTCTGTGCCAAGTACTGTGAAGCTGGAAAAAATTCCAAATGTGGTGGAATTGGCAAAAAAATGCAGTTGCCCTATTTTCTAATGGGCTTTGTATTTGCAGCTTTCACTTGGAGGCAGTCCAGATGACATCTCTCTTTATTCTTTGGCTCAGTATGATCGTGGTGATACCATTTAAAAAAAATTCTTCCTACATTTAAAAATATATAAACAGTTTTCATTAAGAAAAACACTTGTGTTGCCATAATATGACACCCATAACCTTTTCATTCTTTGGTATACATGTCCCACAAAGTGTAATTCTTTGTGGGAAGGGATGATGTTTTAAACCATTCAGTCAACATATTGATCGCTTTTTATTAAAATTTTATGGGAGGCAAAATGGCAAAATAGTGTCCATTTGGACCCTTTTTTCTGTTGTGGTATCCATGGCAAGGAAAAAATGTAGATTTAAAGTTCGGACATTTTGGGGATATTTTATTAATTTTTTGGTTAACTTTTATATCTGTTTTAGGGAAGGTGTGGTGATTAGAATCTTTTATTTTGTTTATTTATTTATTTATTTTGGCTTATGTTATATTGCTTGTGATGGTTCAGGATCTGTGTATTGCCAATGATTACTCTCTTTACTTAAGTGATGTTGAGAGATAGTATATTAAAAATTACTAGGTGCCAAAACTATATTTATTTAAGTTTGGAACCATTCCACTATCCTCTATTTTGGGATAGTTCTGCTTTGTGGTGTTCTGGGAAAACACTGAAAAAGATATGGTTATTAAAAGAAAAAGGATGTGTTTACTTTTTCCATCCTTACTCACATTAAAATCTGCCAACTGGAAAAAAAACTATGCATTTCCACTTGGAATTGTATATGTCTAATATTTTTATTTATGAATTAAATAAATCCAGTTCAAATTCTGCATAACAAATGAATATGTCACTTGAAAGGTTTTCTGACTCTTTGTGATTATTTGCACAAAAATTTTGTAAGAATGTTAAAATTCTAAAAGAAGACAGTAATCCGAATGTGCGAATAAATAAGGAATATATTGAGGTGCAGGCTGCTGTTGATCCCGATGCACAGATCTAATATCAGTAGTAAATAAAAGAGAAGCGTCAGCACTCCAATGTTCATGAAATGAAACTTGGTTCTCTATTGACCCAGAATCACAGCAATGTTTTGACTCCGTTGTGTTTTAACCCCTTAAGGATGCAGTCTTTAAAAATCTATAACTTTTTATTTTTTTAGTGTACAGATCTGTAGGAGGGCTTATTTCTGAGTAACAAATTGCACTTTACAGTGATGGTATTTATTATTCCTTAGTCTTTGTAAGACCCGAGGCTGCTTCCCAATGTAATCACGGATGATCAAAGCAAAGATGGCGGTTTGGCTTTGTCGGCAACAAACAAAATTTTGACACTTGCGATCAGTGCTAGCAGTGTGTGTGTTTGCTGCAATATGCAGCAAGCCCCATGTCTATTTGATGAGTTCTCACCCTGTGAGCCCTCTTAATACATCCTCACAGCAAAATGATATACACTCACCGGCCACTTTATTAGGTACACCATGCTAGTAACGGGTTGGATCCCCTTTTGCCTTCAGAGCTGCCTCAATTCTTCGTGGCATAGATTCACAAGGTGCTGGAAAGCATTCCTCAGAGATTTTGGTCCATATTGACATGATGGCATCACACAGTTGCCACGATTTGTCGCTGCACATCCATGATGCGAATCTCCCGTTCCACCACATCCCAAAGATGCTCTATTGATTGAGATCTGGTGACTGTGGAGGCCATTTGAGTACAGTGAACTCATTGTCATGTTCAAGAAACCAGTCGAGATGATTCCAGCTTTATGACATGCGCATTATCCTGCTCAAGTAGCCATCAGATGTTGGGTACATTTGTGGTCATAAAGGGATGACATGGTCAGCAACAATACTCAGGTAGGCTGTGGCTTGCAACGATTGCTAAATTGGTACCAAAAGGGCCCAAAGAGTGCCAAGAAATATTCCCCACACCATGACACCACCACCACCACCAGCCTGAACCGTTGATACAAGGCAGGATGGATCCAGCTTTCATGTTTTGCGACCGCCAAATTCTGACCCTACCATCTGAATGTCCAGCAGAAATCGAGACTCATCAGACCAGCAACGTTTTTCCAATCTTCTACTGTCCAATTTCGATGAGTTTGTGCAAATTGTAGCCCCAGTTTCCTGTTCCTGTTATCGAAAGGAGTGGCACCCGGTGTGGTCTTCTTGCTGCTGTAGCCATCTGCCTCAAAGTTCTAGTATTGTGCGTTCAGAGTGCTCTTCTGCCTACCTTGGTGTAACGGGTGGCGATTGAGTCACTGTTGCCTTTCTATCAGCTCGAACCACGTCTGCCCATTCTCCTATGATCTCTGGCATCAATAAGGCATTTCCGCCACAGAACTGCCGCGTAACTGGATGTTTTTTTTTCTTTTCGGACCATTCTCTGTAAACCCTAGAGATGGTGTGCGTGAAAATCCCAGTAGATCAGCATTTTCTGAATACTCAGACCAGCCCTTCTGGCCCAACCACCATGTCACGTTCAAACACCTCAAATCACCTTTCTTCCCCATACTGATGCTGCGGTTGAACTGCAGAATTGTCTTGATCAGGTCTACATGCCTAAATGCACTGAGTTGCCACCATGTGATTGGCTGATTAGAAATTAAGTGTAAACGAGCAGTTGGACAGGTGTACCTAATAAAGTGGCCGGTGAGTGTACAAGTATGTCAAGGAACATTAAGGAATTAAAGGCTATGGACACCTTTGTGGAATTAAAATCAATAAACACATATGGTGATAGGTTCCTGTAAAATAAGATACACTTTATTTGTTGTGCATTTATGAATAATGATTTCAAAATTGCTGCCTCTTCTACATTCACAGTTCGGCTATTGGGCATTCACTAGCACTGGTCACATGTCATCTGTTGTCAAATGGTAGTAACTTATTTTTTATGCATTCCTAGTAGTATAATGATTTGAGCATCAATATAAATATATGACAGGTATAAAAAATATAACAAAGGGTTTCTGCTTTTAAACCCATTCAAGCTTCCATTGAGTCTTGTGGGATAACATAGATTTCCTTTAGCTATTTGTAAAAAATTGACCCTTATGGAAAACTTACTTCACAAAGTGTGTTACATTTACCCACAACCAGAACATATAACCTAACCACTTAAAACACTTAAGTGTAGATGTATTGTGAAGTAGGTACTCAAGCACCCAGCTAAATACACTAAGCAAAAAAACACTTGGCGACACTAGAAGATAAGTTTAAGGCTAGATAAATTGTCACTTACTAGTAAATCACAGTGACATGGGTGGATTTTATAACCAGACCTTTCAAATACAGGACTGTTCTTATTCTTTAAGTGAAAGGATAATTTAATAATATGAAATAAAGAAGGGCAAGAACACTAGGCTACACCACAGTAATGATAGATGCTAGACACAGGGTAATATTATGACTGACAGGAAGGATGGGGACTACTGGAAACACATTATAGTCATTATAGTCATCCCGGGCACAAACTGTATTCTGCATTACTACCTTGGCTGCCACTGCGAGCTAGTCGCACCTGTGGAATGACATGGTGGCACCCCGCCACAGCAAGACCATCCCACTTTGCGGCGGGCTCTGGTGAAGACCAGGTGCCACTTAGACTTCGGTCCCAGATGTCGGCTAGTACAATCTCCCAGAGGGTCCACAGACCCATTCTCCTCCCCGACGCCTAACAATCACTCATGCACTATACACCAATACAACCGTATTGTGAATATACTGCTTCTGTATTACACTTTGTCTCTGGCAAATTGTAATACAGAAAACCTAACGACAGCTATGGGGGCCCTTAACTGGCACAATCAGTACCAACAATGCAGCAGTTGCTGGACATTTCAGCTGTGTAATACAGCTGACACCCACCATGTATGGAGTAGGTTTAGCATGTACATACAACCCTTACTGCTGTAGGACATATATACAGGCGGTCCCCTACTTAAGAACACTCGACTTACATACGACCCCTAGTTACAAACGGACCTCTGGATATTGGTAATTTATTCTACTTTAGTCCTAGGCTACAATAAACAGCTGTAACAGTTATCACAGGAGTCTGTAATGAAGCTTTAGTGTTAATCCTGATTCTTATGACAACCCAACATTTTTAAAATCCAATTGTTACAGAGACCAAAATAGTTCTGGCTGGGATTACAATTATAAAATATACAGTTCCGACTTACATACAAATTCAACTTAAGAACAAACCTACAGACCCTATCTTGTATGTAGTCATAAAGCAGCAAGGAAGTGGTTAATAGAGTGTTTCCAGGTGATTGATGAACAGTTTAACCAACAATTGTTAAATATTTCTAGCTATCATTTTCTGTGTAATAATCACTGCATTGTAACATAAATAGATATATATTTTAGATACAACATACCAATAAAAATGAGGACTACATATTATGATAAATGCTGCATGGTATTTGGATTCAAAATGGTATTTACCTAATAGAGAAGTATGTTCTCTATTAGGTAATGGAGCAAGGCATTAGGTTAAAAGCGCTTCAGGGAATTAATGCATTTCTTTTGACTACCATGGTGTGTATAATTAACAGCTCAGTTTTCTTAGGTGTGATTCAGAGATCCTACAACAGTCTAAGAGGTGGGCTTACCTGGGTGTGGTAAACAGCTTTGTCTTTACAGCTTTTTTTAAATGTCCCATCCCCACAAAACACTGGAGAGAGTGTCTATTTTATCATTCTTTCCTCTTGCATTGCTCTGGTTTTATGTGTGCTGTAATAACTCTTCAGACACAGCTTGTTTGCAGATAAAAAAGAAGTACTGGGATCAGTCAATGCAAAGATAATAGTTTACAGTCATTGCTGAAATATTTTTGAAACATCATAAAACAGTAATAAGCCAGTTTGATATAGTTCTATTCTGGTCAGTAATTGGATCAGAATTTTGAAATGTATGAGTAACTCTTGGTTTTGGCTTCTAAATATTGATGCAACATAATAAACCACAAAAGTGTCATGTGAAATTGGAAAAAAATAGTCATTATGTAAAGGGGCAATACTAGGTAGTACTGGGTTAGAAAGTGGGAAAACAGGTTGCTACCTGCTCCTGGTGCAGTAAAGAACACATATATAAAATGTATATGCTGGGAAAGCTAATAAAATTCCATATGTACCCTAATGCAGTTTTTAATAGTGGTGTACTTTTTAAGGTCATGTGCTCTCTTAAAGTTTGTCTAGTAAGAGTGCAGCAGGAAAAGTTAACTTTTACATCAAAGTTTTAACACAGACAAACATAATTTTGGAGAGACCAAACAACATGTACTGTTATAAGCTGCTGGTCAAGCTTTTATTTGGCTGGCAGTTCTCTTTATACCCATGTATGCTCAGCTCCGGCCCAGGTATTCATTGGCTTACAATAGAGACAAGGAGAGTATGTTGGAGGCAGCAGAGCGGTACCTAATACAGGCAGTCCCCGGGTTACATACAAGATAGGGTCCGGAAGTTTGTTCTTAAGTTGAATTTGTATGTAAGTCGAAACTGTATATTTTATAATTGTAGATCCAGACAAAAAAAAATTGGGCCCCAGTGACAATTGGAGTTTAAACATTTTTTGCGGTAATGGGACCAAGGATTATCAATAAAGCTTCATTACAGACACCCTACAGCTGATTATTGCAGCCTGGGACTATAGTAAAGCATCCAGAGAGCTTCAACAGAGGTCAGTGGGGTCTGTCTGTAACTATGGGTTGTCTGTAAGTCGGTGTCCTTAAGTAGGGGACCGCCTGTAAAGGCTAAAAGAGTTGCAGTTGAATTTGTTGGTGATTAAGAAGATCAGGTCTGAAATTTAGCATATCTTATCTTACCAGGGAAGATTTCAGAAGCTGGATACACATAATAGGGTTGAAGGGCTCAGACTTTAGACTGCTGTGTAGGAGTAACACATGTTGTTTTATTATGTACATGTTTAACAACTTTTATAATTTTATTTTCTTTAAAAATATTATTTCATATAAAGGATATCAAAATAAAATTTCCCCACACAGGAGTTTTATACTGTTTGTGTCTTTATTACTTTGATTTAATTATCATAAACCATGGAAAAAAATATTATTTCATTCTAGCAATTCTAAAAGTTAATAGCAGCATTCCAAAATTAAAACTTTATATAATACTCTGTTACAGTTACATCTTTACTGTCTAATAGGAAACCAAGCATTATTTTTCAAATATTAATTTAATTGCAAACAGAGGTCACCAAATACAAATGCAATCTCCTTCTGCAATAGAGCTTCCCCGGGGACTTTTATTTCAATAGGTTTTACAAGCAGTGCGTAACCTTTCTACCCCAGATGGCTTGTGTGTTATTTCTGATCCGTGTTTGACTACTGATTTGACAGGAAGGATATGCAACAGTCTAAAATAGGGCAACCTGGTAAGCCTATGTAGATTAAAAACTCTAATTACTATATATATATATATATATATATATATATATATATATTTACCTTTACAAAAATTATCTGTTTTATGAACATTAGCAATGCTTTTATACCAGTCTAGATGTCTAAATCACTCATGTTGCAAAGGCAATTGATAAAATTGATCTACAATAAATAGCCGGAACTCCTTAAATATGCAGTTTACTCTACATAGTCCTAAACAATGTACTACATCCAACAGTATCAGTGCTAAGCTTATCTTTTCACTGCACCCTACAAACATCACGATAGGAGATTGAATACACATTGGAGTCAATTACAAAATGTGCCAGCATTTTGGCATTATTTACACAACATACTTTGTTGACTTACTTTGCCAGAGAGGGGGCAGACCATACAATGTAATAGTGCACAAAATTTCACTTAATGGAAGTCAAACAGTCAGCCAACTAATAGATGGCATGAACCAGAACCACTAGACGCTCTAGAACATGTTTGTACTTTCTAATGATTAGGATAATTGAATCTACCCCATTAGGTTTTTAGGTGTATTATGTGGTTAAATGTGATCCTGCTATAAAAATAGTTTTAGTGTGGGCATCAGGTATCATCATTATTTTCATGCTTAAATCAAATACACCAGTAAAGTAACACATACAAATAAATTACTAAACTATCATAAAATTCTCAATTCTGTGTTAAATGCTGTTACTCTTGTAATAACGACCTTGTTGTGATTTTTATTACTGTGAAACTGGAAAAACCAGTCACTAACTCATCAATCCACCACATGCACTTCTCATTGGTCTAAACCTTCTCAAAAGGTATCTCTTTAGATATGAAAAGCCTTCACTTTTCCTGCATCTTTGTCTTGCATTTCGATTTATTCATTTAGATTCTCAAATTTACAATGGCATCTAGTACAATTCAAATTCCTTTCATAAGTTTCCTTACCTAAGTTTACTTTTTTCATACCATTAAATATCTGACATGTTTTTTACAATCTACGAGTACTGGACAGTATACATGTAGATACATTTTTCAGTTACACTCTACTACTAATCTAGTATCCAATGGTCGAGTGAATATGGTTACATTTTTACGCATTATATTCAATCAATGACATTTTATACACTAGATAACAAATGCCTGTGTTTTTTTATTTTTGAATTAAAGTTTTTCTAGTCATTTCATAATATATTACAACAGACTACAATAACGTTCAATCAGATATATATATATATTTTTACAAAAATTTAAGTTTAAAAAAAACTAAAGATACCTTTTGAAATTAAAATTTTCACTGGTAAAGGCCTTCTCAAGAAAGAGATATGACAGTCAGTCAGTCAGTCAGTTCTGTCTTGAAAGAAGCACCTGTCCAGACAACAGTCACTTAAACAAGCAAAATAACAGCTGAACAATTCAGGGCAGTTGGCCTGCCGCATTTCAAGACTTCTCTTGTGCGTCTGCTCTCTTCTCTCTATATGAAAATAGCCTTTAAGAAACTGAATATGTACATGCTGATTGTAGTGAAAGCTTTACTAGTTGTTCTGAGGCTCTATAAAATAGTATAAAGAATCTAAACAAGATCTTACTGACATGTTGCAGGAAAGACAAAACAAGATAAATGCAGCTTCATATTATAAAAATGGTATTTAATTATCAAATTTAAAAATGGTTCAACACCAAACATGGTGTATATAAACATATATCAAATGAAATATATTTTATTTCTACTTACTTGTATGAAGAATCCCGTGAGTGGATGTTTGCTAATAACAGCTCAGCAAGATCTTGCACTTCAAAAACACTTGAGATGCTCTCGCTCTTCAATGCGGTAATGGAATAACCTATGTTATGAACTCAATGCTTCTGACACCCTAAAATGTTGATCTGGCTGGTTTGTGTGTCATCCTGGAGATCACATGATATGCTTTTTATGCATCTCATAAAGGTGCTGAGGTGGTCATGGCCAGTGATTAGGAATATGTAATGTGGGGGAATGAAAAATGTTTAATCACTGTTCACAGCTGTCAAAGAGGCGGACTTGGAATGTCATTTCACTCTGGGGTAATCAAAGCACATTGCAGGTTTCTTCCTGCTCTACTGACCTTCTTGGCCCAATAAGATCCCAATTTCTACCCAATATATAGAAAGGAGCTAAAATAAACTGTTGTGACTGCATATGACCCAGTAGACCATTTATATTTTAGTGCTGAAACAAGTACTCACCTTGGCCTGAACATCAGGCTAATCAGTAAAATGTAACCAATTTTAAGTACATTTTTCAACATTACTCACACTTTGCCCTGATCCCTCAGGAGCTATATCACTTTACTACAGTAAGTTTCATTATTTGACTTGTATGGATTGTGTGGCTATTCACTTTGCCTGTGTAAATATAGCGAAATGAAACCAACTGTACTAAAGATAAAAAAAACTTCTAAAATATCAAACTAATCAGAGAGTGGTAGACACTGCCCTTCTGCAAATGAGTGTTATACACATTAAAATATAAAAAAAAAATGTAAAAGTAGTTTCACTTATTTTTGATGTCTGTTATTCAACTAATATACAGTTATAAAAAAGTTATTAGCGCCAGAAGATGGCATAATCAAAAAAATAATTTTTGTACAGAAGGTTTTAATTTTTGTAAATGTATGAAAACATTATAAAACCTATACAAATTTATCCCCTTAATCGTACCAACCCAAAGAATAAAATAGACATGTCATTTGGGGCGCTTAGTGAAAGACGTAATATCCAAGCCCACAAGAAGATGGCGCAAATATGTTTTTTCACCATTTTCACTGCATTTGGAATTTTTTTCCCGCTTCCGAGTACATGGCATGGAATATTTAATACCATCACTATGAAGTGCAATTTTTTACACAGAAAACAAGCCGTCACACTGCTCTTTACGTGTAAAAATAAAAAAGTTATAGATTTTTGAAGTTGGGGAGTGAAAAATGGACATGAAAAAACAGGAAATTATGTGTAATGAGAAATGACACAAGGAAGAAGTGTTGAAACGGGGGCATAACTTGAGGGGGTTCAGATTTTACTGTCGCAACTAGGCCCAAGAGGTATAGGGGACCCTTAAGGTGTCACTTTTCAATATGAAAAAACTAGTACTATAAACATTAGATTATTGTCTATTATGACACAGGCTTTGCACTGGGGCTCATCAGCTTCAAGTTACAGCACTGTGTTGAACACATGAAGAGAGGTGCAAAAAGACATGGAGAGACACCAGCTAAAATTTAGAGAGCAATCCTACCACTGAGGCCACGTTCACATGTTCAGAGTTAACTTGCGTTTAAAAACGCAAGTCAACCAGAATGTGGTAGGGCTTAGCCTGATCTCATAAGTGTTTCAACTGAAACACATGCACCCGGGAATGAGCGGCATGTATTTTGCTTTACACAATGTGTTAACAAAGTCTTATGAAAGATATTATGAGCTACTTCACCTGATGACCTATAAAAATGTATCTAATTACCAAGGTGCCACACAAGAAACATCTCCTGATGGCTAAATCCAGTGGGCTGTCTCAAGACCTTTGCAGCCTTACTGTTGAAAAACTTACCAATGGTGTAGGTTACAGAAGAATTTTTAAACTTTTGGGGCCATAATCCAGAAATGGAAAGAAAGTAATTTCACCATAAACTAGCAACAACCATTTGTCTTTGCCAGGATTTCAGACAGAGGAGTTTTCAGACAGAAGAATTATCAGAAGAGTTATCCAAGTACCATGTGTGGAGAGCTTCTGAAAGACTTAGAATCAGCACATAATTGTTTAAATAAAAACAATAAGTAATGCACTCAACCTTGATTGTCTATATGCATACTCACCATGCAAGACTCCATTGTTGAACAAAAAGCTTGTTTTAGTGCATTTACCTTTGATCAATAACATTTAGACAAGCCTATGAATGCTTACAATATTGTCTGGTCAGATGAGACATGTTTGGAGCATTGTATATACAGGCAGTCCCCTGCTTAAGGACACCTGACTTGCAGACAACCCATAGTTACAGACAGACCCCTCTGACCTCTGGTGAAGCTCTCTGAATGCTTTACTACAGTCCCAGATTGCAATAATCAGCTGTAAGGTGTCTGTAATGAAGCTTTATTGATAATCCTTGGTCCCATTACAGCAAAAAATATTTGAACTCCAATTGTCACTGGGGTCAAACATTTTTTTGTCTGGATCTACAATTATAAAATATACAGTTTCGACTTACATACAAATTCCACTTAAGAACAAACCTCCAGACCCTATCTTGTACGTAACCCGGGGACTGCCTGTAACGCCAAAAACACCATACCAACAGTAGAGTAAGGAGGTGGAAACATCATGGTGTGGGGTTGTTTTTCAGTATAGGGCACTGGCAACATCTTGGCTTGGGGCTGTGTTTCAGCATAGGGCACTAGAAAACTTTGTATAATTAACTCCAGAACCAATGTCCTCAAATTGACCTGATTTTCGATCTGTTGCCAGAATGTATGGAATGTAGTTTATAAGAAATCCACTTTGCTGTAAAATGGAGTATATTCTCACCAATCATTAGCAATTCCCCTTTTTATTGTATAAAAGAGTAGTGGTCCTGCACACCTTCAACTGGATTGATTTGTAGCTTAAGAGTGTGTGCTCCACTTCCGTTGTACATCGGTTGCTTTGAAAACATAACACCTTAGCCTCATAAGTGAAAAAAAATTAAGTTTTATCATATTTTTGCTGACCTATAGATTTCTATTGACTTCCGTAATCTGCATCATTAAAAATCAAGGGACATGTTTCAAATTTTTTTTCCACGGACAACAGATCAGTGAAAAAAATAAGCCAATGGGAAAGATTCTATTGAAAACAATGGCTTTGTGTGGCATCCTGGAAGGTTTTGTCACAATTAATAACTATCTAACTAGTGGAATTAGCAGATATGTGCATCCATATATAGTTTACATATAAAATAAAAATGTCAAATGGTTTGGTGGAACACTTAGTCCTTGGTTCACCTGAAACCCAATATAAATATAGATACCAGCAGTGGTTTAAATGAATGTCCACTTTTTCAGCTAAGTGTACATCCCTTTACTTTAACTTTAAGGACAAATATCCCTTTAATTTTAGCTAGTAATATGACAACTGTTTTTTAATGTGGGCCACTGTCTATATAAATAAAATAGGGCTGTGATGTTGTCTAATCATGAAGTACAGGTATGTCTCTCCACTACTAGTACATGCAGTGAAGTATAATGTTGTGGAGTTGGATCTACGCCCAAGACCGTGGTCTTACGCACGCTGGAATGTGCAGCAAGTCAGTATTGTGGTGCTCCTGAAGCCACTACTATACATGCAGTGATGTAGACAATGTAGTATTCCACAGGGTTAAAGTTTGGATTGCATCCTAGGAAGGATGCAGTTCATATACACTCACAAAGGTGAATACGGTAATGCTAATATGTTACTATATATTAATATATAATATATTATAATTGATAAACACTTTTGAAATTATGTTCCTCTTTTCAGGACTACTGAACAAGATATTCACTAATGTCATGTAGTATGTAGAACTATTCAACATGTTCTAAACATTTTATTCTGTCTACCCTTTTGGGTAAAAATCCAGCCGCAGACTGATAGCCTTTTTTACCATAACAGTTCGTATTTTGGATGGAATTTTTCGCTTTCCCTTTATACACATATGGGTAATATTATGACACTTCTCGTGCAACAAAGGGTTGCACAAACATTTATTCAATTGTGGTAACTTACAGTGTTTGCGTTTGGTACGATTTACCACACTGTACTTAGTAAACACGGTATATTTTGAACATATGTTACAATATTTTTTTGCA
This sequence comes from Engystomops pustulosus, assembly GCA_019512145.1. Classification (NCBI taxonomy): domain Eukaryota; kingdom Metazoa; phylum Chordata; class Amphibia; order Anura; family Leptodactylidae; genus Engystomops; species Engystomops pustulosus. Next base: position 116,820,237 of record CM033643.1, on the reverse strand, counting down.
TTCTAATAAGAGAAATGTGAAAATGAAAGCTTTAAAAACTTACGAGGGCAGGGGGAAACGGACGAAGGTAACTCTATTATATCAGGAACAAGGGAATCACAATCATTAGAGATGACCTTCAATGTTCCCTTCTCCGAGCTGGGTTTTCATTATGTGCCAGAGTGATGGCCTCGGCCATATACAGTCATTTCAGACCGACCACGATGAATTACAAGATGAATTAGTCATGCTGCTGCCACAAATTTATAATCTACCAAGGTAGGGCCCTGTTCCACTGATTAAGTCTTCAAGACTTAGACAGTAATTTAGCTTGCATGCGCTGTTAATTAGAGCAGGATAGGAGCAAATGAGGAGGGGAGATAATACACCCTTCCCTTCAATTAACCACAGGCCTAAATCTAAAATGAGTAATTGCATAAAAGTGAGGAACTATTATGTGTTAATTAATGGCACTGATACTTCTAATGAAAGGAAGATATTATTTAGCCCAACTAACAAGGCTCTCCAGGGAAATAGGCTCATCCAGTCAATACCCAGTCATTTTGTAAGTGTATTCTTGTCGTCCTCAGAAAAAAATTCCCCTATTCTTCATAACTAAAGAGATGAAACCTGTATTTGACTCGTGTATTACAATACAAAAGAATCATTCGCTTCACTAAATACAAGTATTGACAAATATCTACGCAGAAATGGTCTGCTCAATAAGTAACTCTTACAGTTACTATGATCGCATATTAAATTGTGAATATATTTCTTAATTAACCCTTTCACTCATAAGGATAATGTAATATCGATATATATATATAATTATATATATATATATATATATATATATATATAATCCTTATGCTGAAGGGTGTATAGTGAGGGCACATGGGCCAAGCCCTCTTCATACAGGGCAGATATTATATTGATTAAATTCCACAAACATTGGGAAAAAATTGTAGTTATTCTTAGCAAAGCCTAATGTTTGCATGAAATATTATATATTTAAAGTAAATAGAGTTTACTGAAAATCTAGTTGTGAAATTTGTTGTAGTGCTCTGAACAAGGTGCCTTCTGGCTAGATGTGTTCATTCAGAAAATATGGGCTGATTTCCCTAATTAAGTCGGCACTCTTCCTTCATTTCACAGCCAGTCAATGTAATGAATGAATGTAATAAGGAATAATAATGGAGGTAATAAGTAGCATAGATACAGAATTACACTTGTTAGATCAAGGTACAACTGGTTTCTGCTGCAGAAGTCAGAAACTGATGTTCCAGTACAATGTATGACTGAATTAAAGCTGTGCAGTATATTTAACATCAAATAGGAATGAAAAAGTTATTGCAGTTCTCATCTCAGACATTTTTTTTGC